>JABBOT010000051.1:0-364866 GCA_016165875.1 Acanthopleura granulata
TGAACTTTGGCTTTACTGTTCTTGCCCTTAAGTTTCTGAACCATGTTCCAGACCTTACGCATGGGTGTTTAAGACGTAATGCCTGAAACAAAGTTTCGCCAACAAGATCGTCTTTTGGACTTAATTAATCGACGAGCCTTGGCTCCAAGTATACGAACTTGGCTTAAATTATTATCATCAGGACGATGATTAAATCTGCGCTCGGCCTTTTTGCGGTCTTTTATAGCCTTACGACAGTCATTATCATACCAGGGTTTACTTTTGGATTTGGGATTTGTCGAGGTCTTAGGGATGGTTCTATCGGCTGCTGTTAATAGGAGTTCATCAAATTGAATCAAAGGATCATCTGCAGCATTAAGATTCTCTGGAGTGATGTCAGCCTGACAGAACATTTCGAATGCCATCCAATCTGCTTTATCGAACTTCCGCCTAGCTACACGTTCTAAATAATTAGAAGTGAGATGCTCTAGGACAAGAGGAAAATGATCACTACCACAAAGATCGTCATGCACCTTCCAAGAAAAATCCGGGAGAAGTGATGGATCGGTGATAGTGAGATCGATAGCAGAATATGAACCATTATCTGGATGTAAGTAGGTATTAGAACCATTATTGAAATAACATAGTTCATCTTTACATAAGAAATCTTCTACTATTTTGCCCTTATCGTTTATATTATTACTACCCCATAGGGGGTTATGCGCATTAAAATCTCCCATAATTATGAAGGGAGTTGACAGTTGGTCTTTTAAATTATGCAACTGACAAAATGACTAAGAAGAATGAGGAGGAACATAAACTAAACATAAAGTGATTGTTTCCGACAGGGAAACACGGACGGCTACAGCCTGAAGCTCTGTGTCGAGAGCTACAGGGCTGTGAATTATATTATTATTCACTAATATAGAGGAGCCGCCACGAGCTCGCTCTTCCTCATTAGAGTAAGTGCTATATAGTGTATAATTTTTCAGTGATATTTTATGTTTGTCAGATGTCTTCAGGTGAGTTTCCAGAAGACAAACGGCAATTGGATTTAAAGATTGAACCAACTGTGTTATTTCAATAAAATTTATTTTAAGACCTCGACAATTCCACTGTATAATTTTGTCTAAGGAAGTCATTATGGAGGGAGGCGTATGGGGGATTTATATCTGGACCGTTCACGACCCTTTTTGGGAGACCTACTAGTAGATCTCCCCGATGCAGATGATGTATCCATCATGTCCGCATCGAACGTTAAAGGACCGATGTCCTGCAACGACCCAAACTTATTGAAAGTTCGGATAGGGTCCCCAGTAGCCTTGGAGGGACGCTCTGTGGGGCCACTAGGTTTACCTTTCTTGTGATGTTTATCACCCGCTGCATTTAGTGAAGATTCAACGGATTTAGAGGAGTTGGATTTATTTGCACAATGTTTGTGGTGAGATGGAGAATCAGGTGAAGTAGCGGCTTTTTCAGTAAGATTGATATCGGTTTGTGATGAAGAACTGGCCGTGTTTTCCAAGGGATTTACGACCAGTTTCTGTGGCTTCTCTATACCAATGGGCCAAGTGAATGATGTTTGAACTCCTACCGAAACGGAGGGTTTCTTGACAACATTGGCATATATAGATTTAGTAAGGCCATAGGTGACAGAAACAAGACGTTTGGCTTCTTGATACGATATGTTATTTTTGCATTTAAGCGTTATGATTTCTTTTTCTTTTTTTAAGACAGGGCAATCCTTGGAAGAGGCCATGTGGGTTCCGCTGCAATTCCAGCATTTTATGGTGTTTGTGCAGTCGAAGCCCTCGTGACCAGCTTCCGCACATCTGAAACAGACCAGTTGATTTCGGCATTTACCCCTGCCATGGCCAAACCTCTGGCAGGAGAAACACCGGGTCGGGTTCGGTATGAATAATTCTACCAGCACACTGTACGGCCCAATGAACATTGATGTTGGGAGAGACGGGTTATTAAACGTTATGAAATACGTATTTGTTTTAATAAGGTTCCCATCTCTCTTGATGGTAAAACGTTTGACGTTGAGTACGCCCTGGTCCTTCAGTTGCTCTGTTATTTCTTGCTCATTCATGTCGTATAGATCTTGGTCTCTCTCACGAATGATGCCGTGAGAGCAGTTTAAGGTTTTCTGTGGGGAAACAGAAACAGCTTGCTCCCCAAGATTTTGAATTCTGAGTAAGTTAATGTACTGTTGTTTTCGAAAACATTCTACAAGAATTTTACCAGAGTTTACCTTTTTTACTTGTTTCAAAGTGGCTGTGTAGCTCTCTAAGGTTTTATTCAATACGAAAGGATTGATTTTCATCTTTGCCTGATTCTCATTTTTACTAGATATCACCAGAAAGGATGGGAAGTGAGAACTTCCCGATTCCATATCCAGTGGTATCTCGTTTTTCCTTTTTTTCCCCACAACTGGGGAAGGCTGTGACATAGAAGCATTTGGAGTAGAGGAATTAGAGGTAGACATAGCGAGACGGTTGGATGATTCATAGCGCCGTGTCTCTCACCAGCCTCGGAGTGTCGATACATGTACGACGAAACCCCTCCTGCGAGTGACCAGCCGAAGGAGAGGCGAGAGTTCCACGCCATCCTCGATAAGATGGATTTTTCGCTCATACTCGAGCAGGCCGAATCTAATAAATTAGAAACGGCCTACTCGATTGACCCTAAAGCCACCGCCCAAACATCCGAACATCTTACTAAAAAACTTCCAACACGGAAAGCAATGACTCTGTACCAAATGAAGATATCTGAAGGTTGATATGCGGACGTCTGGACTGGCGTGACCAGCCGATTGATCGGAGCGGGCCATCCGACCGCCCGTCTTTGGAGAAGTAAGGGCCGAATTGGAGTGTTGGGCGTGAGGATCTCGCAAGATGAACCCGCCCTCAGCCACCTGGATCCCATTCTCCCCCATCACGGGTCGCAACCCACGGCAAACAGGTTGCCCCTTTTAGTCGCCTTGTACGAGAACCCGGGGAGGCTGTGGAACTATTCTATTCACCGGAACCACACGGGATTTGTGCGTTTTTGATGTAAAACCAAAAAATCAGCCTTCCCAACCCTTAACCGCCCCCGTAACCAATTTACTAGCGATTATACATACATGTACAGACAGCAAAATATATTTACTCCCATCCATATATAACACTGCCATTTACATCCTTACGGAAAAACAATTCAATACATTACGAATGTCTATCCATTTTTCTTCAAATTTTTATCTTTTTAACAGCTAATATTTCACACTGTATTGTATACTATATTTCTGTACACACAACCCATTGATAAGCCCTATCTCTCTATATGCAGGCATAGTCCTCCCCACTGTATGACCCCAATCACGTCCACACCGCCTGATAGGAAAAAAAGACACACCGTATCTTACCAAAACACATGACGTCATATAACGTCACCACCGGTGCCACCCAGGTTAAAAGATAGGAATGAGACCTGTATGTTCCCTAGTATGCTACTCACGTTAGAAAAGATGGCTGGCGAATACGCAAACCAAGTTCAGCCCCCACATTCCTTCATTCTTATCTTTCCCAAACCAACATAATCCTCGTTTTGTTTACACACAACGAAAGCTCACGCGTCTCTATATACATGCAGGTGGGTATCTCCTCCGAAAGAGAACTTTCTGAGGACAATATATAATACCTCTCCAGATATGTCTTACATCCATACACAGTTGACATAATATAGGCGAAATCGCTGAGGTAGTGAAACACATGGATTAAAAAACTCCCAAGCCTGTTCACAAGCCTGTATCACTGCTATTAACCAATGAGAACGGTGGAATTTGCTTTGACTGTGGTTGGAACTCTTTTAGTCCATATACATACAGCGAATTATACCTGTGTTTTGGGGTCGGTATAAAATACCACTTGTGTCTTTATGCTGGTGATATTTTATACCAGTACTGAAAAAGTAAGTATATTATGGGCGTATATTTCCTAGTTATTAAGGTTATATCGAATTAGAAGCTGATATTTCACGCTATAGTCTTATATTTCAGCACAAAAAGAAACCACTGATAAAACTCCTACAATTATACGTGTGCTTTTGCTATTATATACTCACAAATAGAATCACCACACTCCCATTTTTTTCACACACATGCCGAAAACTCATGTCTATCTGTATACACACGTGTATATTTTATTCATTTTAATCTCATACCTACCTACAATTTACAAGCTGATAACACGTTGTAAAAACACAGATATTAAAAGTTCATAAGCCTATTTACAATATGACTGCTCTCAATCAATCAGAACCTCAGAGTTTGTTTTCACTTCCGTTCGCACTCTCCGATTTTTAGAACCCGACCTCCCGATTTGTATAAGAGGGCCGCGTCAAGCACTCATTCTGCCCAACGTTGATCAACTGTAAACTGAGCTCGACTAATCCGGGTACTAAGACTTCTAAGAGAGAGATTCACTCCAATCAGATACAACTACATCCCTAAGCACAGTTTGGTGAAGGACAATCGAGAATACCACACAGATGAAGGAAACGACCCCCGTGGCATGGTTTGAGAACCACTGGCAAAGTGCAAGAGACAGAAACATGCCTTCATCATGGAGAAATAAACACGCAAATGATGATGAAGATGTGTTAATAATTTACGTACGAGAGAGGGAGCTAACAACATACAACAACCAGCACCAAGAACGCCACCACATCGATCGGAAAACAGGCAATGCATAATTTGCCTAACAAGAGCACCCAATGGCTGATTAGGACCATGTCACTATGCTGTAATATGTGAAGACTGCACCGACCATCCATGACTGAGAAGATGCTCGGTATGTCGATCGACGATCTGGTGGAGATTCACCATCTAATCTAAAGAAGAAGAAGAAAAATGTCTTTGGCGTGGATTTTTTTCCTCCATTCTTCGAGGTCCTATCCCTGTTGACTGGTACTTACTGATGATATGCTCTTGTGAAGTCTCCCCTGCGGTCTCCTCGGCCATCTCTTCTCACGCTGGTTTAATATTTCATACTCATAACCTGGGCGGAAATTGATGCCCTTCTGCTTCCTCCTCTTCTCCATCGTCTTCAATGGTCTGGGCCACAAACCTCGACCTCTTGCTTTTCCTCTCCAACGGCCCTTGTCAGGGCCAACCAATTCCACTCAAATGGGATCCTTCAAATCTGAGCACGAATCATTTTTATGTAATGTCTCATTATTTTTTCCGTGATTCCGTCTATTCATTCTTACAACTTTTTTCATCAAACACAAACCCATCCCAACCACCCGACTAATTCATAACGAAAAAACCTCAATCTGAACACAACCCTCATGTCTATATTTACTTTTATAAGTATTCTATCCTTGATACCTTTTTCATACTTTTATCGAACATTTCTCACCCGCAGTGTTCAGCACCTGCGTAGCAGTGTGCATGCCGTCACACACACGCCCGCGACCTCATACCTTTATGACGTCATACTCGGAAGCAACGGCATACACCACTTAAACACCTGATATGTCCTAGCTTGTCTGTGTCACGGTCTCTGCTGTCCCTCCCCTGAAACCCTGGCCAAGTCCGTGACTCAGGCCCTTAGTGAGCCCTCCACAACTGCCGCTCTCACTGAGCGAGTCCTGTGAGAGGAGTGTCGTTTGACAGGTAACTGCACCTAAAATTTCATAAATTTTCCCCAAGTAATCGCCCTGTGGTACTGAGTTGCTGAAAACGGAGTTTTCTGTGATGTACAGTTAATAGCACACATAACTTCGCATGATTTTCAGAACTAATCATGTCCTTTCTTACATCAAGGTGATAAGTTGGTGAAAAATTCCTTGTTGCATTTGTAGGGGATTTATTGTACTTCCCTGGTATATGGTTGACATGCAAATGGCGGACACGATGTTTAGAGCATTTTTTATACTTTGACCAAAGACACACACAAAAAATCCATATGACATTGTACCAAAGTTTACTGAAGATTTGGAAGAAGAGTGTGCCTTACCTGTTTGGCAGGTAGATTTAATTATTGGTTATTCCAGATGTATGAGTTATTAGAACTACATATGTGAGCCTCAAGGTGCTATGGGTGTGTATGCTGTTACTTCTTATACACTTAGACGAACAGTCAGAGTAAAACTCTCAGGTATGCTGACTGAAGATGAAAATGGAAGTAAACGAACTCGTCACTGGGACTTTTCGTGATCGGTAAGTCTCTCTATACGTTCATGATTTTCCGGGCAACTTTTGGATAGCTTTTGAAGGTATTTAGCGACAAAAGCCTCAATCAGAAGATCGACATTTTCGAACACGAAGCACTTTTAACTCTCGCAGCGCTCTCGCGCCACCAGAAGAAGCGAGAGCGGCATTATTCCAACAAGGCCATATTATGCACGTATAGTCTAGTTTTGTTCCTGTTGCAGTATATCATTATCTTGACAGAAGGCCCTGTGATGTTGTACAGTTCTCACGTGAGTGTGTTACAAATGAGGACAAAGCAGTCTGTGTAATGTTGCACCAGTAACGTCTGGTAGAAAGTGATTAACATAGATTTCCCGAGAGAAATCATTCAGAAAACTTTTGGATCGAAATATTTAAGTGCTTAAAGCGCTCTCTACGCTGACACCTTATTTATCATCCCGTGGGACGCTTTCTGTGCAGAGAACATGTTTACCAATGGGACACGGCAACAATGATGCCTTTTCAGCCATTCCATATAACGACAAATATGTGTGCCTTATCGATCCCAGTAACGAAACGCTTCGCTTAGCAGCCTTTCTCAAAATCTGTTTTTTCTCTTTCCCTTTATAACAATAACTCTCAGCCTACACACGGAAATGACCTTTTGGCGAGGAGTAAGGAGGGGTGTCGCCTCCAGAAAGGTAGTTGCAGATGCTCAACACTTTATTTTCCTGAAAGATTTTTTCGTTTGCTATCTTCAGGAAAAAAATCATTTCTTCAAATAAAAAAAATAAAAAATAAAAAAAATACTTCAGCCTCTTCTACTTTTTAATAATATAATACTCTCGTCATTATAAATGACGCTGCTGCTCACCGTGTCGGCTGTCATGCAAATCCCAACGTCTGTGAAACCTCGAACGAACTGTCATTAGAAATTAATGTTCTTCCGCATTTGGCATAAGTAATGGCTTATATCTTTCCGAGTTGCAATAATGCCGCGAAATGTCCGTGCAAAATACAGTCTTCAGTCAATAAATCAACATCTCTTCGAATATTTCCCCGCGTTCAATTTCGGAAACGCGCAGCGTTCTGCAGCCAAATCAAACCGACCTACTACATATGCTGACTAATTCAGCTTGTGGCGCCATCTAGATTGCCAGCAAAGTCTAAAATGCACTGTCTGACATATGGATGGAGCGCCATCTGTGTTGTCAGGAATGGGGACAAAATTTCTAAATGAAATCCAAAGTGTAAATACGTAATATATTATGTTTTTGATCATTAAAATAACATTTATTAGATCATTAATTAAATATTTAAAATTCAGTCACAGAAATAAATGAGTAGTCTCCACGCGCGGAAGTGAACTTTTGAAAGGGACTAAGTCGCTAAGGACAACGGTGTCCATGACAACGTCACCTTCCATATTGTCTAGCATCTGCGGAGAGCTCACGATGAGGAAGAACGGCATTAGCCGCAAAAAGAAGAAAGCCAAGCGGCGAAATTTTATTTCCCGCCTTAAGGAAGTGTTTTTGTGCTGCTGTAAGGTAGGTTTCAGTTATTTTAATTACTGTCTCTCACACAGAACGGTCCGAAGACAGAGACTGGTTGTTGGAATCTCAACGTTAACCTTGACAAAGTCAAAAAAAGAAACAAACAAAAAAAAAAGCTCTGTTGTCTGAGGAAAACAGGATTCCAGTTCGTCTGAACATTAAGTGTGCCAGCTATAGATGGGCATGATTCAGTGCTTTGTGTGAGTGTAAAGCGATAGTGAGATATAAATTGGGCTACTCCTTTAGATTTTATGAAGAAAACTCTAAACAAACAAAATAAAAACTAGATTTTCTTGTCCAGAAGTATCATGGTTATTGCTTCTCTCTCTCTCTCTCTCTCTAGAAGACACATACACGTGATAAAAGTAACTTCGTGTGTTATTCTCTTCAATCAGAGAGCGTGAGAAGATGTTTGCTCTGTAAAAATGGTCCCTGTTTACCAACCACCCCCAGCCATACATCCATACACTTTCGTTTACACTCCTGAATAACTTTTAACTCTCCCACCACCCCATACCACCTGTATCTGACATGCTTTCTCCCTATTGGCCAACATTTTTTTCTGAGAACTTGAAACTGCCAATGAAAGCCTATAGTTTAATAGTTTTGTTTAACTTAATTTGTTGACATAGAGCCATAGAGGTAGGTCTGCCGGTTCCACCTGAGTTTGATTGTAAGTTTAAAAGAAATTGATTTACTGGCCTTTGTTTTGTTCCCCAGGGCAGTACTGAGCCAGAGGAGGATGACCTGGCAGTGTCAGAGACTGACTGGTAAGTAGGCAAGTTTCTTCATGTAACTCTCACTTATTTACATAGGTAAATTTATTTCATTGTGTAACATCTTGAAAGCAAGGCCATCCTTTTAAAGAGCTGTTTGATGGGCATAATGCCAGCGTGAGAGAAAACAGGGTTGGTCGATTGGGAATTCTTTTCTCTATTCTGGCTCTTGAAAAAGATAGGAGTTTTAATGAAATTAACGTGGAAAGAAGAAAAAAAAACTTTTATGGAAATACCAATAAAGGCTTTTGAGTAGGCCCTTTTTTTTTGGACATGTTTGAAGGGTTGGTCGGGGTACCAACGACACACATATTTTTAAGAATGGCCGAAGTGTATATCCCAGAAGTGAGGAGTCATGCATTGGAAAAGAAAAAGCTGTTATTCCATTACTATTACTGCTGATTGATTAATTATTATAAATGATAGTAATGTGAATTACTTTAATTGCTTTGTTTTGTGTATTATTTTGTGCTGTTGTATGTTTTAGTAAACCTAATGCGTTAGAATAGGGTGTTCATTTCTGAGATACAAATTCTGTGAAATGTTCTTTTAATTCCTATATTCACCTAAAGAAGCCATTAATCACAGAATCCTGTGAAATGTTCCCACTTTAATTACTATGTTCACTTAATGCCATTCGCAGTTCGCAAGTAGGCAGTACCGTTCTTGTGATTTAATAATTATATGTTTGAATTCCATAGGTGTTACATCTTAGAAGTGTCTCAGATTTGATGTCACTGCAAACAAGGAATTTCAGTCTAAGAAATCCAGGGTAGACTCATGTATTCTGTTTTACACTTTTTACACTTTATGTTACAAATGTTGACACAGGAAGTTTTAATACATTTGATTTTATGACATTAGTTTACTATAATTTACTGATTGAAGGAGTTCATGATCCGGTTACCAGGTCAGAAACTCTGAATCGGACATTACATAATTTCACTGCATATTTCATTTCATTGATAGTGTGACTGGTTAATTTTCACACCTGCTTGTCAATGTAATACTTAAGGATATGTCATTTTACTTAATTTTAAAAAAAAGGAAGTGGCCTGATGAAAAGTAATATTTATTTATTTTCATAGAAATTTATAAAAATTGTGAAACACAGATGAAAGAAAGTTTGCCTTCAGAAGATTGAATGCAAAGAATACAAAATACCTTAAACTTAGGTTACAGGTGAAAAGGATAATTTTGTTTCACTAGATCAGAAATAATTATTCTATGGCATCCATGTTTCTATGTCCATTTAATAAGTTTAGCAGAAAAGATCAGATCTAAGCCCCTTCCCTAAAACTGTCAAAGCAGTTGTTGGCTAGGTAAGCCTATACAGTCAATTTGTACATCAGGGCCCTGAATGTTTCAGTGACCAGTTGCGGCCCTCGTGCGCCCAGTCCCCTGAGCGTTCTGACCCCTCCCCTGACCCCTCCCCTGACCCCTCCCCTGACCCCCTGGCCTCCTTCCATAACAGCCCACCCTCCCCTAGCCACAGGTAAGACAGTGACACGTATATTCTTGTGTTACAGGAGAAATAAATCTTTCTTCAATGCTGTAAAACGGTATAAAAATAAAACTTAAAAATCATCTAATTTATGGAAAATGTCACAGTGTGACCATCCCCAGTAATTTTTTTCTCATTGCAGACATGCGACTGGAAAGCCTTGAAAACAAGAAAATCATAAAGTGTAATGAATATCAAGTATAGGCAAAATAAAAAGGTCAATTTTCAGTTTTGTTTCACTTCATTTTGGAATTTTAGTGTCAGCTCACCTGCAAAACACAAATAAATAAAATTGGGGTTGCATGAAGGAATCGGTGAACTTCATTGAATATGATGTTAGGAAGTTCTGTCTGCACTGAAACAAATTCAGAATTTTGAGGAGGAGATTAAGCTAAGTGATTTTGTCTAATTCAGGGTTTTCAAAAGCAAATTAAGCACAAACCAGCCCCACCACCCCCCTTATCAAAATGTACATATCCCCCCGACCCCAATTCGGATCAAGGGGCTACAATTTGTATTTCTGAAATACCTGTCAATTGTGAACATTATTGTAGATTTAATGCACTGGGCCAACATGTGCACAAAATTTCATTCAAATCGGTGTTGGACTTTCACTGTGTTTCTGTCTGTGGTAACATGGCTAAGTCTTTTCTAAGGTTGTACATTGTCTGTTTAGATGAAGGGAAAAAAAAGCATTTTGTAAGTACAAGTTACCACCCGTATCCATGGTAACACACAGTATAAATTAACCTTGTACCCAGACAGATACACTGAATATATTGGCCACATGTTGATACGCCTGGCCCCTTTTGTTTCAGGGATACTGAGAGAGTTTCACCCCAAGCCCATCCCACTCCAGCGGAGGCTGCCCCACCCAGCCCCGCAGAGCCAGCCCCGAACACTCCACGAAATGCTGGCCCTGCCATGGAGCCTGTACAAGCTGTCACCAAGGAGATCTCTGAATCAATCTCTGCACAGGACAAGTGAGTTACAAGACTTTGTGTTATTTTAAGCCCTTGGGTGTCTGATAAGTGTTATAAATGGAAGAGCACTTGTAAGTTGTAAAATAAAACATTCTTCATGTGTTTCATCAATATATCTGTCTGCCGGCCATAACATGTAGCCTGTTGCGGTTGTATTTCAGCGCTACAGAGGAGGGGAATTTCCCGACCATGCCCACTGAGCCTGACACCCATAACAGTGGAGACATGAAAGGCGAATCTGATTCTGCCCTTCCCCTTGTGGTGGGAAGTTCCCCATCACTGTCCGTTGATGTTGACAGTGGGAATAAGCAAGAGTCTGACCCTGTCCCAGCCCCAGAGGTTGGCCAATCCTGTGTCATGTCTCCAGTCCAGGATGTAATGCCGCAGTCAGCTGAGGGTCTGATCACTTTGGATCAGCTGGAGGCTTCCTCCAGCTCTCTTATGTAAGTTCTTGAGTGGACATATCTACCTGTTTATAGGGAAGCGCTTATAATACCTGTACGTGCTTTGTTATCTTAATTAATTCACCAACAGCATAAAAGTATACCTATCATTTGTCAATCAGTTCTGGTCAGACAGTGACCTGCGGATGGTTGTGGGTTTCCCTCTGCCTCTGTCTGGTTTCCTCCTAATGCTGGCTGCGGTTATATAAGTGAAATATTCTTGAGTAGGGTGGAAAACACCTAGCAAATAAATGTATAAATGAATCGAATCTTAGCCTCAGAGAGGCAGTTCTTGACGTCCCACCACTCTGTTGGTATTAAGTGATGGGCAGCACTTTTAATTCCATGCCATCTAACATGAAGTTCAGAGAAGACCACAATTCTGTCTGCATGTGGGGAACAGTTTCCTCTGAGCACCCTAGTTTCCTCCACCCACCCTCAGCTCCGGAAGCGTTCGTGTAGCTCTAAATGAAAAATTCTTGAGCAGTCAGAGGGTTTTATACCAGTCAATAAATGGGTACATGTATGAATACAAGTTATGTTCATAATTATATATCTTAATTTTTCAATGTGTCAGTTAGTTATCAGGACATAGGAGCAGCTGGATACATTGGTAAGTACATGACTGTATGTTTTGGCTGATGTAGCGTTTTGTTATCATAGTTGTCTGTGGGTGTGTGTGTCTGTTCATCTGCCCATTAAACACTTTGTCCTTCTGTGAGCTGGTATGTGATCGTTTATCCTTGTGCTTTTTATGAGTCCAGATGGCTTCACACAGGACTCATAACATGTTGCTACACCACCATTGTGTTTATTACCCTGAATTTTTTTCCAAATGATCTAATCAGCTTTTTTCTTGTGCTAACTCCTAGTGACTCATGCTTTAAGTACATGATTACCTTTTGGCTGATGTAGGGATTTGTTGTCTGTGTTGTCATAGTTGTCTGTGGGTGTGTCTGTCTGTCTGTTCATCTGCACATCAAACACTTTGTCCTTCTGTGAGCTGATATGTTATAATTTATCCTTGTGCTTTTTACGAGTCTGGATGGCTTTACATAGGAGTTGTAACATGTTGAAAAATCGCCATTGTGTTTATTACCCTGAATTTTTTTCAAAATCATCTAATCAGCTAACTCTTGTGCTAACTCTCAGAGACTGATGCTTTTTGCGAATCTTTAATGGTTTTAAAAGAACTTGGAACATATTGCACATTGCCATTGTGTTTATTTCCCTGTATGATTTTTTTTTGCAATCATTTCATATGACACATATTACTTCATTTTGATTGACTCATCCATGTTATGGAGTCAATGAAGATTTTTTGCGAAGTGTGATTAATTTATTATCAGAACACGGAATCGTCGGTGTTAAAAGTATGATTTTAAAACTTTTATATCATTCTGAAAGTGTATTTTTGCAGGCTAAACTTTAGATGAAATACAGTATGCTTGATTTATTCAAACATGTCAAAGCGAGGTAAACTGAGAACTTGCCACCTTGCTTTAAAGTTTTTAAGATGCTTACACACGTAAAATAATTTTAAATATCGGTACAGTTTCAAGTTAAAAATACTTGACAGTGTTGATTTAGTACTGTACAACTTGCCTGGAACATTCTTGCAGTACATGAAACCTCTGTGTATTTATATTTCATAGCCCAATATCTTGAATCATTGTTCTCAGAAACAATTTCTTTGGACATGTTGAACATGAAAATGATACGTTTTAAGGTAAAAACTTCCCTTTTATTGACCAAACTGTAATGTTCAGCAACCAGAACATAGCAAACAAATCTTACCGAATTTTATTTGTAAACCAGTATACTCTAATGTTTATTCAGTGTGAGCTAGCTTTCTGAGAATATAGAAACGAAACTGTTTTCTGATATTAAAACCTCTCTTTTTTCACCACGGGTGTCACGTTTCAGAAACCAGAATTGGAACTTTTCCTCGTAGTCATAGTTGATGAAGATGGTTCAGTTTCCATGATACTTAACCTCTGCATTTACCTGCCTGCTTTCAGCATCCAGGGAAAAGCCCAGGACAGGTCTGCTTCCCCTGGGGAAGTGGAGTTGTCCGTGTCACAGTCTCTGCTGTCCCGCCCTTCAAACCCCCGACTGATCCTCGTCAAACCCGTGACTCACACCCTTAGTGAGCCCTCCACAGCTGCCGCTCCCACTGAGCGAGTCGTAGCAGAGGAGTGTCGTCTGACAGGTAACTACAATACATCACCTGAAATTTCATAAATTTTTCACCAACATGAAACCTCAGCCCAGTTTCCTCCCACCATAATACTGGCTGCTGTCATATGAGTGAAATATTCTTGAGCACGCCATAAAGCCCCAATCAGATAAATAAATAAATCCTACCTGAATCTAAGTCACCTTCAAATTTTAAGATTTAAGCAATCCAAATATTTACAAGCAATTGTAAAATCTCCATTTGCCTTGGCACATTAGCCAAGCACGCGTTACAGGCTTATATACAAGGGAAATAACTGCGGCAGACTTGCTTTACATTTATTCCAGTTTCTGCTTTTCTCTTTTCCAGCCTCTGACTCGACAGTGGAAACAGCCAGAGCTGCCCGTCCTCGCCACTGGCCGGTCCTGGCCTACGTGAGAGCCTCATTCCACCAGGGCTCCACGCGACTCCCTCACTCCTCGTGG
This sequence comes from Acanthopleura granulata, assembly GCA_016165875.1. Lineage (NCBI taxonomy): Eukaryota > Metazoa > Mollusca > Polyplacophora > Chitonida > Chitonidae > Acanthopleura > Acanthopleura granulata. The sequence goes on from JABBOT010000051.1 coordinate 14,087, forward strand.
AGGGGCAACCAGTGCACCACGATGGCGCTGGTGGCCGTGACGCTGTCTGCCATCAAGCCCGTCAACACCTGGACCAAGGCGGATTTGGACGGGATCCTCCGAGACGGCGATCGCAATCATGGTGCCCTTCTCGCCAGACTCGACCGCCTCGGACAAACTAACCAGCGGGTCGGCATCTATGAGCTAGTGAGGTGTTCGCGTCTCTCTATTACTCTGGGTGACCAGTGCTATGTGATGGCAAGCGTCTCGGACACGGAAGTCATGGGCATGGTGTCTACCAGCCGCCCAGTGGACGCTGCGACCCTGAAAGCTTTCCAGATGGTGGACCTGCAGACAGGATTGAAGCGCGCACTGGATGGCAGCGACGGAGCTGTGCTCACTATCGGTGATTACAGCACAGGGGTGATTCCAGATCTCGGGGGAAGGGTGAGGATCTGGGACAGCCACTGCAGAGGCCGCGACGGTCTGTTCCGGGCAGACGGGAGGGCCGTCCTGCTGACCCTCAGCTCTCTTGACGATGTGATGCCGTTCGTCATTAGGAAGCTGAGGAGTCGCAAACAGACCCGGGTGCAGTATGAAGTTGCCGGCTTCAGATTGGTGGAGTAGTGAGGTAAGTGTGAACGGAAACATTCATTTTTTTATTTGATTGAGGTTTTACGCAGTCAAGAATGTTTCACTTACATGACGGTGGCCAGAATCATGGTGGGAGGAAACCCGGAAGAATCCGATGGAAACCCACGACCACCCACAGGTTGCTGGCAGAACTTCCCACATACGGCCAGAGGAGAAGCCAGCATGAGCTGGAGTTGAACTCACAGCCACCTCATTGGTGAGAGGCATAGGGTCATAACGCCATGCTTGCGCGCTAGCCCACTCGGCTACGGAGGCCCCTCTAAACGGAAGTAGGATACAGGGTTTTAGTACAAAATTTTGTCCAAAATAACGCATTTTTAAGGGCAAAGTGATCTCATGACGAATTATGTTTTATGTGTCAACTTACATTTATCAAGTAGGATATCACCCTACCTTCTAAACAAGCCTCAAAACACCTTTCCAAAATCAATAGAGCTATAAGAATCAGGAAAATTGAGAATCTTAGTCGTGGACGAAACTTTAGGGTATCAATGAGTGTATTCCCGGACTCTCACTGCTAACAGCAGTGGGCCTTAGCAGTAAGGAATCAACAATGCTCTGGATGGTTTGCGCTGTGTGATGTTTCTTAAAGATCTCTTGTTTCCCACCAGTAGGCCTACAGTGTGCATATCTGTACGCCAGGTGTTAAAAAGTCCATCAGTAACTTGCCAAAGGTCAGTGGTATACTTCAGGCACTCCGGTTTCCTTCACCTTGTCCCATCATATCAGTAAGAAATTCTTCAGTATGCTATTAAACAGCTAGCAATTACATGTACATGAATATAAATAAACACCAGTATTTTATGTGTATGCATGGAAATAGAGGTTATTTTCCATGCTTTATGCTTAGAGGAAATAGTTTCATCCTTCTTGTATTGGACTGAATAAATTAGGCCATTGACATTTTTGACTTGTATGCCTTAGTTCTTTTTATCATTTATACATCAGTGAAATACCAGTATTTCCTTCACTGATGAAAGTGATATCTTTACTAGTTAGATATCACTTTTGTTATTACATTGTGATATTACACTGCTGGTGACCTTGACCCATGACCCAGATGCCATGACGCTGAAAATGAAACACTTGGTTTTTGTGACGTTCCAGTCTGAGCTTACTGTTATGACGTCATAATACAAGTCTAGTCAGTTGCTACATGTATATTCCGCCGGAACGCAAGAAGACACGTCACACTAGACGTGACGTATACTGATACGGCGTCACGCTACTCACAGGGTTTTTAAGGCCTGCAGCTAAAAACATCGCTTAAAACTTCTTTAAATACCCAAAATCATGAAATTGTTAAAGTGTAAATAATGAACAGAATATTGCACAGTGTTCATTTCCACTTCTTCACTCGAACAATATTTACGGTATTCAACCTTCACTAGACAATATCCTATGTATAATTATATGTGTGCATAAATGTCACCTTTTTGGCTTATTTTTGTCCTTTTCTTCTTTACGTTGTCCAGCCCTCGGTTTGAAGGGAACAACCTCATCGCCCCAGTCTCCCTCACAATGTGGGGTAGCAACTCAACTGCTCTTGCGGATAATTCCATCTGCACAACCCCTGCCCAGTACTGGAGAGCCGTTCGACATCAGCCATTCCATCAGCAATCCCTGCCTAGTACTAGAGAGCCCTATGATGTCAGCCATTGCATCTGCTGCTGACTAAATGGTTTAGGATCATCTTGGCAACAACCAGCATATGGCTGAATAGACTATGCCCATCACAGCCACACATGGGACCATCTTGGCCACAACGCTTAAACTGAGAATTCTGGGACAATCCTGGCCTGAACAAGTCTCCAATCCTCTCGACCACAATAATCTGAGCTTAGAAATCGAAAAAAACAGCTGTTGGCTATAAAAATCTGGAATGTGTTCAGCTGCAAGCAATTGTCATTCAACCATCTCTCAGAATTCAACTTTTGGAGCTATGTAAAGAGGCCATACACTGGACAGATATGCATTCAAGGTAAGAATTTAGTGTTTTAAAGTTTGAAAGTATTTGTTACTTGAATGTATCTTTCATACAAAAAGATATTTCATAAATTCTAGAGTACTCTTGCATATAATTTCACACATCTTTTTCTGTGTTAAATGACATGATGTGGCAGTGGGTACAATTTTTTTTATTTAAAAACAAGGAATTCAGAGAACCTCACCAGAGTATGTACATTTACACACCATACCTTAGTTTAGAAAGCCAAAATCAAAACATATTAACCTTCAATCCATGTATAAGAGCCCAATATACAGGAGTTGAAAACAAAAGCTTAACCTTACACCAACACCACCACTTTCCCATCACTACCTAGCCTTAGAACCTGCGGATGGTCGTGGGTTTCCCCTGGGCTCTGCCCGGTTTCCTAACGCCATAATGCTGGCCGCCATCATATAAGTGAAATAATCTTGAGTACAGCGTAAAACACCAATCAAATAAATAAAATAAATTGCCTTACTTCATAGAGGCGAGCTAAGAAATGCACCTTCAAAATGGGTTCATTGTCATGTTGTAATGTTACATGTTATATTTGGTTGGACAGATAAATAAATATTAAAAAGTTAATCAGACAGTGTACAAGTATATGTGACTATTACAGTGCCATGCCGCAGATGACACTGTCAACACGAGGGGTATAGACGGCGCATACGAGAAGTGTTGGATGCTCAACCGGCATCCACTTCAGAAACACTTGCCGAACATCCGGCAGGATAGAAGCATTCAGATGAGTACACATCATGACACCGACATCACTGTTCTCTAGGAAATGAACCTTTCGAAACACCCGAGGACACCATGAAGAAGCACAGATTAATGTGTTAATGGTTTTCTGAACCGCATTATGGTTGCACCACCATGACCATAGTGTACAGAAGTGTTCATTAGCCAGTTGCTGAACCACGAGTTCTCATGTGGTTCAAGTCCAATCCTAGCCAGCTTCATGGACTGCAGAGGCCTGTCATGTCCATACAAATGGCTAATGTAGTCATCATGTATGTCTGGACTGGAAGTGTGCGTGATGATTGGACCAGATAGCATATGCTGGAAAACTGAACACCAGCATCGTGTGTGTCTGTCTTACTTCTCATACCGGAAGTGTCCATCATGATGAGATCAGATAGGATGCTTTGTCTTTTGTGTTCAGCTTTGTGGACTGGAAACATCCGTCATGGTCAGGAGTAGCACCTTGTGTGTATGTCCATCGTAATTCATTAGAAGCATCCCTCATTACAGAAATGGACACCATTGCCTTGCGTGTCCACCCATGTGGACTGGCAAGATCCATCGTGCTAGTGTTGGACACTATATATGCATGTTCAGCATGTCCACAATTTGTCCGTCCAAAACACCAGTGGCTTGTGTGTCCAGCTTCACACTCTGGAAATAAAATGTGCAGCAGCACCTTGTGCCCAAGTCAATCTTCCCACATTGGATATGTCCATCACAACTGGAGCAAGACCAGTCTCTCTGGAATCCAGGGTAATTGAGTGGGAATATCGGTATTGGTTGAAATGGACACCAAGCATCATGCGGTATGTCCATCTTGCGAGACTCACTGGAAGCATTCGTCATGATTAGACCTAACACCACTGTCTGATGTGTCCAGCAAATTCATGGATGGGAAAGAACCATAATGGTTGAAATGGACACCAAGCATCATGTTTACATGTTCATCTTGCCAGACTCACTGGAAGCATTCGTCATGATTAGAACTAACACCACTGTCTGATGTGTCCAGCAAATTCATGGATGGGAAAGAACCATAATGGTTGAAATGCACACAAGCATTATGTTTGCCTGTCCATATTCCCATCTTTCCAGACTCACTGGAAGAAACTATCACTAGTGACACATGACTAGACCAGGCACCAGTGTCTTATGTTTCCAGTTTTGTGGGCTGGAAAAAAACAGTCACGGTTGATGAAATGGACACGTCATGTGTGCATGTCCATCTTCCCAGACTCACGGGAAGTGTTCATCATCATTGGACAAGACACCAGTGTGTCTAGCCTTAAGGACTGGAACGATCCATCCAGATCAAATCCACATCTACAGCAGTTCCTCAGCATGTGTAAGTGGTCTTGTTTACCAGTATTTCTTATACATGTTTCCTGTAATATTTAAATGCATCACAGATTATGATTTTCATGTAGAAACTTGCATTTGCTACCAGCCATGGCTTAGAAGAACACTTGCACCACAGTGATTAGGCCTACTTCTTGCAGCACTGCCAGATGCATGTATGTACCCAAAGAATAAAGTTGTATGATTACATCCAAGTATAGATAACTTATCTTCAGGAACATTTTTAATTAAAAGATTAATGTTAAACTATATGTTATTCAGCAAAGTGAGATAATATTACACGCCCAAGAACAAACTGGTTGCTCCCAGTCGGCCAGAAGCATGTAGTCTTTATTACATTTATCACATTTTCAACATGCATTGTCAAACTCACCGTACACATGTTTGGCAGTGTACACATTGCCTAAATTATTACACAAAGTTTTCAACACAGGTACATTTTGATCAAACTGCTGTTTCCTTATGCTTTTAGTTGCCATCGCTATACATCTGCTAAAAGTCTTCGTGTTGTGCCTGGGCTGTGATGAGTTGCCCGAGTGTTAACTGAGGGCAGTAAGTAGTCAAGGATATCATACAGGAGGGCAGTTACTTGTGTTTTTGTGTACTGGATAAGCTTGCTCCACCCAGGGACGAGTAGTGGTACATGATATTGGTTATACACTGTGACTAAAGTAAAGCAATACTTGCCTTGACCAAGAAATGAAATAAAACATTTCAAGATTGGTAGCATGAGCTGAAAACATGTTATTTAGGGATAATGCATTTCTTGTGCTTTATTTCAGTAGCATGATATGAAAAATTGTGTACGACGATGCATTTCTTGTGCTTTACAGACTGGTCATGAGCATCACGTCTTTTAGTACATTTTAGGAACATTTGGTCTGTGTAAAGGAGAAAATTATTTCATCAACATGAATTATATTTAGTGCAGAAGTCTATTTTAAAAACTAATGCATCTGTATTTTGCCTAAAAATTTGACCAGTAAAGCTGATTTTAGAGGCAAAAGATGTTGCTTTGTAAACACTGTTAGAACTGTTAGAATAAAACCGCAACTGAGGAAAATTGACAGGAGGCCAGATTTCACTGGTAATATGTGACCATTTGCCAAATATCACACTTGTTGGTGCTTGGGTTTTACTCTGTATGCTTTCATATTTAGTGTTTTATATTTCAGAGTAGTCTGCTCATGAAACCTTTCCTCCATTCCAGAATACCATGCTTGTGAATGAAAGACACCATGAACATGTGACAGTGAGAGGTGTAAATCACATTCTGAAATTTGTACAAGGCCCTACAACATTAAGGTAAGCTTGGATTTGTGATTTCATTTACTGTAAATGACCTAAAACTTTGCCTTAAAATTAGTATTCCAGAAGAATGTCATTTTACCTTCTCAATATATCCCCACTCTCCACAATATAACTAAAATATTACCCAAGTGGGGTTACGCCATAATCATTTGTTCTAAATAAACTGAAACCAGCAAAGTTTCATAAATCGTTAGCACTCTGAACCATAAGCTTGATGATCCAAAGTGAACAATTTAACCATGGACAAAATTTTAGATCATTTACAGTATTTTTAGCAATATGCAATAATGAATGTACAATTAACTATCGCCACAAATGCGTCATATAATATGCAATTGAAATATCACCTTTAAGTGTAAAAGAAATAGGATTCTAAAGTTTCTCCATATTACATATTGGACTCCATAATTTAAATTTTTGGTTTTCCACCTGCAGGAAATAACAATTGTTGCACTTTCTGTTTCATATTGTAATATTCCACCCTTTGCAGTGTACATATCTTTTTACCCCAGATGGATATATGTAGTGATCATGTTTTCTGTCTGGCCATCTGTCATCATCACTAGCATGACCTTGTCAGCATATGTTCTGCAATTTGGCTTGGATTTTCATTTCAAAAGTCTTGCAGTACATGTTTCTCTGTCTAAGGATGTGATTATCTGTCCCAATTAAATCAGCCTTCTTTTATTTTTTTTCAAGGATCACCTTATGTGTTGGGATTTCCTGATGAGGAACTCTACGCCTCCTATACTGGAATCCTGCAACCTGAAGGAAGCAGTTTTGGAAGAATGAACAATACTATAAAAGTATATGGATGGCTCATGTTGCACTGGTGTAATTGTTGTAATGAACAGTGTTGTCTGTCGCAACATCAACAAAGGAATGATTTCTTTCAACTACATACAAGTGTAATACCTCATGTTTGTATTGTAGTGAACAATGCTAAGATGTATGTGTATGCTATATTACTATAGACCTGACTCCATCTTAGGAGGCTCGTTTTTCTTGTTGCAGTCAACAATCCTACACGTCTTATTTAAAGAAATCACTGTTTTATGCAACGAACAATCCCATATGTCTCCTGGAAAGGAATCATTTTTTATGCCATGGAAAATCCCATGTGTCTCCTGTATAGGAATCTCTTTTTATGCAGCAAATAATCACTTTTTGGGACAACTTCCTTCACTACATATATCTCATAGACTGTCGCATCCATAGAATTGAGATCAACAATGATCCTGTGCATACAGTGTATATGTATATAGCCTTCATATCAAAGAATTATACTGTGTACTGCTGGGATCAGTTGTAATAGCGGTATTTCAACTACCCTAAGGCTGCCTGCTTAACAGTGGGTCTACATCTGTTAATGATTCTAAATTTTGGTGAAACAATGTGAACAATCATTGGATTTATGTGTATACCTGTTACCTCATACATGTTTGTTATATTGATTATTCATGAAACTTCTGCCTCTCTTTACACCTTAAGCCTGTTTTAATGATGTAGGTGTGCGGATGAAGTCACAAACGTACCTGGATCACTACAAGCTTATATCATGTATGTTGTTGGTGATTTGTGCAATGTAAGACAAAATGGCAGTGGGGAATATATTTACCCCACAAACTGGGCTTTATTTTCTCACACAGCTTGAGAGAATGAAGAATTTATTCCAGACATGGTGTTGAGAGAGCAGTTTACAGTTTTGAAAATTGAAATGTTGACTAAGTGCATATGTTTTTTAATTAAGAATTTGGGATGTTACCATTTTATGTTATGTTTCATGTTTTTTGAATATTGACATGTCCGAAAAGAAGCATTAACAGATTAACCGTGAAAGCACATACCTGTCATTGGTGCATGCTGTGAGCATTTAGGAACAGTTGTCAGCAGAAGGTCGAATGACAGGATAGATTGCTCATGCTGTAAAGCTGGGTAAATTTTTTCTTCGCATCTGTTTTCTTCATCACATTGATGATAATGAATTGTGCACCATTTGTAGCTACTGTGTTAATTAGTGTTGAGAGTCCTACACAAGCTCTGCTGTAATTCATGTATATCATTTCTATACAAATGCTCATCAGTTATATAAATGTTTATCAGTTATACATATGCTTATCAGTTATACATAATGCTCATCAATTATACAGTTGCTTATCAGTTATACATAATGCTCATCAATTATACAAATGCTTATCAGTTATACGTATGCTCATCAGTTACACAAATACTCATCTGTTATACACCTGTCACACATACAACGCCTAAGCAAGTAATAAATGCTTTCTTTTTCATATTATAAACAACATCATTGCCTTCCTTCTTCTTAATGATAAAGCAAGAAATCTATTTGATTTTTGAGAAAATGTGGTTTTTTGATAAAGGCTAGTCAGCCAGTGATAGGTTAATACATGTAGCTTAATTGGTAGACCTATAAGGCAGGTGACACATCGCCTCATCTATATCTAAGTATCCATCAAGGATCAGAATGGAAAACAACTGGAGTTGTAACCTTGGGGAAATGCACAACCATTCACAGGTTGCTGGCAGAACTTCCTACGTACCACTAGGAAAGAAGCCTGCCAGAGCTGGAATTGAACTCACGCTGAGCAAGAGGTGAGCGGCTCCTGGGTCATTGAGGCCTGATAAGGTTGTGGCCAAGGTTCATAACCAACACTGACCTCCCCCCCCCCAACAACACCATGATATAAGCCGTATCTTTTCAGTTAAATGTTTACCCTCCATCAAATACGAGCTTACAACGTGCAAGTATATTATGACTGACGGGTAAAAACCACAAAAAAGGTGTTTAGCACGAGGCCTGCTCATTACAATAAATAATTTTCTCCAGGCCTGTAGTTAATTTGTTAGTCCTTTTGAAAGCTGGAAGCATTCCCTGACAATGAGTTTTTGTACGAGGTTTCCTTTATACTAAGGATGCTAAAAAAAGGTGTACGACGCGGATAATAAGGCCGTAAAATTCCGGTTAAAGGGAGATAACCCAGCTTGCACGAAGTATTAAATGGCTCTCTAGGGATGGAGGTATGAAATGGTTAGTGTGCAAAAACAAGGAAACCTCAATATTTCGACAAAAGCTCCACAATTTCGATCAGATTTTCATGTGTTCAGCTAAGCTGAACCTCAGCTAAGGCGTATTTTATATTTAACCGTCTCCTCTGGATCAACGTAGGCTAAAATCAGCCAAGCAAAAATCTTAGAAAGGTGTGCAGCGACCCAAGAAGACGTGAACTGAGAATGATGACAGTGTGTGACTTGTACAGTGGTAAGTAATAACAACAAATTTTGGGAAGAATTCAGACGTAAATTTACGAGAAGATCTCAATCGTGTGGCCACTAACGAATACGTACACATATCGGGAGTCAGAGTTTGAGTGCTCATACCAGATTCCGAAGGGGAGCTGATCCCTGTTCACACAGCAGCCTAATACATGTAAGTACACGTCTTGATTTAGTGTTTCATAAACTGACATCTGACATCTGAAGTCGTGATGATTACTGAACTAGCGTACATGTACACCTATCTATATATGACCGCAGTTGGGCCTAACCCAATAACCCACAATTAATGTATACAGTATGTATTTACGTTTGTCCACATATCATCTGTGATTCTCGATTGTCTGTGCCATCGTTATTACCTGCGGCTCAGGGTTAAAACTTAACATCCTTGGTTTGAATCCCCATATACCCTCCTCAGCATGTGGATAACTTATAGTGTAGTCCTATCTTGATATTCGTAGTATTGGGTCTGACCAAATAACCGACAAGGTTTATTGAATGTGAACTTAAATGGGTGTGTGGTTCGGTCGGGTTGGTTGGTCGGTTGTTTCGTGGCGTTGTCTAGTCACTAGGAATGGGTTACACGGCGGCAGAAATCCCTAGGCGATTCACAGCTATTTCGAAGTCGCCGGTATCGGAATTTTGGTACCAAAGTTCGATGTAAATTATTCCTGCGAGTTTTCTTCTTAGGTCGTGGTTTGGTTTTAGTGCATTTCCTGGATCCTTCTTCTTGAGAGGCATGACGTCCGTTCCCACCTGTGTTTTAGGTTACACTGATGCGGTATACACTGTGTGTCTTATCTTATGTTCATACTGCAAGCTGTTAAACAGTGGGAATATGCCGGTATGAGTTGTCCCCCTTGAAACGTTGAATTTGATGTTAAACTTATATACCGTATTTATTATTTTTTTCTTATGCAGGTGCGGGCCATTTCACAGACGGGTCGTTGTGTAACTGCTTCATCGTCATTCGTGGAAGTCTCGGGTTCAATCTGCTGTTGGATCTGAGCACTCCAAGGGTACTTGGTTAGTCTTACCTGTCACTCAACCTGTGTGTAGCCCGCTGGGGTCCGCTAGCAGAGCGGTGGACCAGGATGAATCTGAGAGCACCTTTGTCGGTAAGATAAAGGAGGTTGACTTAAATAATAGCGCTAATTCGTTTCGATCGGACCCAATAGCACCTCCGTATGACGAGTTACCTGCAGCCCGGGCATTACAGGACTTATACCGGCATCACTGGCGCGCTATCCGCCAGCCGTTTCATCGCCATCGTCTTTTGCAAGATGTGTATAATTTCCGAATCATGAGACTCTGTCCTTTAGCTACACACCTAGAACAGGTGTTTCGAGACCAGCCTTCGGCTTTTCGTGTCAACCTAGCCTATGGTTTCATTTTACGTCACCGGGATAGGGACCAATTGCGTCATTTCTATTCTAGTACTAATACAAGAATGCTCCCGGAATGTCGGTATATTCAGACCTACGAGGATACACACTTACCGCTGATTTTGTCAGCTATCGATCCGATCGAATCAGCCCGGCAACAGCGCCCAAATACCAAATGATTGGTAGACACATTGGTTTTATATTCATAAACCACACACCACACCCATCGGTGCCAGTGGACTTACTTGACTACTTACGGAATAACAAAGGCTTGTACAGCATTGTGAATGGAAGCAATGGAACTTAGGATGATCATTTATGCTTCTTCTGTTGTTTAGCCTTTCATAGAGACTAAGCTGACCCAAAATACTGTGCTGTTCAAGCCAAGAATTTTTTTTTTAAATTTACTTGGGAGCTAAAGGTATGGAAGATCGAGGTTTGCTTCTCAGGCTTTTCTAGAGGGTTTATTTAACGTAAACATATTTGCGCATGAACTGACAGCAGTTGGTAAAGATGTGTGCGCTGAGATTCATTATCGGTCTACTAAGGGATACGCTACTACAGGAGAAGCATTTTAGGGTGGTGAAAGATATGAATTCATACGCACATTCCTATATGTGCAAAAGCGTTTCCCTGGGACTGTAAATTAAAACGCCATGCGCGGACTTGTGATTTAGTTATCAAACGAGTGTACCCAGGTGGTGTGTTTAAAAACAAGCGCCTGTATCTATGAAAATAAATAAGTAACTGTGAAAGAAAAAAAATGAATGAATCAATGATTTTGGCTTAACGCCACATTGGCAATATCTCAGCCATATCCTGGGGAGAACAAGGTGGAAACACGAGACAGTTCAGGTTTTCGATAGTCACTGGAGAACTTGAAAAAGTTTCAAACTCAAAAACCAGCATATTAAGAAAGTTTTATAACAAATATTTATTTTTGAGAATAAAATTTATATTTTATGATAAAGGCCAATGGCCTTCAAATATTTTACGGCAGCGATGCTGTCAAACAAATCATACATGGAGTTTACTGTGTACAATCTTTGCCGCACATGAGCAAAGTCCACACAGTCAACCAGAATATGTTTGATGCCGTATTGCGCATCGCATCCAACACACTCGGGAGCACTGCCCCCATCCAAAATAAAATTGTGTGTTAGACGAGAATGCCCAACGCGGCATCTTGATAAAACCACTTGGTCTCTAGATTTAAAATCAGTATAAGGAATTTTAATCTTAGATATGGGTTTACTAAGAGCAGCTTTCGCTTCCCTGTCTGCCACTGTGTTTCCGTGAATACCAGTATGACTTGGTATCCAACAGAATACAGTATCTTTCCCTCTTTTAATTAACTTTCTATGGATGGCTAATATTTCTAGTATTAACGGGTTTTGAAATTTATTTTGCTCTATTGCCAAAAGGCAGGACAACGAGTCACTGCATTTGACTGCTCTGTGGGCAGCGCCGGATGAAACGTAAGATAAAGCCAGAAGTATAGCTCTGGCCTCGGCAGAAAATATTGAAGACGAGGATGGAAGGCGAAGTGAGGTGACTCGCTGTTCCAAGACAGCCGCAGCCGCCACCCCGTCCCCATCCTTTAACCCGTCTGTATATATGAATTTATAATCCGGATAATTAGCTTTTACTTCAGCGAAACTTCGCTGAATTATAAGAGGGTTTGCATCTGATTTCTTATGTTGCCGTAGGTCAAATATTAATTTAGCTTGTGGAAGAAGCCAGGGAGGAGACTCCGGAAAAGAAACCCGAGGAGTGTCCTCCAGCTTGATGTTAGCTTCCACAATATGGTCCCGAACACGAAGACCAAAGGAAGAAATTTTGTTGGGACATTTATTATATTTATCTGCGTATGATGGATTAAAAACACAGTCGTAGGCAGGGTTTGTTGGGTGAGCTTGAAGCTTAGCGACGTATTGAAGGCTTATACGCCTGTGATATAAAGAAGGGTCATCAGCCTCTACATATAAACTCTCTACTGGTGAGGTCCTATAGGCACCAAGGCTGAGCCTCGGACCTTGGTGATGGACCAGATCCAACTTTTTAAGATATGATTTTCCAGCGGAACCACAAATGATCGACCCAATGTCCAATTTCGACCTCACCAGAGAACGATACAAATTAAGTAACACTGATCGGTCAGCACCCCACTCAGTGCTAGACACGACCTTAATTATATCCAGAGCCTTTGTACATTTAGCTTTAAGCCTTTTTATGTGAGCTATGAAGGATAATTTACTGTAGAATATAACTCCTAAAAATTTATTTTCTTCAACAATTTTCACTGGTTCACCACAAAATTTAAGCTCAGGGTCTAGATGAAGTTTGCGTTTATTACAGAAATGCATACCCACGGTTTTAGACGAAGAAAATCTGAAATCATTAGCAACTGCCCATTTTCCGCTCTTATTGAGACAAAGCTGCAGTTGTCGCTCGATGTTATTCATATTTTTAGCGCGGTAGCATATCAGGAAATCATCTACATATATAGAACCCTCAATACCAGATGTTAATGTTTGAGCCAAGCTGTTAATTTTTATGCTGAACGGTGTTGGTGAAAGGATACTGCCCTGGGGCACACCCGTCTCTTGTTCATAAGAGTCCGAAAGAGTGGACCCCACCCGTACCTTAAACTGACGATCAGATAAAAGTTGAGATACAAATAAAAGTAAGCGACCTTTTAAACCCATATCAGCAAGGCCTTTTAAAATACCATATTTCCATGTGATGTCATAGGCCTTTTCCAAGTCGAAAAATATCGATACCACATGTTCATTATTAATAAAACCGTCACGAATGAAGGTTTCAAATCGAACAAGGTGATCCATAGTGGATCGACCTTGACGAAAACCACATTGAATGTTTGATAAAAGCATGTTGGCTTCAAGAAACGGAGACCTACTAGTAGTTTCCCCCGATGCAGATGATGTATCCATCATGTCCGCATCGAACGTTGAAGGACCGACGTCCTGCAACGACCCAAACTTATTGAAAGTTCGGATAGGGTCCCTAGTGGCCTTGGAGGGACGCTCTCTGAAGCCACTAGGTTTATCTTTTTTGTGATGTTTATCACCCGCTGCATTTAGTGTAGATTCAACGGGTTTAGAATGAATGAACGAATGATTATGGCTTAACGCCATATCGGCAATATCTCAGCCATATTGTGGCGAGAACAAGGTGGAAACACGAGACAGTTCAGGTTGTCGATAATCAATGGAGAACATCAAAAAGTTAACAAAAATGTTCGGACAGGGGTTAAATTCAGGTAAGAAAACCAAAACAGTTAAAACTCGAAAACCAGCATGTTAAGGAAATTTTATAACAAATGTTTATTTTGAGAATAAAATTATATTTTATGATAAAGGCCAATGGCCTTCAAATATTTTATGACAGCGTCGCTAGCGATGCTGTCAAACAAATCATACATGGAGTTTACTGTGTAGAATCTTTGCCGTACATGGGCAAAATCCACACAGTCAACCAGGATATGTTTGATGCCGTATTGCGCATCGCATCCAACACACTCGGGAGCACTGTCCCCATCCAGAATAAAATTGTGTGTTAGACGAGAATGCCCAACGCGGCATCTTGTTAGAACCACATGAGTAGTATACTATTGAACTCAAAGGTCCCCTGTTGGGATTTTCCTATCTTTTAACCTGGGAGGTACCTCCGGGGGTACCCGGTTGGAGGTACCCGGGTGGAGGTACCGTGACGTCATATTTTGGCGGGCTGTCGGGTGGTGGGTTTTTCCCATCACGTGAAGGTGGGTGGAGTCTATTTTGGCGGGCTGTGTTTTTCGAGGGTTATTTGTTGGTGTTGTGGGTTTTCCCATCACGTGAAGGTACGTGGCGGCTATTTTGGCTTGCTGGGTTTTTATCAGGTTATTTGGGATTCCCCGTCTGTGTGGAATCCCCATTTGTAAGAGCTGATATTGGTATTATGTCGTATGCTCCCTTTAACGCAAAATTCTCAAGACTTTTGACATTATGCCAAAAATTGTTCTATATAAAGCTGTTCATTTCCACACATTCAACCAACAGTCTACCTCAGGACTTCACACCAGCAACTACCATAGCCTGCCTGCCCGCCTGCTTGCCTGCCTGACTTACTTTTTTTCTTCCCCGTCATTATGCCGAGAAGTAAATAGCAGCCATCAACAACAACAACAGCAACTAACGCCATGAATACTGTTTTAGCTGACAAAGAAGAAGAAGTGGATGTACAGCCCACACCTAAGAAGCGAATTAAACTTGCTCGGGCAGACAAAGGAAAGAAGATTTCGCTAAAAACTCATGATATCCATATTCCCAATGGATATCGTTTTCGAGTTGCTGAAGATAAAATCACCTTTCCTCAACATGTCAACCGACCTTATGAGCGCAGTATAGCCATTCCAGTGGACGCCTGGGACGAGTTTGAAAGTCACCTACAATCACAAACCGCCCGAAGAGTAATCGGGCCTATACCAGGGAGCGAAGATGGAGGGGAAATTAGCGTACCGTCAGAGCAGCTGTTTCGCTTGAATGATGACGTTTTCTTCAGTTTGTCAACATACAAGAATCTGCAAACTGGGGAGCGCTGGTGGTATTTGAATATTAAGCAATGGATGCAATACAGCAAGGAGGTTAAATATTATCCTAGGAAATGTGGTATCAATTTCCGAGCTGATATGTGGAAAGACTTGACCCAGGCCTGCCAGGGTATACGAGGGATACTTGGAAAAACAGATGAGGCCGTTTCCCATACAGCTATTACATCGCCTATCTCCCCACAGCCACCAATACCTCTCACTGATGAGGAGAACAGCATACTTGATAATTTAATATGGAGACTAATGTTCCAGCAAATGATCCCACTGGTCAATCAAATCAAAGAGGAACAGTGTGAAGGCTGCCGCGTGCAGCATCCTAGTCAAAATCGCCATCAGTGTCTCGAGGCATTACAGTACATGGATATGGAAAGTGAAATTGTAGTTGAGCAAGCAGCATTACGTTTGGATGAGACTAAGGTGCTCGACGGTTTTCGACATGCGGCTAAAGCGGAACAATGGAAGGATGATAAAATCCACCGGTATCTGGACAGGTGTGATATCGAGAAACGTAATCCAGATTCCCCCCAAATGTTCATGGAGCGTTTGACAGGGCGAAATTGTGAAGGTGTATATATTTTTAATTAATTTTACACACTACTGTTTCCAGGTATACTATATAACCTGTCGTGAAAACTCATGTGACCTTATACTAAATTATGGGCATGTAAAATTATTCCTTTCTTTATTTATTTATTTATTTACACACCACCTACTTCTTCCCGATGTTCAGAAGGGTAATCCAGATTTCCCTCACATGTTCTTGCAGCGGTTGACAGGGCGAAAGTGTGAAGGTGACGCAGAGGTGTAAGTAAGTATTTTTTTTTTTACACTGAGCTGTACTGTTTAATTAATTTTACAGACTAGTGTACTAGACCTTATACTGAATTATGGACATCTACAGTTATTTATGTATTTATTTATTTATAGACCACCTACTTCTTCTCGCAATCGATTTCGATTCAACTCGGACCATGGGGGAAATATCAGAGTGCTTAATTTCGACAAAAGCAAGGGTTTTCATTTTGGCAATACATCGATATCAACAGTGAATACGTATCAGGGGAATGGACGTGTGGAGACGGAGATTACAAGAAAACTAAACCATTACATGGACAATTTATCGAGTCTTGAAATTTGGTGAAAAAATGTTGTTGTTGTTAACTCCTAGTTCCAGTTTTATGAGTTCTCGATATTATTTTTCTGTACATATCTTGACGGTTGAATACTATAAAATATCGTTATATTGTTCAGCGCGTTTGTAATGTTCGAGTAAAAAATAATAAAAGAAAACAAATTATGGAAAAATATGTGTTTATTTTTTAATGAAGTAGTAGTTTATCTTGATAATCGGTTTTTGATTTGATTGATGTTTATTGTTATTTATCGTGCGCTAAAGAAAAAGATTGCTGTTGATTTGGATTTGTTCATAGCCTACAGCCCTCAGGCTTACCGAGTGATTATGGTGCAAAGAGTATCTCCCCTTGAAACGGGGAAACCTCTGACTGACGGCCAATGGGAGATAACTCATACCAAACCTCACTCTAGCGGTTTTTGTACATGTACGCATAAATACCGCTAAATATTGAGGCTCTGTATATATATATATATATATATATATATTGAGGATGAGGATAGTATAAGACGTACGGTCCTGTACAATATTTCATTATTATTTCACTGGCTACAGATGTGATAAGACGCCTAAGATGAAATCGCAGGTTTTAGGATGGAGAGAACTTGTTGATTCAGTGACCGACCTCCAAGCATATAAGGCCGTAGTGGAATCTATGTTTGAAGATCAGCTTGTGAACGAAGGACGATGTAGTATTCTCCGACTATTCACCAAAGACGTTTGTGACCACCTAGAGAATTCTAATTCCATTCATAAATTCTATCACCAGGAAGTTATACCGAAACGCATGAACTTACAGCGCAAGTCACCCGCTACAACCCCTATAAAACTCAATATCTCTCACGCCCTGAATGCTTTACACAACTCTAGCTGTCTGTATCACTTGCCCTGCTACTTGTTGGATTTTAGTGAAAATGGGCAAAAAAAAAAACGTACCTGGCCAATATGACTTAGCGCAGAGGAGGGAAGAAGAGAGTTCGATTCCATACGAGGACAAAGAAGAAGAAGAAAGTGGGCATAACCAAATCTCAGGATACCCTTGCTAAAGTCTTACAACAGCTATATTATGACCCCCAAAGTCCAGTTGCTTATAGTGGAGTAGGCGCTTTATTACGGGCAGCACGTCAGCGTGATTTACCTGTGTCTCGTGACGGTGTAAAGACTTTTTTAGCGGAGCAGGAGGCGTACACACTTCATCGTCCGGCTCGGCGACACTATGCCCGTCATAGAGTTATTGTGGTCGGAATAGACAGTCAGTGGCAAGCTGATTTGGTTGACATGAGTAAACTAGCTCGGTATAATTCGGGCAACTGTTACCAGCTCACATGCATCGATATTCTTTCTAAATATGCTTGGGTAGTCCCCGTTCCTACCAAGACAGGTGCTAATCTTATCGAGGCGTTTAAAAGGACATTCAAGTCTGGACGAAAACCCTTATTTTTACAAACTGATGAGGGAAGGGAGTCTCTCAACAAGCCATTTCAGACATTTTTAAAGAAGCATGGAATTTTTTTATTTTCATACGTTTAATGAAACGAAAGCTTCCGTAATTGAGCGGTTTAATCGCTCCTTTAAAGGTCGCATGTATATATATTTCACCGCTAATAACACCCGACGTTACCTGGATGTTTTACCTGCCTTAAGAGAGGGTTACAATCAGGCGTATCACCGCAGCATTCAGCGAGCTCCGATTACCGTTACAACTGACAATGAACATGAAGTTCGGGCTATATTATATAGCTCTACGAAGTCCTGGTGTAGTCAGCGAATTTATCGGTATAAAATAGGAGACCCCCGTGGAGTTCCCGGTAGTGAAAAGAATAGGGCCCCAGTTCTCTAGGCAAGCTTGTCGTACGAGGCGACTAACCTAGGGCTGTCCCGTGTGGTTCCGGTGAATAGAATAGTTCCACAGCCTCCCCGGGCTTGTCGTACAAGGCGACTAAAAGGGGCAACCTGTTTGCCGTGGGTTGCCACCCGTGATGGGGGAGGAGAGGATCCTGGTGGCTGAGGGCGGGTTCATCTTGCGAGATCCTCACACACAACACTCCACTTCGGCCCTTACTTCTCCAAAGACGGGCGGTCGGATGGCCCGCTCCGATCAATCGGCTGGTCACGCCAGTCCAGACGTCCGGATATCAACCTTCATATATCTTCATTTGGTATAGTCATTGCTTTCCGTGTTGGAAGTTTTTTAGTAAGATGTTCGGATGTCTGGGCGGTGGCTTTAGGGTCAATCGGGTAGGCCGTTTCTAATTTATTAGATTCGGCCTGCTCGAGTATGAGCGAAAAATCCATCTTATCGAGGATGGCGTGGAACTCTCGTCTCTCCTTCTGTTGGTTACTCGCAGGAGGGGTTTCGTCGTACATGTATCGACACTCCGAGGCGGGTGAGAGACACGGCGCTATGAATCATCCAACCGTCTCGCTATGTCTACCTTTAATTCGCCTACTCCAAATGTTTCTATGTCAAACTCTTCCCCAGTTGTGGGAAAAAAAAGGAAAAACGAGATACCACTGGATGTGGAATCGGGAAGTTCTCACTTCCCATTCTTTCTGGTGATATCTAGTAAAAATGAGAATCAGGCAAAGATGAAAATTTCGTATTAATAAAACTTTGAAGAGCTACGCAGGCACTTTGAAACAAGTGAAAAAGTTAAACTCTGGCAAAATTCTTGTAGAGTGTTTTCGAAAACAACAGTACATTAACTTACTCAGAAATGAAAATATTGGGGAGCAAGCTGTTTCTGTTTCCCCACATAAAACCTTAAACTGCTCTCACGACAGAGACCAAGATCTATACGACATGACAGAGCAAGAAATAACAGAGCAACTGAAGGACCAGGGCGTACTCAACGTCAAACGTTTTACCATCAAGAGAGATGGGAACCTCATTAAAACAAATACGTATCGCGTAACGTTTAATAACCCGTCTTTCCCAACATCACTGTTCATTGGGCCGTACAGTGTGCGGGTAGAATTATTCATACCGAACCCGACCAGGTGTTTCTCCTGCCAGAGGTTTGGCCATGGCAGGGGTCAATGCCGTAATAAACTGGTCTGTTTCAGATGTGCGGAAGCTGGTCACGAGGGCTTCGACTGCACAAACACCATAAAATGCTGGAATTGCAGCGGAACCCACATGGCCTCTTCCAAGGTTTGCCCTGTCTTCAAAAAGGAAAAGGAAATCATAACGCTTAAATGAAAATAACTTATCGTATCAAGAAGCCAAACGTCTTGTTTCTGTCACCAATGGCCTTACTAAATCTACCTATGCCAATGTTGTCAAGAAACCCTCCGTTTCGGAAGGAGTTCAAACATCATTCGCTTGGCCCATTGGTATAGAGAAGCCACAGAAACTGGTCGTAAATCCCTTGGAAAACACGGCCAGTTCTTCATCACAAACCAATATGAATCTTACTGAAAAAATCGCTACTTCACCTGATTCTCCATCTCACCACAAACCTTGTGCAAATAAATCCAAATCCTCTAAACCCGTTGAATCTTCACTAAATGCAGCGGGTGATAAACATCAGAAGAAAGGTAAACCTAGTGGCCCCGCAGAGCGTCCCTCCAAGGCTACTAGGGACCCTATCCGAACTTTCAATAAGTTTGGGTCGTTGCAGGACGTGGGTCCTTCAACGTTCGATGCGGACATGATGGATACATCATCTGCATCGGGGAGATCTACTAGTAGGTCTCCCAAAAAGGATCGTGCACGGTCCAGACACAAATCCCCCATACGCCTCCCTCCATAATGACTTCCTTAGACAAAATTATACAGTGGGATTGTCGAGGTCTTAAAATAAATTTCATTGAAATAACACAGTTAGTTCAATCTTTAAATCCAATTGCCCTCTGTCTTCAGGAAACTCACCTGAAGACATCTGACAAAGATAAAATATCACTGAAAAATTATACACTATATAGCACTTACTCTAATGAGGAAGAGCGAGCTCGTGGCGGCTCCTCTATTTTAGTGAATAATAATATAATTCACAGCCTTGTTGCCCTCGACACAGAGCTTCAGGCTGTAGCCGTCCGTGTTTCCTTATCGGAAACAATCACTTTATGTTCAGTTTATGTTCCTCCTCATTTTTCTTTGTCATTTTG
The DNA here is from genome assembly GCA_016165875.1 of Acanthopleura granulata. Lineage (NCBI taxonomy): Eukaryota > Metazoa > Mollusca > Polyplacophora > Chitonida > Chitonidae > Acanthopleura > Acanthopleura granulata. The sequence continues at coordinate 34,666 of JABBOT010000051.1, forward strand.
CCAGTTGCATAATTTAAAAGATCAACTGCCAACTCCCTTCATAATTATGGGAGATTTTAATGCGCATAACCCCCTATGGGGTAGTAATAATATAAACGATGAGGGCAAAATAGTAGAAGATTTCTTATGTAAAGATGAACTATGTTATTTCAATAATGGTTCTAATACCTACTTACATGCAGATAATGGTTCATATTCTGCTATCGATCTGACTCTCACCGATCCATCACTTCTCCCGGATTTTTCTTGGAAGGTGCATGACGATCTTTGTGGTAGTGATCATTTTCCTCTTGCCCTAGAGCATCTCACTTGTAATTCTTTGGAACGTGTAGCTAGGTGGAAGTTCGATAAAGCAGATTGGATGGCATTCGAGATGTTCTGTGATGCTGACATCACTCCAGAGAATCTTGATGCTGCAGATGATCCTTTGCTTACATTTAATGAACTCCTATTAACAGCAGCCGATAGAACCATCCCTAAGACCTCGACAAATCCCAAATCCAGAACTAAACCCTGGTATGATAATGACTGTCGTAAGGCTATAAAAGACCGCAAAAAGGCCGAGCGCAGATTTAATCATCGTCCTGATGATAATAATTTAAACCAGCTTCGTATACTTGGAGCCAAGGCTCGTGGATTAATTAAGTCCAAGAGACGATCTTGTTGGCAGAACTTTGTTTGAGGCATTACGTCCAAAACACCCATGCGTAAGGTCTGGAACATGGTTCAGAAACTTATGGGCAAGAAGAGTAAAGCCAAAGTTCAGCACTTAAAGGATGGTGATACCTTATTAACTTCACCCCACGATATAGCCAATAAAATGGCTGAAACAATATCCCACAAATCTTCATCTGGGAATTATTCTCCTGAATTCCAGCACATTAAAAACCAGAAAGAGAAAATTGCCCTTCTCTTCTAAGAATTTAGAAGACTATAATCGTCCATTTTCAGTTGAAGAGCTTAAAACTTGTCTAAAAAAGGCACACGATACTGCGTGCGGCCCGGATAATATATATTACAAGCTTCTGAACCACTTACCATCTGAACCATTGGAGACACTCTTGCACTTACTTAATGATATTTGGAAGAGTGGTAAATTTCCCCCATCATGGAGAGAGGCGTATGTTATCCAGGTCCCTAAACCGGGTAAGGATCATAGCGATCCGAGAAATTACCGTCCCATAGCTCTTACCAGTTGCATCTGTAAGACTATGGAACGGATTATAAATGATAGATTTGTTTGGTTTCTTGAAGCCAACATGCTTTTATCAAACATTCAATGTGGTTTTCGTCAAGGTCGATCCACTATGGATCACCTTGTTCGATCTGAAACCTTCATTCGTGATGGTTTTATTAATAATGAACATGTGGTATCGATATTTTTCGACTTGGAAAAGGCCTACGACACCATATGGAAATATGGTATTTTAAAAGGCCTTGCTGATATGGGTTTAAAAGGTCGCTTACTTTTATTTGTATCTCAACTTTTATCTGATCGTCAGTTTAAGGTACGGGTGGGGTCCACTCTTTCGGACTCCTATGAACAAGAGACGGGTGTGCCCCAGGGCAGTATCCTCTCACCAACACCGTTCAGCATAAAAATTAACAGCTTGGCTCAAACATTAACATCTGGTATTGAGGGTTGTTTATTTGTGGATGATTTCCTAATATGCTACCGCGGTAAAAATATGAATAACACCGAGCGGCAACTGCAGCTTTGTCTCAATAAGATCAAGAAATGGGCAGTTGCCAGTGGTTTTAGATTCTCTACGTCTAAAACCGTGGGTATGCATTTCTGTAAGAAACGCAAACTTCATCTAGACCCTGAGCTTAAATTTTGTGGTGAACCAGTGAAAATTGTTGGAGAAAATAAATTTTAGGGGTTATATTCTACAGTAAATTATCCTTTATAACCCACATAAAAAAGCTTAAAGCTAAATGTACAAAGGCTCTGGATATAATTAAGGTCGTGTCTAGCACTGAGTGGGGTGCTGACCGATCAGTGTTACTTAATTTGTATCGTTCTCTGGTGAGGTCGAAATTGGACTATGGGTCCATCATTTGTGGTTCCGCTGGGAAATCATATCTTAAAATGTTGGATCCGGTCCATCACCAAGGTCCGAGGCTCAGCCTTGGTGCCTATAGGACCTCACCAGTAGAGAGTTTATACGTAGAGGCTGATGACCCTTCTTTATATCACAGGCGCATAAAACTCAGCCTTCAATACGTCGCTAAGCTTCAAGCTCACCCAACAGACCTTGCCTACGACTGTGTTTTTAATCCATCATACGCAGATAAATATAATAAATGTCCCAACAAAATTTCTTCCTTTGGTCTTCGTGTTCGGGACCATATTGTGGAAGCTAACATCAAGCTGGGGGACATAGCTCCGGTTTCTTTTCCGGAGTCTCCTCCCTGGCTTCTTCCACAAGCTAAATTAATATTTGACCTACGTCAACATAAGAAATCCGATACAAACCCTCTTATAATTCAGCAACGTTTCGCTGAAGTAAAAGCTAATTATCCGGATTATAAATTCATATATACAGACGGGTCAAAGGATGGAGACAGGGTGGCGGCTGCGGCTGTCTTAGAACAGCGAGTCACCTCTCTTCGCCTTCCATCCTCGTCTTCAATATTTTCTGCCGAGGCCAGAGCTATACTTCTGGCTTTATCATACGTTTCATCGGGCACTGCCCAGAGAGCAGTCATATGCAGTGACTCGTTGTCCTGCCTTTTGGCAATAGAGCAAAATAAATTTGAAAACCCGTTAATGCTAGAAATATTACCCATCCATAGAAAGTTAACTGAAAGAGGGAAAGATATTGTATTCTGTTGGATACCAAGTCATGCTGGGCTTCACGGAAAGACAGTGGCAGACAGGGAAGCAAAAGCTGCTCTTAGTAAACCCATATCTAAGATTAAAATTCGTTATACTGAATTTAAATCTAATATTCTTAAATACATTTGTCGCCTTTGGCAGGATGAATGGGACGTGCAGGTCGATAACAAACTGCATGCCATTCACCCTGTCATAGGCTATGACTCTTGTACGTTTGGTATGTCTCGTAGAGACCAAGTGGTTTTATCAAGATGCCGCGTTGGGCATTCTCGTCTAACACACAATTTTATCCTGAATGGGGGCAGTGCCCCCGAGTGTGTTGGATGCGATGCGCAATACGGCATCAAACATATCCTGGTTGACTGTGGACTTTGCCCATGTGATTCTACACAGTAAACTCCATATATGATTTGTTTGACAGCATCGCTGGCGACGCTGTCATAAAATATTTGAAGGCCATTGGCCTCATAAAATATAAATTTTATTCTCAAAGCAAATATTTGTTATAAAATTTCCTTATCATGCTGGTTTTCGGGTTTTAACTGTTTTGGTTTTTCTTACCTCATTTTCACCCATGTCCGAAAATTTTTGTTTTCTTTTTAATGTTCTCCAGTGACTATCGAAAACCTGAACTGTCTCGTGTTTCCACCTTGTTCTCGCCACGATATGGCTAAGATATTGCCGATGTGGCGTTAAAGCCATAATCATTCATTCATTGATATTTGTCCCCACGATGTGGACATTGCCATGTGAGTATGGCGAAAGAGTTTGATTGGTTAGAAATTTTCAGCCTGGCAGACAGCCAGACACTTACAGAAGGGAGGGTGGGGGATAGAGTGGGATATACTAAAATGGGGGAGGAACTAGGTTGATATTTCAGAGGTCACTGTATGCCACAGTTTTCATAACACTGTGCTCTGAGAAGGGTTTTTGAGAGAGAAGTTGTTAAATCTAACGGAGTCGCAATCGTAGCTACAACAGATCCATCTCAAAAATTACATAATGTTGAATGGACTGTGTCGGACTATAGTTGTAATGCCCCCTCCCTGAAACACCACTCCTCTAAGAAGCGACAGTACTACATACATGAATTATTATACAAAACTGTATGCTAGACATTCACTTTGAAGTTAATCTACACCTGATGTTAATCAGCAGTGAAATAAATAAATAAATAATCGATCTTGACCTTTGCTTCAACATCATACCGTATTTAAACCATGTTCTTGTGTGGTGGGGAGCAGGGCGGGAGTTATTTGCTACTGTTTAAGAATTTACATCTGCAGCTGGAATAAAACCATAACAGGGGTAAATCGACAAGAGACCAGATTTCAACAACAACCATTTGCCAACCATCACACTCTCGCTGTTGCTCTGAATTTACTGACCATACTGTAGTATTGAGTCCATTTTCTCATAAGCGTCAATGTGAAACCAGTATATCTTCACCACCAAAGTCACCAGCTGCCGATTCCGCGCTGCGATTTTCCACTTTAAGAATTTTAGAATTGGTAACTTTGGACAGTTAAGAACTTCAGAATTTTTTTTTATAGATTTGTCCTAGCATAATTTTACTCTTCCGACGCCTAGGTTCTGGGTTTTGTAAGTTTTTTAAGATCAAATTTTCAATTTTGGCTTATTTTTCAACAGACTTTGTGGAAACAATCTCTTTCCGGTTTCTTACGTCAAGATTTACCAGTTTTATTATCCGGGTAAATGACTGCATTATTACCTCTCTTAACAATGTCGGTGATGAAGACGGCGGCTGGCCTTATCAATACAACGCCAAGGTTCGCAGTAACGGTGATGTTACGTTTCTCTTTGCAACAAACATGCAAGCTTCCTGTAAAATTGACGTTGCACATTTCCCGTTCGATACCCAGCGCTGTCTGTTGAATTTCAGATCCTTGGGTGACACGGGTAACACCTTGGATGTGTACGTAAATCGAATTTTTATATAGTTATTGAGTCTAGTTATTGAATCTGGCAGACGATATCCTCACAGCATATGCTAATCACCCATATAACTCCTGTTTTTCTTTTTTTCTTTTTTTGACTTTTCTTTCTTTGCAACATAAGAATATATCAATTTAACGACCGCGGCCGGTCGGAGGAAACTGGGCAGGGGTAGGAGGGAACCTACGACGATTAGCTGGTTGCCGGCAGACCTATGCACGCACGGCCGGAGATGAAGCCTACATGAATTGAGTTTTAATTTATGGCGTTTGTCTTCCAATTGATATCATGATTGATATTGCTGTTAATTTATTTCTCTAAATCTGCATAAGCCATGGTGGTCGGGGGGGGGGTGTAAGTTGCTGCTTCTTAAACACTTGCTTGAACAGAATAAAATCCTAACTGAGGTAAACTGACAAGTGGCCGGATTTCACCGGTAACGTGTGACCATTCGCCAACTTTCACACTCTCGTCACTGCTCGGTGTGCTCTCTGTGCTGAAGCCTTTTATATTACCAACCATGGACTTTATTACTGTGCCGTTAAACAAAAAAAAAGTACTTAAGACTAATATCCTTTCCAGTCAGATCTATGAAAAGTTAATCTTTGGAGATATGTCTTACGAACTGTATCGTGAATATATGACTGGGCCTTTGTCGTGACATTTAATATGAAACTACGAGGTGAAGTTGTAAAAACATATACAAGGTAGCTGAATGTCCTCTCGACCAGCTGATTTTACGATGTCCCGACACCCGACAGGTGGCGTGTTGAGTAGAACACTACACGTACATAGTCTGGGTTGATCTTTCAGCGAAAGTATACACCATATGTAAACAAAATGTAAATACAAAAACAAAGAAGACCAGTTTCTTGTGTGGTTTAATTCTTTTGCTCATAGATGACGTCATGCACAAAAAATGTGCGATCTGTGAGAGGACTTCAGTTCGTCATGTGTCAGTTGGTTTGTATAAGGCGATCGTGTTAACTCGGGGCCATGAGTAGCTCTGACATCGGGGTGGCCATGTTCCCAGCTTAGCTTCCACATTGACCGCTCTGAGTACATTCATTAACCCGGAACTCGGTAGGTGCTCGTCCTGGCCTCAACTGAAGTACCAGGATGTACACGACGACAAGTAATACGGAACACAACGTCACAATTAACACAAAAACAATAGCCAGAACACCAACTCGCACAGCATACTGCGAAATAATTTATAACACGTCTGGTATCTATTCACAAATCCTTTCGGCTCATCGGCAATTATGTTTTTAGCATGTTGGGAATTCCCGCAGGAAATGGTATTAAACTGACGAAATCTACTTTTGACCTCTCTTTTGTGTGACCATGTGTCAGTCTCAACCCTGTCGTCGCTGGTCGGATTTTACCCCTATCCTGTAGCCTGATTTAGCTATCAGTTGTCGTATTGGCGCGCTGAGGCACCATGTCCTGCCCTTAACAGCCCCGTCATCATGGCGCCCTAATTTTCCTCGCGGAAGGGTTAACACTTATCAGGTGATCATTTAGATTAGATAGATTAGTCAAACTCACAATTTACTCATGAATATGTATAAGCGGACAAGGGGAGGCTAATCCAGGTAAAGCTAACGGTCACGTCCCACATATGCCTAGGTTCGTCCACTTATGTGGCCGTTGGTATATATACCAGATACACTGGTTGAGGTAATTTGCCCCGTACTACACTACATTTATTTTGGGACTAGTTCCCGAAATCCACTTGCGAAGTTCTAATTAATCAATCTGCTCGTAGGAATCTACATCTTCTAGCTAGGCATTACGGAATTAGTACTGCGTGGCCTGTAACCTTGTCTTGAGTAGTGCTACGCGCAGAAAATCTGAATATATTGCAATTATCTTTCGTACATCACTAATCATATATTTTTATGACATGGCAGTCAGGCGATATTTTGGTTCTGGGACAACATAACGAGATATGGAGCCGTGAACAGATATGAGCATAGCCTCGTCAGGAATCGGCCGTTAATCTTGCTCCAAAATGAAAGCATCAGCATATCCTACCTTACATCGACGGCCAGCAAGGAGAACATCGCATGGTACTGTACCCAGATTCGCGGAATATTATCAAATTAGGTTAAGTGTTGTTATTGTAACAGACATTCGAATTCCAAATGTCAGCCGTAATTGACGTTCCAGGTTAATAATTGCAAGAACTATTCCCAAAACCAGTGTTTAGCGCAAACCACGATAAAACTAGAATTGTTTGAAGTAAGAAATTAGTACCGAGTCACGTAAGTGGAAGTCAGCTGGGTTCAATTATGACACCGAAAAGATGCACCAAATGCTCTAGGCTCGTAGATGTTATCAGTATCCAAATCGTGTACCATTCTAGTAAATAAGTTGTTAAATTATGTATGCGATTCGATTGCCACATATAACGTGCCTCTCGTTCCCGGTTAAGCGGAATTAGTTTTTATGGCCAGATGTAGAGATTCTGACGGCTGATACTGTCTATAGTTACTCATTGCAAAATTTACGAAATTTAGAATGATGTCTTTACACGAAACATCCTTGGAATAGTATTTTGGGGTTAACTTGTGACGTGGATAGAAACCGTCATATAACAGACAGGAACAAGAAGATGCAGCAAACCCAGATATGTACACGCCATACGCAAGACTTTGATATGTTGCTGTCCATAAGGATAACTGACATTGTCACAAATGAAAGCATCCTTCTTGTCTAAAAGCGGCGTGACAGGAAACTGTTGCTTTTCAGAGATCCAGGCAATAGTGACCATCTGGACGGTTTCGTTTCCTTTGAGTCCAAAGTTTGTGTTATTTGGCGCTTTTGCATACTAGCCTTCCAATTACCGACTTGGAACGCCCATTTGCGTTGACGTCTGGTGTACGAATGTCGCTTTTGACGCCAAGGTTCGAGATATTCTTGTCTTAAACACGTGCAAGATTTATCTTCCGTCAACACGGGTATAGCGTACAATACAGAAGACAACATTATAAAACAAAAACGGCTATATGGCATTTGGCAAGTGCTCGCGCGTTGCCGGTGAAATCCGAACTCGCGTCGATTTACTCCGGTTTTGGTTTGATTCTAACTGTTCACGTTCAAGGCTGACTGAGGGCTAAGGAAGAGATGATACTCAAACACCCTAACGATTTTCACCCTAATCTGGAATATTTGCACTTATACCTTGTCACGATAATTTCATTTCATTCTGGAAGACACTTTGCTCTAAAAAACATTAGTGATGCCCACGGTTGGTTCACATCATTATACACTTTCTCTGAAATGGAACACAGGAAATATTTCCAAGAGAAAATATTACGAGAACATATTAAAGCTGATCAATCAAATAACAATATTTCTCATGATGATTTCCCTAGACTTTCAGCCTAAGCGGTTTTTTGTCACTTTAGAAGCACAAATGCCACCAAGAACGTTAGCCTACTGTGTCCCAAAACGATCTCACCCCTTACCAGCTGTTTAAGTCAGTGACTTACATTGTAATGATAGTGTATGCCGTGATATGACATGTCCGGAATTGTGGGCTCGAGAAAATTGATGTTCAAGGAGTGCGGAGCAAACAATTCCAGATATATCATCACACGGCATGCACTTTATGTTTTATTATTCCCCAAAAAGTGAAAGAAAAAGGTATGATCTGCTCTGCTGAAGCCCTAAATTGCCGGACTTTTCACTAAATCGCACTGTTTATTTGGTAAACAATGGAACGTTAGAGAGCAAACAAATGGAGATAACCGTTCAAAATAAACGTACGTGATAGTTGGCTATTATAGCGCGTGATCGTTGTACAATGTATTTTTGTGGAATGTCATGTGACCTTTGGAAGCCAATAATCCCTATATACATATTGATTCTAAAGGAACGAATTAAAACCGCTTGAGGTCAGAGAGGCATTGCTTCAATATAGGTAGAACTAACGGTGACATTTGGATAAACAAAGTTTGATAAAAAAAAACACCAGATGCGAGTGCACTTTGTGACCTCTACATGGCTAGTGAATCACGTAAGATTATGTAATAATTCGGTCAAACGCATGTCCTGCACATTTATTATCGATCATCACTATGGAATTTATGTATCCACGTACAGTGTGTCATACCAGATAGCAATAATCACACTTTCACGGTTTCTTTGATGCAGCCGCCTTTGCCGCAGATTTCATGTTCATGTTGTTGTTGGCATACGTCTCGCCCGACCCGACTGTTTCTTGACCAATAAGGTGGCTTCATGCAACCCGAGGCCCTTGTTGCAACCGATAACATTAAGTCCATGCCGCCAAAGTGCTGCTGCCACTAGAGCATCATGCCGGACATGACACCAGACATGACATCCCACCCGGTCACATTATACTGACACCAGGCCGACCAATCCTGTTTCTATGTTTTAACCTCTCAGTACTGAGCGCCGAGTGAGGCAGGAACAAGTTCCATTTTTAAAGCCTTTGGTATGAACCGACCCGGGTTTGATTCCGGATCTCCCGACCAAAACGACATGTATAAAGGGTGAAAATACACAACAAAACAACTACGACAAATAAGTCGAGAAATTTATTGTCTTGTGACAAACAACCATAGGAATACATGATTAGTGTAACAAGAGTTTCATTGAATTCCACTGTCGATATTTCTCGATCACAGGTATTTGTTTTATGAGCAATGAGTAAGATCATTCCTGTAAAACTTAGACGCATTGTTAATGTGTGATCCGCGTGGGTAAAAATCCTTTGCTTAACAACAACAATGGCTTGCCACGATAAGGCTGAAATACATGTATTGCCGACTGTAAGCCACAATCATTCATTCAACAATAAAGAAGCGAAGGAACAATATGTATCCTTGGTATGGAGTGTAAAGCGTCTTCTATGGGAAACATTATCCGTCTGGAAAATGTCCGTCCAAGCAGTGTAATATTTTGCTCTTTTATGTCGTTCCGCCCAATTTATGTACAGATCGTAAAGCAAATAGGTATAGCTCACCACCACTGTTGCTTAGCAGCAGAGAATGGTGTGTTTCTAAACAGCTTCGGAGCTATAATTTGTAGGGGGGAAGTATCGTCCATTTGTTGCTTTCACCAACGCACATGTGTGTGTTCGTGTCCTGAGCGGACGTAACCAATCCGCACGTGCCACTAAAATGGAAGGTGACCCGACTCGTGCATGGAAACCAAAAACTGTTATGTGAAGAGAGACAGCCCCTGTGTTTCCGTAAATTCTAACGTGATTGGTTAAGTGGGAATGTCTAAATGTTTTTAAGTATCATAACGAATAAAATAAATATAAACTGAACTGGTGTATAAACGCCGTAATGAGGAATACTTCACTTATACGACAGCGGTTAGGGTCAAAGGTGAAGGAAGTAGAGTAAACCACCGGCTTGTGACAATCAACTGACGAATTTTCCACTTGGACCGGAGTGAACTCAGTCATAGTGGTGGTAGTTAAGTGATCGGCCACGAAGTTCACGACGAGCGAAGCCACTTATTAAGCCACATCAGCGCTCCACTCCACTTACTTTCATCATGTTTCACAGTACAATGGAGCCTTGAGTATCTCTCTATCCGAGGCTGGGATGTCTTTATTAAGAGGGTGGTCAAAGAAGCACTGCTAAAACGTCACGTTCACTTAACATATAAACAATTCCATACTTTCAAGATAAAATGGTCTTTTTAGCTCTTTAATTATAAACATGTAGATATCTTCAACAATCACAGTTTCAATTTTCTCAACACAAATCTACCACGTGCAGCTTCGTGGAAGGAAAACACAAATTTCCGAGACAGTTTTAAGGATGCAGATTTTGATAGTTCTGGATGTCGGATGTTAATATTGACATAACAATGTTAATATGTGACAATGTATCTTGTAATCATGCATGCCGTTTGTCCGAAAAGTACAGAATTGTCCACATCAAAAGTACTGCTCATTGCTTCTTGGCTAGAGTTATATCACACAGGAATTCACAACCACTGGTTTGCGGACGACACAACGCTATTGATGAACACATGACAACACATAAGCTTTAATCTGGCGATTTTAAGATACGTATATGAATATAAACATATATGTAAAATTCCACTGACGTCATAAGAAATCTGTTAGAAAAGTGGGAAGTGGTTATGACCTCATCTAAGTTTGAAATTGCAGAGTAAGTGTCAGCAACGACCACACAGAGTAAAGCTATTTAAGGGCAAGGAATATCTCGTTTAATACAAATATTTCCATGGAAGGCAGGAAACGATTTTGCCACAAGTTGCCTGAGCCCCAAGATTTTTTTTCCAGTGAATCAATGGATTAAAAAACTTGTTATAATGTAATGGCATAAGAAAAAATCCCAATTTCAACCCTTAACAATTAAAGCCACCCACCCTCATGTATCTGTTTGTTGTTTCCTATGTAATATGTCAGATTTTTCGGTGTAGGTGTGTTAATTCCTAAAACATGTAGGCAGTAAACAAGCAGTGCAGCGTCACAGCAGTTTTTCTGTGATTTCGACCACACTCGGTGTAGTCTCTCACAGTCGACACATATTTTGTGTTTTCCCAAAAAAATCCTCAAGGTTGGCAACTTCCTCAGTGAATCCTTTGAGAAATCCGGCGATATCTTTGTATATTCTTATCACAACAATATACCTATAACAACTTATCTACTGCCATTTTAAGTACAGAAAAAAATTCTGATCCTTTGTGTTGCCTGCAGTACGAATATTCGAAAGATTTTTTTTAAATGGCAGGCGTTGCGTTAACTGAAAGTTCAACAGGGCCTCTTCGTAAAATGATTTGTTTCTCACGTTTTTGTTTACACAGTGGTAAAGTTTGAACAGTTTGGACAATGATCAACCACACCAGAAACGATGAAACACAACTTGGCTTAACACAGAATACAAAAGAAAGTCTGAAGATGTCCAACAACCGATCACAAAACTGTTTCTTTATGGTTGAAAACATTATCGGTTGGTATCAACTAAAAATGTCGTTCCAGTCTGATAATGGATTCTTGATTCTCATGAGGCATACATCATTGTATTGAAGATTTACAGATCTGGCATGGCATCATCTGGTCGCTTTTGAAAACTGCTCCTGAATTCCCGACCTTCTCGGAGCCCGTCTCTTCAATCATGCAGTAGTCCGTTCATTCACATTTCGAAATCGGTTTATCGCTGATAGAGAAAAAGAATCACAACATAAAACATCATCGTATGTCGTGGACAGAGCTTTCCAAATCGTAACGAATGAAAAACCAACGAGCTTTCCCTTGATTCAACAGGAAAACTGACATTCAGTTTTTCCCCCCTGTAACGGCCGTTCCGGAAACATCAGTATCGTCGACATAAGCCACGCCTGCGCATTCAGTTATAAATACGACAACACATATCCGGTAATGGTTCCAGTGCTGATAAGAAACAGGAAGAAGAAAACTCGATCTAGAATCAACGCCACGGTTACCCACTCCTTTTCCGTCGTTGCCTCCCCATTGTCGCTAGGGGTCTGTATTTCCACTTCTGGTACGTAATGTCCATTCATTTCACCCTTTGCTGTTTTCAAGCCGGGCTCTTTGAACTCATACGTTTGGTGTTTGACGCCAGCACATTCACCCTTCTGAAGCAAAAGAAAAAATAGCTTTGAACAGGGTCAACAGGGTACCAATTGGAAAGCTATATTTGGCTCACTTTCATTGCTGTGATAAATTTCGCATATTTCTACACTAGATGGAAGGCGTGACTTGAGCACAAACATCAAGTCCGCTTCAAGCTGTTACAAATTTTGAACATCTGGAAATGCTACTTTCACCCACGAAAGAATTAATGAAGTGACCACTGCCGGAAATTTAAAGTCATGCCACTCTCTTCTTTTGTCCTGCCTTTTAAATAATCCGAAATTTATCTCCAGTAGGGGACTTCTTCTTTAATAAGAATGAGAAGAACTTTATTTATCCTGCGTTAAAACATAACCTTTTTGCATCGGTCAGTAATATGTTAATGGAAGGGAGTTAGTACAATATAATGCATAGCAAACATATGACGTGTATCTCTTTGCAATTAGTAAACGTGAATTTTTACAAAACTTCATGCTTTATGCAAACTTATGAACATTTTAAGTTAAGTATTATTATTTTGTATTTCAAAAGTTTAGATTATTAAACATACGACCATTACATATACCACAATCTACATTAAACACATGTAAATATACCTTATATATACAAATACACAATGTCCCCACTACACTTATGATAGCCACGTATACTTTCACGCACGTCAGCACCTTTTCCATACGCACACGCACACACACAAATAAACCTGCCAGCACACCGAAAAACACCTATACGTACAATATATATACACATACTCATATACCAATACACACACACGCACATATCAATACGCCCACACCCATATATATAATCCCCACGACGATAACACCTTACCGATGCTGAAATATAGTGCTAAAAGGGAAGATATATTTGCCATTATTAACAGGAAGAACTCTGAAGAAATGTTTTTTTTTTCTTTTTCTTTTTTTTTTTTTTTGGTCAAAAAACCAGTATTTCACTATTCGTAAGAAACGCAGATATGCGGCGCGTATCGACCTTTAGTGTCGAAGTCATTGTATCTTTAGAACGTAAATAGGAATACAAAGAATAACTAAACTGAGGAAAAGTTGTTATCCCATAATTTGTCAACATAAGAATTGTGCCCAAATTCACCTTGCTGTCTTGACGGAAGTTCGCCACGGCCAGCGTCTCTCTGTAGCACGTGATGAAACCCAGCCACCGGAAGACACACTTGAGCCATGGTGGCACGGCACGCCCACGGGAGCCCCGGAAGTGGAGGTGGATGACAAACACGCTGGCCAGAGTGCCCAGGCTGAGGAGGACGATGCACACTCCGAAGTACATGCCTGAAACGAGGATGACATTTTGATTAGTTACAAATATACAACCGTGATGAAGTCCAAGTGTGCGAACAATAATGTGTAACAAACCTTTCTTTTCATAAATGGAAGATTCTGACGGGCTACAAAAAAAGGTTCAAATTTTCAGTAAAACACACTGTTTCCTGTTGTGCTACTGCAATCCGCGTGTATTAGCTAACTGTTTTATAAGTACGCATGAACCAAGACGTATGACGTACTACAGTACAGAACAAATGACTAGGCCTATGTACCTTTGACAACACTTTGTTTAAGGTGGGAAGGAGGTTTACGCGTTCCTCATTAAAACACACAATTGTCCAATTACAAACGGCAGGTGGCACACTTTCAAGTCCCTTTAGGATGGCCCTAGGGTGAAATAGGTCATTGTTATGTCAGAAACTGTTTGTAGCGAAAATGGCGCCAAGATAAAGCTGTTGTTCGTTAACTTTAGTTCCGCGCCGTTTTTATGTTTGACCAATCTTCCTGAGACATCGTGGAGTTACAATTGCTTTCGCCGAGAATTTCATGACAAGTAATGTTGTCAGGAGAACGAGTCGTGGGACGTGTAGCCTATAAGATCCTTGCATGTAAAGACAAATACCATGGCATGAAAAGTACATCTTTCAAAACTGTTAATCAAGAACTTACATTTGCCCATTCATAATATGTTGTTGCCACGATTTCCGGTGAATGTGTGCTAAGAAAACAAAAGCACTACAACGTCACAGCCGGAAGTGACGCGTTTCGTTGCTATTTGGGAAAGACCACTTAAATATAAACTTATGGTAAGTGAAAAGACCATTAAAAACTGTACCTGAAAATACTTTCACTGAATTTTCTACATTTTTTTTTCACCAAAATAAACGCAATTAAATGTTCTGATTGCATAGCGGGTTTTACGTACCATATTGACAATGTGGCTCACCAAAAACGTCACACAACTTTGTGTACACCTTTATATTCAGCTCGGAATAAACATTTTGCGAACAGTACTCCTCTAATGCTTGCCTGTGCATGAAAACGCTAATATAACATTAAATTTGTACTCTAGGGCCATAGAAAAGCCGGTGTGACGTCACTGGTGAACCCCATTGTCAGTATGATCCATAAAACCCACCAGACAAAACATTTGGCTGCGTTTTGGTGCAAAAAAGTCTAGAAAAAAATCAGTGAATGTACTTTCAGCCACAGTTTTTAATGGTCTTTTCACTCAAAATAAGTTCATATTTATAAGGTCTTTCCATGTAATATAGAAAGGTTCGGTACATCGCCTAAACTTCACCTAAACAGTTAAAATGTAATGAAGTATTACTTTTGGAGCCGAAGCCTGTATTCTTCCTGTGAGATATCATCATACCATACCGTCAAAGTAAACAGAACTTTCTCAGATCAATAAAACTCTCCAAATCAGACAAAATAGGTAATGGTTCAAACGCGAGACTCTGACGGCCTACACAGGGGAACACACTGCTGTTACGCAGCAGTGCCAATGTATTACGTACGTCTTTTACGAGCGCACATGCACCGAGAAGTGTGACGCAATAAAGGATAAACCAAAGACCACACAGCTTTGAACCGCCCTGTTAAAGGCGGGAAGAAGTTTTACGAGCTCCCCTTTCTAGGTCATTTCCCGTATATACTTCCAGCTGACAGTCATATTTAAGCAGTTAGCCTCTTCTCCTGGCAAAACATAGACGGGATGTAAAATAATGTTATGAAAACCGCTACTGCAAAGTTACTGTTAGCAATGACATTTGTAGAAAATACTGAATCCTAATTCTAGTGATATCAGCCAGGGCTTTTTTCCACATGCTCATATACAACGCATAGAACCTATGGGACAGACACATTTATGTCAAACATCGCTCGACGTCAAACTCCCGGGGGTACTAAAAATATGAATTATTGATGTAAATCAATGAGGCTCGTTCACAATTGCATTATCGGTGAGAGTGGATTTTTGACAAAGAATTATGTGCTGAGTTCATGCCGCTCACCACATTTGGACATGTAATTTCTCAACCTTCATACATAAAGCGTATGTACCTCCAATACTGGTACGCTGTCACACGTAATGCTAGTATTTTACAGCAGGTAGATGTAGTTTAATGTGCCGGGTAACTCATTAGTCTGCAGTGTTGCCGAAAGCAATTGCCAGGTATTGCAATTGTTACGCCTGGACTTGTGCGTTAAGTACGGCCTGGCGCTACCATCATAAATTTCAAACTGCTAAATCTAAGGAGCCGACAACTGAAGTTCACAACGTTATTATCACTGGACGACGTATGTATGAATAACGACCCAAAATCAACAAGAGTTGCACAATGTCGTGCTGAAAGTCATGTGATATCATTGTTCAGTTATGTCGTTGTGATTTCATTTGCATGAAAATCCACCAGTTTCATTGACTCGAACATTGGGACTTGTTTGGGCAAAGAGATTATCAGAAAACGAGGTGGCTACTTTTGTCAAGCACAGATCGATGTAAACTGGCTCAATTCTGTATCCCGGTTTGCTAACTGCGTTAGGGTGCAGCTGTTTACAAGTGACATTCAAATAATCACTCGAAAATCCATTTAGATCTGTTTTCTCAGCAATCGAATTTAGCGGAAATCTGCATCACGCTATTATCCAGCCAGACAGTTTGTTGACTGATTAACTACTTCCCCGCAAAAGAAGGAATTTGTCATTAACAGTACTGTCTGCTATACATATTGTAATAAATGTTTGTGTCTTGCTTTCTTAGCTTGTGGCCAAGAGACGTCTTCACTATATTGTTGAAATTCACTGAATTCTTTTTTACCTCAAATATGATAACAAATTTGACGGAATAGTCAGTAAAGTTCGTGCTGTTGTGTTATTAGTTACGTGGTTACTGAATGACAGGATACGAAACTATATGGGGTCAGTAATTCTTAATACTGAGGGATACTGGCCCCATATTGATCCTTTCGTTTTGCCTTTGGAAGAGTGTTAAAGGGGAATGATCGCCCAAAGAGTAGGTATTTTTGCGTTATTACAAAATGACATGAATATTACGTATTTTTCTCAAGAAGTAAAGGTTCAAGCTTTTCGTTGATCCAACCACCAGCATTGTACGCTAAGTGAATGTTTAAAAATAACAAAATAAATCTGAAAACTCAAATCTGCCAGAATATTTAAATGAGGGGCTGTGAATTCAGCGGAAATGGAGCGCTCGTTAAACTTCATGTGTAAACAAACGTGGCTAATGACGTGTAAAAAAAGGATTCCGGCTCTCTCGTAACAGGATCGCCATAAAAAAGAGGCGTAAAAGAGTGTTCAGCAGATTGGCAAGCAAGTCTAGAGTTGTAAGTGGCCAGTTGTCGCAAACCTACTGCTCGATGGGTGGGTGAAAATGTGGGTGTTAAGCTTATCGCCAAACAGACACGTTTCTGACTCGTGGTTTAATGAAAAGATGATTGGATACCTTTTCTTAATGCTGTTTAAGCTGGTCTACACTACTTGTATCTGTGTGTATCAAAGTTCGAAATTATTCGAGTTCGTGTTTCAGTTGAATATAAATGAGGCAGAATGGCCCGCCCTCTTTGTGTTGAATTCGAATAAGGGCAGGCCTTCTCTGGGCTCGTACAAGCTGCACACTCAATGGACATTTTTAATTTCAACGTATCTGGTTTACTTTATGAGCTAACTTCAAAACTTAGTTAAGACGTCGCAGACTTGTTTGAAAATCCAAATTTGGGGCGGCCATGTCCCTTGAAGCCTTAAGCACTCATTTACTTATGACATGAAAGACTACAGCATACGGAATAAAGCCATAACAGCAAGTACGGGTGTAATAGTTGGCAAGTAGTCGCCCGTAACCAGTGACACCTGATCTCAGTCCCCTCAGTTACGGCTGTATTTTAATTATTCGTGCACATGCTTATGCAAATGCTTTAAAATTAACAATCTAACGTGAGATTTATTGGCTAATATTTTGAACGCGTCGTTGTTTCACAATGAACTGTTTCTGTACGTGCCACTCTTGTCTCTTGGTCTTTGCTGAAAAATGGGACAGGTGGTGTTTCTCCACATCGTTCAATTCGATCATTCCTCCTGTCAATCGTTGCATCTTTCCCAATGGCCCAGAATGAAGTCTGTATAAACCAGGATACTTCTGATAGACTAAGAGTCTCCAAGGCCTTTCTAAGCCCTAAGTTTTACGAGTCGATACACAGTAAAGCATAGGTAGCACTGTTTTGAAACGGTCGTAACTTTTAAGTTAGGGCTTACGGCCTTTAGTGGCGTGAAGCCTTGGCCCCTTTGCATTGTTTATTAAATGTAATGACAACGCAGCATTTATTATTTGTTTAATTGTATCCTTGCAGCCTGTCATTATAATTGTCTGATGTAAGGTGGACTTTATGGGCCATACTGATATGTTACGTCGTCGATTCATTTGTTCGCCACACAGTACATGGATAACGATCACATGAATTTTATTCACATCTAAACATGAAAGTGTAGAAACAGTATGACCTCACTGACATAAATTGTCAATATGATCATAAAGCCAGGTTATTTTCAGATACAGTTTTTAATGGATGTTTTCTACTGATGCTTCATATTAATGTTTCTTTACCATTAATAATGTTTAAAGCGACTTTCATATACATTTATCTTAACCTGTGGCCTGTAATGAATTTGCCTAAACATTTTTGCAGGGTAATTAGTTGACACAGAACAGAAAAAGGTAAGTTTCGACGAATTAAGACGAGTTGCGAAAGTTTATTCGTACTGAGAATAAACGAAACTGCATCCTGGCAGGCAAGTTTGATTTCAGCTGTTTAGAATAATCCCAAAATGGTCAAGGTTATATTCTAACTGTTCAGGATAATCAACAAACTGCTAAGACTGAGTTATGACTCATTGGGACAATGCCAAAATCGTTAATGTGAAGGTGACCTCTTACCTACGATGGGTATGACCTCTTACCTACGATGTGAATGACCTCGAACGTTTGATGGGAATGCCCTATAACCTACGATGGGAATGACCTCCAACGTTTGATGGGAATGGCCCTCTGACCTACGATGGGAATGACCTCCAACGTTTGATGGGAATGACTTCTGACCTGAGATGCAAATGGTGCCTGGCCTATGATAGGCATGACCACTTAACGTTCAATGGGAATGACCTCTTACGATTAATGGAAATGACTTCTAACTTGTAAAGGTCATGACCTCTTACCCATGATGGGAATGACGTCGAACCTGAGATACGAAAGTTGCATGATCTATGATGGGAAATAACTCTAAGGTTTAATAGGAATGACCTCTTACTTATGATGGGAATGACCTATAAATATAATGGAAATGGCGCTTTACCTATGACGGGAATGACCTCCGACTGGGGCGGCATGATCTCAGCGACGATCAACAAGAACACAACCATTGTAAGGAGAACAGTCACGTTCAGCGAAATCTTCTCCCCAGACTCCACCGGAAGAAGAAAAGTGAACAGATTGATGCACGTGATCAGAATACACGGCATGAGCAGGTTGTACACGTGATACAGCGGAAGTCGCTTCAAGACGATCGTAAATTTCACATCCGGAAACGGCTCGGGACAGCACAGGTAATATTTTACATTTCTCCTGCTTGGGATGCTTATTAATTCCCATTCCCCATTTTCCACAAAGTTTTCCCTGTCTCCCATTGGTGCGAATGGATACATGTCCACCTGGGCGCCAGAGTATGCCCACGAGCCGAAAGCCAGCACACAGCTCTGAGTGTCAAAAGGGAAGTGGGTGACGTCTATCTTGCACGAGGCCTCAAGGTATGCCGGGAACAGATACGTCACACTTCCGTCGTAGTGAATTTTAGCGTTGTAATGAGAAGGCCAGCCATGATCCGTTGTACTGACACTTGAGAAGAAAAGTTCAAACAGACTGTCAATAATTTCATAATTTTTATTGAGTAAATATTTATAATATCATTAAATCTTTGTAATAAGGCATTTTCGGTTCGACTTTTTTGCCACGATATGGCTGAGATATTGCCAGTTTGGCGGTAAGCCATAATCATTCATTCATTTATTCCGTTCGACTTTCCTTCAATTTGTGTGTATTGGTTCCGCCACGGGGGAAATATGTTTAAATATGGACAAAGCACTAAGAAAATAAACATTAACAGCAAAGTTAGTTTAAAACGTTACAATACTTATTTATTTTCTTGAGTCACGCTGTTACAGCAAAGCTGACGTCCCTTAGTGTCCTCTCTCTTCGGCAGACTAAGAGACTTGTATGCTCTATAAAGTTGCAGTTTATCTGCTGAAACTGCTGTCAGAATTTTGTTTCATGTGAACTTTCATGAACTATGGTAGAATAATAATCAATGAGTCAGTAAACGAGAGTTCACCTGTTATACAGAGTCACATCCGGAATCCAGATCCGTTTTGGTTGAATATAAACGTCTTTTATCCCTGCATATTCGGAAAAGTTCCACTTCAGATAGCTGTCAGTCCAGTACTAAAACAATAACAAGAAGCACAAATCAGTTCAATCCCCTCTGAAGTGATGCCAATATTAACTTGGAGTCAGAAAGACGAATTTTGTCAACTTTATCTACTATTGACTTATTGTGCAGCCAGAATTAAAACATATAGTCAGTTTGGTTTGCTTCAAGGTTAAGGCTTCAAGTCATCTTTAAAAGTCGTATCAAGACAAGCCTTAGGTTCATCTTAGGAATACTTGTAATGCTGCTTCACATAAAACATCACACTCAAGGCACCTGGGGCCGCAGTCAGAAAACTTCGAAAATAAGTTTTTCGCCTTATGACTCTATAACCCAGAACTACGAGATACGAGAAATTTGATTTACGATTTATGAGTTTTGTGAAAGTGGCCTCCGACCGTACCACACCAACTTAAACACGTAAACTGGGCGCGCGACTGGTAAAGTCTTGAAACCTCTTGTGCCCTGCGCCCACGATGAACGTTGCATTCACGTCCAATGGCCATTACAAGCCTTTAAAACATTATAGGTACAAAATAAAGATGTATGATGATTGGAGGAGATCGAAATATTGTGAGCTTACCCATCTCATCCAGATGCTCAATTTGATGATTTGGTTTCTTTCGTCCTGAAAACATAATAAACATTTCTTATAGCCGCAGTTGTGGTAAATGCCGCTTCGTTTATTGCGGTCAGTATCATTCCAGAGGACAAATCCCCTAACACAAGCCCGCAGCGGACCAAGTGTAGGAGGGCTCGTTCGAGCCTTGTGATTTCAGCCAATGTGGTCGCTGTGGGTTCAAGCCAAGCTCACGCTGCTTTCCTCTCTGGCCGTATGTGGGAAGGTCTGTCGGCATCCTACGGGTGGTCGTGGGTTTCCTTCCGGGAGCACATTCTTGACCACAGTGTAAAACAAATAAATAAATAAATTGTGACTTCACAGATCGAGGCCCAGTTTCTCGACACCTCGTAAGTGTTTTGTCTTAAGAAAAAGTGTGTTGTCTTAAGCAGAGGTGTTTTGTCTTAAGCAAAAGTGTTTTGCTGAAGCCACGTACTACCATATATATGTAGTGTTGGACTTCAGACTTTTCTAGAAACACCCTGTTTCTGAGTGTAAGCCAAAAAAGCACCGATGTAAGCATTTTACCGAGTTTAAGAAGTTTTGTCGAACCGGGCCTTGATCTAAGATGATCTAGACTGGCTTTCCTGATGGACTCTTTCAACTGATGAACGCTCTTAACTCGGTAAAAGGAAAAACCATTCTGTTATATGAAAATTGTATGAAAATTCTGTGTCAATTGTTTGTAAACGGATGCCCAGAAGTGATATGCTAAAGGCAAGCTTAACAACAACAGCGCCTACAACACAGTACCCTGGTGCAGTTGTTAAATGACGAGTGCGTGTTGCCACACGACGCAACATGCGTTAATTTTCATGCAATTTAGAATATTCTGCTCTGGTGCTAAGGCTTTTTAGCTTATGCATTTGGCATTTGAAGACGGAAAATGCTTCCTTGAGCATGAACCATTTTGACCAATTTATTTCTTTATCTGATTGGTGTTTTACACCAATATTTCACTTATACGACGGCGCTCAGCATTATGGTGGGAAGAAACCTGGCGGAAACCCAGGACCATCCGCAAATTGCTGGCAGGCCTTCTCATGTACGGCCGGAGAGGAATCCAGCATGAACTTGCCCGGAAATAAACCATCGGCGTTGGCGCGCTAGCCTCCTGGGCCACGGACGCGGCTGAACCGTACATGGATATATACTGAGGTGTGGCCAAAATCTGAGTCACGTAGGTCTACAGATTGCCGGCCAATCAGTCTCGCTTCGCGTTGACGGAAGTCCCATGGTTGCTAAGTTAATAGGTTCGGTCTCTGTGGAGCCGGGCTTGTTCTCACTTAACAAGCGTTTGGGGGAAACGTGGAGAATAGTAATACGTTTATATTCTCTGGCCGTTTTGGCAGAGAAACATTCTGTTGTCATTTGTAATGATTTATTTTGAAACTCTTGCATGAAATGCTGAATGTTGATGAATGCTGAATATATAATTGCATCGGAACAGTAAGCTAACGTTTTGATCGCGCAATATTTATTTACCTAAATGCGATTTCGATCCCAGGGAATTGTTTATTGAAAGGTCAACTGGGTGTTCTTGCTAATAGATTAGATGGATGCACTTTACCGTGACAGTAATGATGGACGTAACATTAAGACTGATATATAGAAAGCAGTCAAAAAACGCGAGAAGCACTGTTTCAGCTCGGATATTTTAAAAAAAATGATAAAAGTTTCCCAAAGAAACGTTTCCGCTAGACCTTTTCTAAAACAGCGATCGTTCAATGAAAGCGTGTAAGAGAAAATGTCATGAGCAAAATGGCGCCCTCAAGTTTTGTGATATTACAAACACAGCTGTGATTTTAAATGTTTAGCTTCCAACTGAATGTTGTAACCAGAGCTTTGTGGCATTTATGCTAGAGAAAACATATTGCATTAACGTCCAGTGGTTGTCTGTTCAATACCATAAACCATATCGATTTGCTACAAACATTGAAATGCCATGGATATAGTTCTACTTTATTTATTTTTTGATTGTTGATTAACGCTATCCTCAAGCGTTGTTCAGTTATTTTATTGTTGTTACTGTTATTATCGTTGTTGTTATTGTTACAATTATTGTTATCATTATTATTGTGATTGCATTTGCATGATTGTGGCCACATTGTGCTATGACAAAGGCCAACGGACAGAGTGCGCGGGTGCTATTTCATTTAGTGACTCTGTCTACTATATCGGTTAACCTGGGAAATATTACTCATCTCGTCAACACTCGTTGAAAACGTACATCACAGAGATTTATGGTGGCAGACTCGGTTCCGAAGAAAAACAGAATCTAGCTGCCTCCTAGTTTGAACAGTATTTAGAGGTGAGAGCTTATATCTGTGCGGCCAATTAAATGTGCGACGAACCTTTCATTGAGCATTTCCACACACCCCATTGACTTCCTTGACATTGAATCTACAAAAATAGATCCATGCAGGAGCAGTATGGACTTAGTAAATGTGAAACTGATTGTTCCACTATTCGCGAACTGATCGTGCACTCGATGACTGCTACTAGCGTTGGATACAATTCACGTAACGGGATAATGCGCGCTTAAACATGAATTATCTCCAATTCTATTATACCTGTGTTTTCTGCTACACACAACGCGTCCCAATTCACGGTCAGATATATTTGATAACATTGATATGCACAATGCTCGAGGGACACATGATTTATTAATTGATTCAGTGATTGATTAGTTTGTTTATTTATTTATTTTATGAACCGAATATATTAAGACGGAAAGACCATTCTAACAAATGTATAAGAATCTCTTCCGTTATTAATTTGTAACGCTCCCGAGACGTTTTGAATGACAAGAAGATCCTATTACAGAAGAAAATCGTGGGAGCTCAAAACTCCTGATATGAGGTCTGCGTCAATGAAAAAAGCGCACGTGTTCGACTTAAGTTTCAGATCATTACAGTCTCTATGGCTACCCTTCCGATGCTATCAGCTGGAGACAAAACTATACGCTGGTGCAAAAGGCTGGTGATATACAATAGTTCATATACAGTGCTAGAAAAGTCCGTGTGTTTACCTCCTTTATTTCTATGAAGGTTTTACCACTGCTATCGCTTACTGTGGTAAAACACCTGTAATGGCCAAAACACATGATTTCTTTGGTTCACATATTAGTTAACACGAATGATATTTCGGCCATTATTACCGTTATTTTACACCTCGCAGTTTGTTGCCAGACCTTTTACTCGTAGTTACGAAAACTTTGTAACCGTGCAATGACAAAAACTAGCTCCAGTCAGCAGACGCTGTCTCCAGTGTGATACCAACCGTTTCATTTCGACGTTTCCAGTGAGATAGTTTAGGAGAGCAATCCATCCTTGTTGTCACAAGAAACATTGCATATATATATAAAATGCGATTTTAAGTGATCATTTTAAATGATAACTGTTTCGCTGCAGGTGATTTTATGACATGTTTAATTCATATTTGGATGTTATTACACGAATTGCGTTTACGGAGCACAATATCAGGCGCTACCTGTCATCAGGCCGTTGTCAGCACTGTGTACAAAAGTAAACATGGAAGTACAGTACACACACATGCACCTAATGTAGCCATCAGTAAATTGCTCTGGCAATTTCGGTTTTGCATGATTGCAGTTTAGTACATCGCAGCTATGTAATCAATTACTTTCCATCAGTTTAGCTGGGCATTAGCATATCTATTTAGGCCTCAGACAATGAAAACTACACATGCCTGTGTCTGAATCGATATTCAATTCTGAATGTAAACAAAATAACACGACATGGCGCTGCGCTTTGTTTTTTTTTTTCTGGCATGAACGATCTGATGTGAGCACGAATGTAAGAGAGTACTAATTTGACCTGTAGGATTATGTGTATGCTGATAAAGGTTGAAGCTCACTTGTACTAAGGCCTAATATTTTCGGATTGGCAAATGAGAGAAACCTTTTATAATGTCAAAGAACACTTTCTAGAGAAATTTGCCACTTTACAAAATGCGTAATATGTTATGACACTGCACTGTTTTGTGTCAAATTATAAATGTTTAAAATCCTGAAATCTAACATTATACTTTACACAGATTGCAGTATTTAACATGCTATGCCCGTTTAACACTTACACACATCTTAGCTTTCACGCTGGGAGTGGAGTTAAGGTTGCTTTGATTTAATTTGTTTATTTATTTGACTGGTGTTTAATGATTAACAAATATTTCATTTACCAGGCGAAGGAGCCGGTTTACAAACTTCTAACGAGAAAACCATTGACCTCTGACGAAATTTTCCATATTTAAGGTACGTATTTTCGATACTTTACCCCTTACAAGAACGCCCACAAATGAATTTTTTTTAATTATGGCAAAAAAATTTTAATGTCATTCAATTCATTAATGCTTGAACTTTCAAATTTCAAATAGATGAAGAACCATAAGAGCGTAGGTAACCGTTAAGGTTTTAGGGTAGAAATACATCAATATTTGGCCCATGTTTGAGCCACTTTTGGGAGATAAGACAGCGTTACTGACCACGTCGATGACCTGGTTAAGGGAGACGTCCATGGTGAAGTTGAGGACATCGGACACTTGAGACACCGGCCGCACCGCCGTGTCGTAACCTTTCAGCAGCTTGTCTAACAGGTCCCATTCTTCCGACGCCCCACAAACGTCCCCTGGAAAACGAAAGTGAAAGCTAGTTGGTTGAAAGCTAGTTGAAAGCTGCACCGGGGACTGTAAGCATTCAGTAACTTGTCTAAAAGCCTCTTCCTTGAACGCGCCGTAATAGGTCCCTAAGAAAACGAAAGTGAAAATTTGTTAGTATCTGGCTGTACCGTGGGGCTATAATCATTCAATAACTTCTTTAAAAGGCCCCATTCTTCTAACACACCCCAGACGTCCCTTGGAAAACGATAGAAAAAGTTCGGTTAGTCTAATGGGGTGAACGCTCTATAGTTCTTGCCTTGCGCGTGGAAACACACCATTCTCTGCTGTTACATACAGCAGTGTTTGTAAACACCCTTTGTACTTTACAAGCACGACTCAGAAGGAAGAACAGAGCACAGCACGTGCGAAGGCACCCAATAAGGCAGATAGTGATTTCGAGTTGCGCATAATTGAGCATGAGCAGAATGCGTCATACGGTAGACAAACAAGCGCATGACCATTTATGTCTATCTCTTAACATTACAGACTTCTGCAACAGGCCACTGTAGAGCTTAATTCTCATTTTTTTCCCACTTGAAACAGCCCTAAAGCCCACGCATAGTCTCAAATTTCACATAAAATGCACGAAATGGGCTGAAATGTGTGTGACTGCCTATGGTTACAATGCCTTTAACACAGCCACTAGAGTGTGTTTATCTACCACCGAAGGTAGTCTGGTCATGCGCAGTGGACACAGCTATCTGGCTTATTGGTAAATACCAGCTGACTAAATGAGCCCTATGCTGATCTCCAGGCTGACTGTTCTCGAGCATTCTCGCTGCTCTAGAAAAGCACAAGTTAAGAAGCTTTACGTTTTGGTGTCATGTCTGGTGTATGAGTCAACTGAATACAAACTTTACATTGTAATCGGAAAAGGCTCTTCAAACATGATATGGCCAAGCTCTGCTTTATTTTCAGCCTCGGTGCCGAATAGTGAAGTACAGAACAGTGAGATGCCCAGAGTCTAAATAGGGCATATCCAGGAACAATGAAACCTCCAACTAACTTGAACGTTTGCTAATCCAGGAACTAGTTTTACAAAAATAAAATAGCATAAAGGTTAAGTACCCACACAGGTCAAAGGCCGGCTCCACAAAGCCATTTTTTGACTTATTTCAGAATTCGATACATAATATTATTTTGAGCCCCTATTCCTTGATCATCTCATCAATGTTATTTCAACACAAATGTAGGATTATTCAATCGATATTTAAGGACTGAAGGGTCAGATTTGACGAGGTACGAAACAAGGTTCAGAGGTATCGGGATACACAACAAATAACAAGACGAAGGTGTTAAACCCTATTCTACACCCAAACCTGCAGAATATGTGGAAAAAACAGCATATTTTATGCAGCCGATCTCTTTTACTCCCTCCAGAGACCTCGTGAATTTTAGACCAATCAACAGCTTATGCCGCTCGAGTGGACCTGGATATTTCAATGACGCTGTATCTATGACGTCGTGTCTTAATGAAGCGTGGTGTCCGAATGTAAAAGTTTACTATACATGTATTGTGACTTCATACCGCTGAGCTCAAAATGGAACGTCCTGAAACAAAGTGTTTCTTTTTCCGACGTCATGACGTTTGGGTTTGAAGCAGTAAAATAAATTAAGTGAAATAACACTTTCATCACTGATATTTAACCTCTATATAAATTATATAAACGATAAAAGCAAATCTACCACGTATACAAGTTCAAATCCTTTTATTTGCCGACATAAACAGAACAACAGAGTATTTTTCGGGAAGGTGAACTACCAGCCATTATGTTGTGTGACAAACTCGATGTTGTTTGAAAGGTCATCTCTATTTAATAGGTGTATTTGCACATGGCCCGCATTTGACAGCGAGGTAGAATATATTGACTCTTACGTTCTGTAAATCTGACACTTTGTCAAAAGTGCCGAAAATAATTTTACGAAATAAAGGCAAAATTGCTCGTGGCTTGCGAACGATTTGACGTCTTTATTACTTCACTTTTCTGATAAAACTGTCCAAAACGGAAATGCCAAAGGCTCGTGTGCTATCAGACTGATTACATTCTTCCGTGATAAATCCGCAATCATTACATGGAACCTCATAGATAATCAGCTCATTGGCTTCAATAACAGTAACCTTTAGACACAGTTCCATACTCCTCACAGTAAACGCTGCAGCGAAAAACCCAGGCTTCAACAACTGTGATCGGAAACAGCTGAGGAAGCCAGCGTGAGCTGGGCTTGAACTCACAGCGATCTCAATGGTGAGAGGCGCGTGGGTCACAGCCCTGCACTAGAGCTCTAAACCCCTCTGTCATGCATAGTTTTGTCTGTATACTTTTATCCACCCATAGGCCTAGCATCATATACGTGAAGTATTTCTCAGAAAGGAGTTAAACTCCAATCACAACAAACCCCACATCTTTACTATTTAATTAATGCTACTTATATAAAACCTTAAAAAATCTACCTTTTGAATAAGGGATATAACTTATTTTATTTGACTTATTTTTAAGCCGTACCAAAGAATATTTCACTTGTACTGCGGCCTCCAGGATTATGGTGGGAGGAAACCAACCCACGAGCATTCGCAAGTTGCTGGCAGACCTTCCCCCATGCGACTGGAGAAGGAGCCAGCATGAGCTGGACAACCGCATTAGTGAGAGGCTTCTGGGTATGCCATGATAACGATTAAAGATGTGGAGTAGCCAACGTTTTAACGACAAACAAATCTGTTGAACCAACAAATATGTTTCGTACATTTGCTTAGGAGTTTAGTCGGAATGAATTGCTTTGATTTCCGTTCTCGTCATGCATATTGAATCCCGCCTAGACAAAACAAGCGCCCTTTTATGTTTGTACACAGGTGGCACTAACTTCAATGTGAAAGTAATAAATACCATCCCCACCGTAGATCACTGGTTAATTAAACGAGAATTTATAGTCTGCTTTTTCACCAAAGCAATCAGTAAGCTATTAACATTTTGTTTTGAAGCCAAATGAAAAGCATCTGTTATTTTTCTGATCTACCTTCATATTTTATAATTACGTCCACTTGAAGATTACGAATCTTGTGGAAGCACCTGTGATCAAATGAAAAACACATGATCAACCGAGAAACGTTGAGCTCAAAATCGAAATACCAGATGATAAGCACATCAAATTTCCTTCTAATAAACGCTATGAAGATAGCGAGCAGATTGCCCCAGATCACGGAAGGCCATCTTTTGTTAGTGTGGACATGCCATTAAACTCAGCTCGTCCTTAAGCCAGCCCTTCAGGTGTCTATACAGATACACAGAGCGAGAATATAAAAGACTACAGCATTTTACAGAGTAAAACCGGAGCACTGACGACACTGTGATAGTTGGCAAATGGTCACATAGAGAATAAAACCGGAGCACTGACGACACTGTGATAGTTGGCAAATGGTCACATAGAGAATAAAACCGGAGCACTGACGACACTGTGATAGTTGGCAAATGGTCACATAGAAAATAAAACCAGAGCAGCGACGACACTGTGATAGTTGGCAAATGGTCACACAGAGAGTAAAACCAGAGCAGCGACGACGGTGTGATAGTTGGCATATGGTCACACAAAAAGTAAATCCACAGCAGCTACGACACTGTGATAGTTGGCAAATGGTCACATAGAGAGTAAAACCAGAGCAGCGACGACACTGTGATAGTTGGCAAATGGTCACATAGAGAATAAAACCAGAGCAGCGACGACGGTGTGATAGTTGGCAAATGGTCACCTTTCAGCAGTAAAACTAGGTCAATTTACCATAGTTAGGGTTTTATTCTACTTTGTCATGTAGCAAAGTGTTAAAGAAGTGGTAACTTATACTCCCCATCCCCAATATCATAACTTAAGCAGAATTAGGAAATAGTGATTACAGCCATGTTAAATGCAATTTATTAGACGCCACTAGTCTAGAATTACCTGGGTTTAGACGGTTTCACACTGTATGTTTCACTCTCTGTACGGTTTCATTCTTCACGGATTAAATGTAGACAGCTTCGTGAGGAAGGTTTCATGTCTGAGAATTTCAATCAAGAAAGTTCCAGTTCGTCCTTCACTCTCATGGAATAAGTGAAACACGTGCAGCATAAAACATATGTGAGGTAGATAACAAATATTGAGGCCACTTAAGCAAGACTCTTGTTGACGATGACCCTAGTATGGAAACAAGGCCTAGACTGAACTCATTTGCTAAGAAACGAGCACTGATAGGTTTGATTCCGGGTTTGGAGAAGCTGACGGAGGTTAATGGTTAACTTGAAACGAAGAGCATAGGGTGAGTTGAATTACAGCATTGTTAACTTTGCCATGGAGGTGAGGTTTTTGTCGACGTTTATCTGTTTGTCTGTCTGTCGGCAACATTTTGGAAACGTTATGCGCCATATGGATGAAAGGGAGCATGAGATAAAATGAGTTGCTCATTAAATAATAAAACTGTTTCCCATGCCAAGGATGACAGGTTTTTTTTTCCTTGTGGCGTTTATCTACCTGCCTGTCTGTGAGCAACTTTAAGACCAAGTTATCCACCTATTTGGATGAGATTTTGTTCACAGTTTGCTGTATGGACAAACGACAGCCTAGTACGGTTTGGTGGTAACCTGATTCTGAACTAAAGACGAGATCTTAGCTGAAGTAAACTGACAGGATTTCACCGGTAACGTGAAATAATGATTTGCCAGCAGTCACATTGTCATCGTTGCTCTGGTTTTGGTGTATGCTGTAGTCTTTTGACATAAGAGCACAAGAGACCAAATTTCCACACCGTTTACGCCTGACCATTTGCCAACTACCACGCTGTGGTCGTTGTTCTCGTCGTGTTCTCCATGCTATAATCATGGTAATTACCATTTGCCAACTATCACATATGTCGTCGTTGCTCTGGTTTTGGTCTCTATGCTGTAGTCTTTAGAGATAACACCACAAGAGACCGAATTTCACAGCGTTTACCTCTGACTGTTTGCCAACTACTAGTATGACAGTGTGGTCGTTGCTCTGGTTTTGCTCTCTATGCTATTTTACCATTTGTTAAGTATCACACTGTAATCATTGCTGTGCATTTCACTGTCTCTGCTGTAGTCTTTCATGTTTATTTTGGTCATAGCGGAAATCAATGGTATGGTCACTTTATCGGTGTACAACAGATTTAGAACCGACAGCTGCAAAGCTCGAGGGCCCTCCTGAAACAGACGCTGAAATGACTGCGTGGAGAGTTGTTACCCGTGGGATTTGCGTTACAGACGGAAGATTCTAATTGACGATTGCAATACAGAACTAACCATTATGTCACAGATGGTGGACGTACGAGAAGTGGACCAGACCCGGACTGCTGACCTCGAAGCTTACGGACGTGATCCCCCTTACGGGTATGAATGAAGCACAAGCTGTTGTTACGTCTCTGAGAGGCATTTAAAAGTTGACTTGGGTAGCATAACGAGGTTATTTGGATAACAACTTCTGTTTATTTTGAAGCGACCCTTCGGTATGGATGCTTGAAAACGCTATTAGCATCCGTTCCGAAACGTCGCTTCAAATAAACCAGAAGTTGTTATCCATATAACCTCGTTATATTAACAAGCTGTGTCCTTCAGAAATAAGACGCATGAGGTGAACATGTGGGGTGCGATCGATGCTGAAGCTGCCAATTACGCAGAACGCCTCACATTCATTTATTTATTTATTTGCTGTATAGTTTATCTATGTGTTTAACCTGTGGAGCCTATACCTTCTTCCATCTACCTCTCTAGCACGATGCTCACTTCGGTAGAACGGCCATGTTTTGGCAATAAGGGTGATAAGTCCATGTCTTTAAACGACGACCATCGAGCTATGCGCGATAAAATGGATAGATTAAAATTGTGAGATATATCTATGTAAAGGCATTCTGAAATTAGGCCTTCGTTTGTATAAAAGTCAAAAACCGGATGTGACGTCACTCGTTACAATATGGTCAGAAAAGTCTACAGAAGATTCAGTGCAATGATTCGAATGCAATTTACTCCTTTGCACGGAGTTCAGACGTAAACAACCGTAGGAATGGCACGGAGCTAGCGGTTAAATACATGTACTTCTGTTAAATGCAATGACAATACATCATTTTGAGTAATTCTAGACATGTGGCGTCTAATAAATTGCATTTAACATACCTGTATTTTGTTTTTACCTAATTCTGACTAAGCCATGGTGCTAGGCGGGGTATAAGTTAATTCTTCTCAAACACTTACATGAACTGTCAGAATAAAACTATAGCTGAGGTAAATTAACAAGAGGCCGGATTTCACCGTTAACGCGTGACCATTTGTCAACTTTCTCCTAGTCGCTTTGTTTCATATCATTAAAGAAAGAGATCCCATTTAAATAAAGTATACGAAAGATCATCTCATACAAATTGGAAATCTTTTTTCGTGTTTGTTTCCCCTGTTTTTCCAGTGAAAAAGTTTCCCGGTGGACGGTTGTGGCCACAATCAACAGACTGAAGCACAATGACGTCAGATTAGGATACATTCATGCAAAAATAACCAGTCAACAGTTTCCAATGACGAAGTAAAGACGCAAGGACTGTTCTAGGGGATGAATAAAATCAGTATCCAAATCGTGTATACCATTCTAGTTTATATGCTGTCGTTAATCGAACATGTATCTCACTTGCCCTTTGATTGCAACATACATCCTACGTCGCGGTCTTGTTCCACACGCTGAACATACGAAGGTTAAGTACCACGCACTCATCCTCACACACTGATATTACCCTCCACTAAACTGACACAGGCATTGTGCGACCGCGCTGTTCAGCCCACGTTGTTCAGCCCACGTTGTTCAATCATTAAATATGCAATTGTGCATCCATGAACAGCACCGGGCATACCCTATTCCCAGAGTTGTTGATTAATGCCTTTGATTAGTTATGCAACCCAAAACAGCTGTCTAACTGAGATGACCACTAAGAACTGTGGTAATTGCGTAGAGTGACTGGAAAGTACTTAGCCAGTGTGTCGCTGCTGGCATTTCAACACCCACATACATCAGAATTGCCCCCGCACGGTTAGTGTCTATGGATAATAAATACTGTCCTAGCCACGATGGTCCCTTGATTAGCTAACTGGATGGTGAATTTTAAGAATGAGTCATCCCACAAGTCCCTTTCCAGAACATATTCCAGGTCCCCCTTTCACAAAGCTTCGTAATTTTGATTTTTCGTTCATGCGTTTCGTTCGTTTTTCAATTTCAGTTTCTTTTTTACTAAGTTGTAAATCCCATCACTTTACCGAGTCAATGTAATTTGCAAAATTCGTTATGAGAAGATTGATTTACAAAATCAATCTGTGAAAGTAACCAGAGTCTTTGTAATGCGTACATTTTTGCGGGTTCTTATTTCTTGTACTAAAATGAATAATGAAACCTTTCTTGCGTGGTAACTGATACATCCTACAATTAACAAAACGCAAAATCGCGAAATTTTGTGTATGCGAAACAAAGAATTATAGTAAGTCTGTGAGCCCATAAATAAATATCTAAACAAAAACACAAATAAATGAATATATAGATATACCGTCGTATACTGAAAACATATAAAGTAAAAGTTGATGAAATTTTTATATAATCAGGCAAAATGCATTGTGCGCCAAACATAACATTTGTGTGTGGTAAAGACGTCTGGTCAGGGCAATATTCTTCTGTGGTTTACTGTCTGATGAAACTATACGTTTTATAAAAAGCACCTTTCAATTCCACTGGTTATTTGTCAGTTATACGTCTTCAAAGTGTTTCGGTATATATAAATGAGAGAATGAACAAACGGCTTACCTAGAGAATACAGAAAGAGGAAGTAGACAGGTGAAAACCAAGCCATCTAGTCTGATTTTCCTGAACCGATGATGTCGTATTTTAGACAGCCATCATTGTAAAATCGGGGTCAGAAATTTGAGCCATCCATGATCAATGTAAATCCCACATCTAAGCATCCAAACCGGCAACGGACTGCACGGTTTGGTTCAAGCAGCAAGCTAAGTACGTCCAAGCTAGAGCCGCCGTAACGCTGCTTATCATCTCAATGCCCTAGCGATCTGAGGGCTATTTCAGTTGGCAGGCTCGAAGTGTTGCGTGGTTTAAATGCCTGTCCAATAATTCTGCACGATTAAACCTGTGGTGTGAATAGCACCAGGCCACTCGCTGGCAGGCCACGTGAACTGCGAACCGCTTCCCTCGTTACATCGGGGTATCGGCTGGTATACGTATGCGTTCCGCTCATCGCATCTCGTTTTTGGATTTAGCGACAAATCTTTCAAATCCGATGCGATATCACCCGTCTCCTTTGCTTGTATTCAAACCTTGTGCACGCGCAACCATTAGCACTTGTAATCGTGTTAAGAGCGAGGCACTAATGCTGCTCCGCGCAACAACCAACCGGACAAGTGAGCTCTGACGCATCGGCCAGCTGACGCCCTTTGTAACAGCTTCCGTAATTGGCTGGCACTGAACGCCGTCGGACGTCGGCAACTTTGCACCTCCATTCGACGAGGACGAGGTGCGAGGTTGTTGGAATGTTGATACCATTCTGTCCACGTTCCATTTTTAGTATGCAAACCCAACCCAAAGAAGCGAGCTTCGAATAATTTATAACAGTCGCAGGTACGGCAGTGGACTGGAATTATTTGCTCTTTGGCGACAAATCAATCTTCAAGTTACCCAAGGGATCGGTTGAAATCCCAGCTACTGCCGTTACACTAACATTGGATTTAAAAGCTTTCAGTGCTCTTGTAGGAAATAATGACAGTCCATTAACAGCGAGATTTGTTTAATTATTTATGAGATTCTATTTTAAAATGTGTTGCGTGTAGGATGAGGGTCATATCGCCGTACCGTAAAAACCAGACAGAGACCGTTGGAAACTTCCGCACATCGCCAGGTGTTTACCAAATGTCCCTGATGTAAGGCTGCAGTCGAGCCATGAGAAACAACATAATCGACAGGTGAGGTTAGAGTATAATACTGTTTGGGTGAGTTCTTGGGCTTTAGCGTCGTACTTAACAGTTTCAGTCATATGACCACGATAGTGACTTAGAACTGAACATTCACTGGGAATAGAATTTTTACTGTATTAAGCTATCGTGTTACTAATATAACGCAATATACTTCCATATCACTGGAGTCTAATTACGGTTACAAAAGACTACAGTGTGGATAATAGAGCCGGAGCAGCGACAGGGGGCTAGTTGGCAAAAGATCACACCTAGCCAGTGAAATTCTGCCTGCTCTCAGTATACCTCAGAAAGGGATTTGTTCTAACTGTTCACGTTCAAGGGTTTAAAATGTGGTAATTTCGACACTCCTTCACGTCATGGCTTTAACAAAAGTAAGTACAACTTGCGGCGATCATGCCCATGTTAATGTAGAATTGCTCAAAATGCTATGGTGTGGTCACATTTAACAAGCATAAACATGACAACAATGCGAAGGGACCTAGTTTCAGGGATGCTTAGTCCATGCGCTAGCCGAATCCCGGTTAATACAGGAATGCAGTGCAAAAGACAACAGCATAGAGGGTGAACCCAGAGCAGCGACGGCAGTTTGGTGGGTGACAAATGGTCACACGTAACCGGTGAAATATCACTTTATCATTCACCATAATATCGCCGAAAATAAATTCGGACAAGTGACGTCATTGCCTGGCCTTAGTTGACCACTACATCATAGCTGGCAAAACGAGATCCTACAGTGCCAAGCCCCCGAGCATATGGCAAAGATGCTTCGTTTTCAACCCTAGGTCCTACGGTTTTAACTTGTACGCCCGATCATATGGTAGCGGTGCTACGGTTTGAATCGTAAAATCTAGATCGTATGGCAAAGGAGGTACAGTCTGAATCCTAAACGTATGATCGTTTGCTAAAGGTGCTACGGTTTCAATACTAAACGCCCAGTCACATTGCAAAGGTACTACGGTTCGATTTATTTAATTATTTGATCGATGTTTTACGCCGTACTCAAGAATATTTCACTTATACGACGGTGCCCAGCATTATGGTGGGAGGAAACCGGACAAAGCTCGGTGGAAACCCACGACCATCCAGAGGTTGCTGGCAGACCTTCCCAAGAGCGGCCGAAGAGGAAGCCAGCATGAGCTCGACTGGAGCTCATAGCGATCGCATTAAATCTTCTGGGTCATTAGGCTGCTCTAGGGCGCTAACCAACTGAGCCACGCTCTACCCGCTACAGTTTGAATCATAACCGCCCGATAATATGGTAAAGGTGCTACGGTTTGAATCCTAAACGCCCGATCGTATGGTAACGGTTCTACGGAATTAATCCTAAAGTCTAGATCCTGTGGTTTGAGTTCTAAAGGCCCGATCATATGGTAAAGAATCGAGGTACGGTTCGAATCCGAAAGATCGCGTGACAGAGGTGCGACGGTTTGATTTATTTAATTATTTGATGGGTGTTTTACGCCGTAGTCAAGAATATTTCACTCATAAGGCCGGCATTATGGTGGCCAGAACCCGGGAGAAAACGTGGGTAGGGACCTTGCTGGTGCAGATAATTAAACCACTGGCTCGCTGCGTCTGTCAGACGCCTGATCCGCGAGGCCGCATGTTCGAATGCATCTCTCTCTTTCGGCTGCGGCTTTAAATCAAGAAATTTGTAAGGTGTATATACATATATCTGGTGAAGGTTGGTGATTAACTGAGGGCATTCGGGTTTTCTTCACCCATTAACCTGACCAAAGTCATTTTCGTTATATGCGTTGTAATTAATAAATAAATATCAAGGACGCCGTTTGTAACGTAGACATATTTTGACAGGAGAAGCAAAATCGGCAGGTTCGGTAAAGGTATTAAACCCGAGAATATATTTGCTAAATTCACCTGGCACCAGTTTCATGCAACTCACTTAGTTAAGTTAACCCTTGACTACCAAGGCAGCAT
This sequence comes from Acanthopleura granulata, assembly GCA_016165875.1. Taxonomy (NCBI): domain Eukaryota; kingdom Metazoa; phylum Mollusca; class Polyplacophora; order Chitonida; family Chitonidae; genus Acanthopleura; species Acanthopleura granulata. The sequence goes on from JABBOT010000051.1 coordinate 71,095, forward strand.
ACATTGTAGCGGTATGAAGTACACTTAGCTAAGGACTGTACTTGCCACAAAGCTTCTTGCAAGTAGGTCCTGGGCGTGTTTAGGCGGGAACTTAGGTAAACAAATATGGCGCTGTTGTGAATCCAACGTTCCGTAAGAAGGTCTGCCAGCACCTTATGTTGCACTGCAAAGAAGTAAAGAAGTGCAGTGTAAACATGGCCCTGTACATGCTTAGAACCTTTCGGTCGCCAGTCCAATCCCAACCTTGGACAACGTCTTTGTTGGTTCCCCTCTGGCCGCCTTTAACCAGGAACCATAAGTAGTCCACGGTGCTCGTGTCTCGTGAACTTTAGCGCAGTAGAGCGTTCGTGGAAGGTCGCCTGTCTTCCGCTAACATGGTGTGCATATGCGTAGGTCACGCGTGGGAAAGATTGTCGATAACTTGCCAATGGTCGATGGTTTACGCCGGGCATTCCGCCTTCTAACACCCATACGACTGATCCATGGTATAAGTCGAAAATTCTTGAGTGTGAGGATAAGCACCATAAGTGCATAGGCTCGTTCAGCGCAAAAAGCTAAATAACGAAAAAAGTATGAGAAGTAAGAGAATAGAACCGAATCACGCAACAGTTTTCAGTGATGACGGAATGACGCAAGGAATATTATAATCAAACGGAACAAATCTGTATCCAAATCATGTACCATGATTATTGTTAAGTTGTTTTACAAATATGTATTTCAGTTTGCGCTTTCATTGCAACTGTTCGTAAGTAAAAGCGTGGCGATCAGATTCGGCACAATGGGTACAAACTGTTTTGAAGCCCGAAATTCTGGACACTCTGACACTCGTACCTTGTGAAGACGTGATGCCTCGTCGCGGCAATATCGGTGAAACGCATCGAAAACCACAAAAGTTTATCATCCGAAGTGTTCTGACAATTTAATAGAATGTAGACATTTACATTGTAATGTCCACTTAAGTCGATCACTTGATATGAGATCCATCCAAAATCAACTTCAAGTAACAGTTTTGCAACATTTTCCACAATGCTAGCTATCTTGACCAGTCGGGAGTTAAACAACGTTCAGTAATTGAATTCTCCGCATATCAATCCCTCGATCGTCATTGTTGTTCTAGCTATCACATTTAGCCTTGTTAAAGGAAATTGTTACTTGCAATTAAGCGAAAATGCGATCTTATCAGACGTAATTGGTCCCCAGTTGCCATGAGGGATTAAGTCGGGTATACAGATCACCATTAATAGTCCGTGGGACGCTTAAAATGAGCCCCGATTCAGTTGCAAGATAATGAAGAGATACGAGATGTGTTACGCAACTTGTTAACAATTGGGCTAATGCTAATTGGCGCTAGTTAATCAACCATGACCATGCGCCACGACGGGTACGCGTTGTATTGAAACTATACAAAATCTCCAGATGGTATATCTTACCTGGGCTTGTACCTGTACAAAGACTGCAACGGTTTCCTGTCACACCCAATTTCCGACAATGGGAATAGTTTCGATTTTGATACTGTGAGTTATCCCTATTTGAAGAGCAATATACCGAATCGGCCCTGCATATGGCAGATGCAAATCTCGCCTTGTAACATTTCACTGTTAGATCCTGTGTGAGGTGTGATGATTTCAATCAATGCCACAAGTTATTACTGCAAAAATTAGTGTGTCAAGGATATTCCATCAAACCCCTTCACTCTAAGTTTCTTAAATTTTGAAATGAGTACACCTCTCTTGTTGGTAAATACGGACGGACCGTCCAGAATCTATGCTTCATAAGTTTGTGTAATTCAGCTTAACTCGGGGCGTATATCTTCTTCGTGTTAAGTATGATCGCCACACGATATCGATATAGGAAATGTTGCAATCATTAAACGCAAATGAGATACATATTTGATTAACGACACCATATATGCTAAAATGGTACACGATCTGGAAACCATACTGAATATTTTTCGTCGGCCTAGAACATCCATTGCGGCATTTCTCCATCATTGAAAACCGTTGCCTGCTTCTCTTTGCATGAATCCGTTTTTTTTTTTTTTAATATTTTGTATACGTGCGAGGTTCTTTGATAGACTTGTCATTTGTCGTTTTTTGAAAATGGTTTTGCGATTAATGACCCGGAACGCCCATTTTGGTTGACGGCTGGTATACGAATGTCGGTTTCCATGCCTAGGATAATACTTTGAAGCATACTATATGACAAGACTATTCACTGTAGGTGACTGTGAGATCTTGATGATTGCGCCGTACACATTACTGATCCCGTCCCCCTAGAGGCTTACTTTTGACAGTGATGAATTTCAGAACAAAATAATTTAGGGCACTTGAGTGATCAATGCGAATCTCGCGAGATCTCCCGGGAGCCAGACCCTTCATTTAGTCTTTCAGCCGAGCTCATTTTACCACGTTGCTTTTAAGATTATACCCGTGCCGATTTTACCTACTCGCAATACTGACTACGTCCCGTGAGCTGTTGTAACTGAAGACGAAATGACATTTCTATTTTCACAGGCAAGGTATTGGGCAAGTGGGATGCTTGTTTATCAGATGTGCTCTCTGGTATGGTTGATTACCTTGTGTTACTGAATAAACGTAATCCCAACTGATCTCCCTCGAGAGGAAAACAGTATTGAATGCAACGTCAATGTGAACGAAAACACAACAGCATGGAAAAAAACCAGAGGAGCGACAACAGTATGACAGTTGCCAAATCGTCACAGTATGGGGAGTATAAAACCAGAGGAGTGACAACAGTATGACAGTTGCCAAATCGCCACAGCATGGGGAGTATAAAACCAGAGGAGTGACAACAGTATGACAGTTGCCAAATCGTCACAGCATGGGGAGTATAAAACCAAAGGAGTGACAACAGTATGACAGTTGCCAAATCGTCACAGCATGGGGAGTATAAAACCAGAGGAGCGACAACAGTATGACAGTTGCCAAATCGTCACAGCATGGGGAGTATAAAACCAAAGGAGTGACAACAGTATGACAGTTGCCAAATCGTCACAGCATGGGGAGTATAAAACTAAAGGAGTGACAACAGTATGACAGTTGCCAAATCGTCACAGCATGGGGAGTATAAAACCAGAGGAGTGACAACAGTATGACAGTTGCCAAATCGTCACAGCATGGGGAGTATAAAACCAGAGGAGCGACAACAGTATGACAGTTGCCAAATCGTCACAGCATGGGGAGTATAAAACCAAAGGAGTGACAACAGTATGACAGTTGCCAAATCGTCACAGCATGGGGAGTATAAAACCAGAGGAGCGACAACAGTATGACAGTTGCCAAATCGTCACAGCATGGAAGTATAAAACCAGATGAGCGACAACAGTATGACAGTTGTCAAATCGTCACAGCATGGGGAGTATAAAACCAAAGGAGCGACAACAGTATGACAGTTGGAAAATCGTCACACGTAACCGGCGAAGTCGGGTCTCTTGTCAATTTACCTCAGTTGGGGTTATATTGTGGGTGGCTAGAGCAACTGAAACACCCCACTTGCCCCATGGCTTAAGCGGAATCAGATTTTAAATCTCCAGAAATGTTCATTGCAACATGTTAGACGTCTCTGATAATAAACGTCAGGAGTGCAGGACTTCTTTAGAATGTCTGCAGGTGTAGCAAATGTTAAAATGGCGCTACGCGCTGCTATATGACGTGTTCAGTGTTACCATGTAAACATTGTCATGAACTGTATAATGATGAAACCTTGACAGTATAAGTGCCATCGCTGTTTTCTTAGTGAATGCGAAAGCACAGTTCTATAGATCGCTTGGTATGTCTGAAAAACTTTTACACCTGATAGGGTTAATCTATCTTTTAACGTGAGCGTTCTATCCGTTAACATGGTTATTCTATCTTTTAACATGAGCGTTATATGGGTATTCTATGTTTTAACATGGATATTGTATCTTTTAACATGGGTATTTTATCTTTTTAGACCAGAAGCATCCCACCAGTGCGGTCGCTGTGAGTTGACGTCCAGCTCATGTTGGATTCCTCTTCGGCCGAACATGGGAAAGTCTGTCAGCAACCTGCGGATGGTCGTGGATTTACCCAGGGTTCTGCCCGGTTTCCTTCCACCATAATGCTTGCCGCCGTTGTATAAGTGAAATATTCGCGAGGATGGCGTAAAACACCAATCAAATAAATAAATAAATAAAAAAACAAATCAATCAATCAATCAATCAATAAATAAGTCAATAAATAAATATCTTTTCACATGGGCGTTCTAGCTCTTAACATGGGCATTCTATCTTTTTACATGGGTATTCTATCTTTTAACATGGGAATTCTACGTTTTTGCATGGGTATTCTATCTTTTAACCTGGATATTCTCTCTTTTTACATGGGTATTTTATCTTGTTACACAGGTATTGTATTTTTTTAATATGGGTATTCAATCTTTTAATATGGGTATTCTATCTTTTAATATGGGCATTCTATCTTTTAGCCTTGATATTCTATCTTTTAACAATGATATTCTGCCTTTTAACATTGTATTCTATCTTTAACAGTGATAGTCTATCTTTCAACATGGGTATCCTATCTTTTAACATTGGCATTCTGTCTTATAACCATCACACAGGATTATAATTTACCTATCAACTCAAGACGCTTCCCACCCACTGCGCCTTAAGACGACAGCGGCTGTCCGAAATCAGCTGACTTTTCCTTCTTGCACTGTGCAAAATTTTTATTACCGGCAATTTTTGCTTGGAGTGTGAGTAATCTCGGTTAAAAGTGCCCGCCAGAAAAATGAAAAGTGGTAATTTAGCTTCGCTGCGCATTGTACCAGTGCATTTCGTGGTGTTGATGATGGTGATGGTGATGGTGGAAGCGTAAAGAACATAACCTGGAATTTAAACTAAATGGCTAAAATGAACAGCAATGACTAGATAAAGAATCACTATGTCTTAACTAATGTTCCCATATATCTGATATAACAGAGATTGTAATTATATAATTGGTTTCCTGATTCGAACACGGAACTTGTCTTAACCTAATTTCTGCTTTGGAATGTCAAATGGAATGAAATAATGGCTTTTACACTGAAACTATTTTCTGTAAGACATCCAAAAACCTGAAGCTTTACACAAACAACACAAAGTGAATTCTCCGTTTACCGAGGTCTGCAAGGCACCCAAATGGCCTACTTATTTATTGATTTATTTATTTGTTACTAACATTTAATCGTTGTACAATGTCTTACTGAGGAATTTTTTAATTATACGATGATGATGATGTGGGTCATTATGACGGGTGTAGGAAACCGTAGTGTCCGTGGGAACTGAACTACCGACCTATTGCAAGTTTCTGACGATCTTTCTTCCGTGCCCACTAACTGTACGTTACACTGTGCTGGCGATCTATCTCTTTCCACCCAAATGACAGAGACAAACCAAGCAGCAAAGCAGTGAAGATGTCACCATCCTTTAATTCCAGTATTTGGCATCTTTTATTTATCTGCTACTCTAAGTACTCTAAGTTCATTTACGAAGTCACCGAAATACCTGAATTAACATTCCTGTCCTCTGTCTGCACGCCGTCTTTACGGCATCGTGCGAGGCAATTACAGCATCTTACAGCATATCGTCTCAAACTGAGCACGTCACCTCGAGCTGTTACAGCTGCACTACTGGGGACAAATAATCACAAGTCGATAACAAACCGAACAAATAGGTTCGGATTAAACGGGCTTTCTAAAAGGCAAGTCCACATTCACCCAGAAGGTCGCATTTTTGGCGCCAGGTTTCGTGTTCAGTCTAAACGAACCTTAAGTAAGAATTATCTGACTAAGCACTATGGTCCGTCCGATTTATTTATTTATTTATATATATATTTTTTTGATTCGTATTTTACGCTGTACTGGAGGATTTTTCACTTTTACCACGGCTGGCATTGCGTTGGTATAAAACTGAGCAGGGCCCGAGAAAAACGCACAACCCTCTGCAGTTTGCTGGCGGGCCTTCCCACGTACGACTGGAAAGGCGGCCAGTGTGAGTGAGTGAGTGCTTGGGATTGAACGTCCTACTTAACAATGTTTCAGTTATATGATGACGAGGAATTCTTCTGGTGTGTCTTCATAGAGTGTGTCTTCTTGTGGCAGGACGAGTCCATGCCGCCAAAGTGCTTCCGCCACTGGAACACGATGCCGAAGACACTACCCCTCCGTAGTCACATTATAATGACACCGGGCCGACCAGTCCCGTTTCCTTACTCTAACCTCTCAGTGTCGAGCAAATGAGTGTCGAGGCAACAAGTACCATTTTTAAAGTCTTTGGTATGACTCAACCCGGGACTGATCCCGGATCTCCAGACCTCGAGGCGGACGTTGTAACCACCAGGCCACCGAGGCGGTCTGTTTATTTATTTCATTGGTGTTTTACGACGTACTGAAGAATACTTGGCTCATACGATGGCAAGCAACATCATGGTAGAAGGAAATCGGGCAGAGCCCTGGGGAAAACCGGGATCATCCGCAAGTTGCTGGCGGGCCTTCCCACGTACGGCCTGAGAGGAAACAAGCATGAGCTGGAGCTCACAGCGATCGCATTGGTGAGAGGCCCCAGGGTCATTACGCTTCACGAATGCACTGCCTCCCTCGGCCACGGAGGACCCTGTGTACCCGATCTAAGGAGTCAAAACCACATCCGCAAGCAAACAGTGAATATCGAAAACATATCGACGCACATATTTCACACTACAGGACAATTAGCACAATTACATTTAAATGCCTTTGCCTAAGTGGTGAATACATTATCTTAATTAAACATTACCGTACCTATTACATAATCAATTTAACATTGTGTAACTACAATGATTTAAATTCCCTTCAAATCTCCACCCATTACGTTTGGTCAGCTGGCAGATAACCAGAGCTATAATGACGGAGGACAGTACATATGTAAGCCCATTATCTGTAGTGGTAATAAGGGTTCATGACACGCCGTTTTATCAGATTGTCTGAATAGATCACCAAGGGTTGTTGGTCCGCGCCTGGCCATCTACACATATATTATACACCGGTGTGAAGGCAAATTATCAACGAACAGCCATGACAGCCATGTCAGTGTTGTGTGAAAAGAGCCTGTGGTTTTGGAAATCTAGGAGATAGAAGGGAGGGCGTATTCCAGCGACCAAGCGGTCGCCGGCTACCCCCTGATTATGTGGGCGTTTTCGGCCTGACGTCTGTGTGCAATTCCTGTCAGTATATTAAATACGCACTGAAGACGCAGATCCTGTCGGACTAAGATAACGTTGAATTTTCACCCGTAAAATCTGCTTCAGTTTCAAAGTGGAACATTAACATAATACGCAGACATTTTCAGTCAAGTTTCACTGTAAAAATTACAGAATGTGTGCAGTCATGAAATAACCACCGGAATCTCCTACATCCATGAAACCAGGCCACAGTTAGCTGTTCACTGGTGCACTTCGGTGACGTCTGATGCTCTAAAATGTGTTTGTTTTGAGGGATGTTATTGATGAAAAGTTATCAGATCACTTACCTACGTCGTAAGCCACCAACAGTGTAAAGGCAAAGGTCCAGACCGCTTTCATTTCTCGTAAACTTTGATATATCTATCTAACGATGACGCTGTTAAGGACTTGTTGCACGTCGTCCCAGCCACTAAGATCGCGGTGTTGAGAACTGCTGTTCAACACTTTCCACGCGCCAGACGGCCTGTGATAACCGATACTTGCGGCGCAGCGCAAGCCGTCTGTCCACGGCCCCACAGGAGGTGTCTTTGATTAATCTGTTCACTGTTTATTGATCTAGAGCCCCCCCACCCACCACCACCACCACCACCAATAGAAAGTGCAAATGAGCGCATGGAACAACAGCTAATGTTCGAGATTGTAACGTCAGGCGATGCTTATATAGCCCCGCTGGCACCAACATCCCCAACAGCCTTCCCCCTCCAACTGATCGAGTCATGCCGTATATATACGCAGAGCATCTGCCATTGGTCTCTTTTATTCCCCTACTGAGCTCATGCCGTGCCCACAAACCCGATATTTACTCCTGGTGGTGCGGCATTACCCCACCTTGTTTCCGCTTGGTTTAGAGGCAAGAGTTTTTCACTTATACCATTCCTGCCCGTTTTATGTGAGGATAGAGGAAACGAAAGTGCCTAGAGAAAACCACCGATGTTTGGGAAGTTTCTGATGAACATTTCCATAGGTGACTTTTAAATATGTATGCCATATTGCTGGAAAACAAATCGCATTCAACGACAGCTTGTGGTGGAAAAATACTCATCGGCAGTGAGAGAGCGGAAATCTAAAAGTAAGCCGACTCGGCATTCCCAGAATCTCACACGCTCACGCAGGTTGAGGCGAGACGGCGTGGCACTCTCGCAAATTAACGTGGCAGAAGATAGGATTTTACGCTAGTAAAGACACTCTCGGGACTTTCCGCGACCTCAAACTTCGATGGCCGAGAACAACCGAGCGAGTTGGCCTTTTCTATTCATGCAAAATCACGTTTTTAGCTGTGTTTATTTGCGAGAGCATCCATTATGCCGCGTCTCAACCTGCGTGAGTTTGTGAGACTCCCGAAATGCCGATTTTTCTTATTTTCTGTCCAGTTTTAATTTTACGAGTGGTGTGTACCGGCGACAGAGTGGCAAACGCGCCGCTGAATATTAAAATACAATTTATATCTCAAGTGAAAGAACATAAAACACTCACCTTGAGCGCATCTGCTTTGTTTACTAGAATTTCCGACACAGAGCAAAATACTTATAAAAATGTCGGGATACCATGCAGAAGTCCACAACACTGCGTGTTAAGTAGCAAAACTGATTTGACCTCATTTCGGTCACAACATAACGGTTCAGAAATGGCCACCAAAGCATGTAATGTTTTCAAAAGCATTTTACTAAGTGGAAAAAAAAATCTAAAAAAGTGAAAACAAATTGGACCATTTTCCTGGACATTGTTTAACCGTCTTTCATCTGACATATGCCTCATGTCAGTATTTACCGCCTCGGTGGCCGGAGAGTTACAAGCGCCCGCTTCGGGGTTGAGAGAACCGGAATCTATAAACTATAAAAATGCTACTTGTTGCTGCCTCTTTTGGCGCTCTACATTTTGAGGTTAGAGCAAGGAAACGACGTCCAGTGTTAGTATAATGTGACTTGGTGGGGTGTCATGTCTGGTGTCTTTGGCTTGATGTTGAAGTGGGGTCTACGTGGCTCAGTTGGTTAGCGCGCTAGCGCATTGCAATGGCCCAGAAGGCTCCCACCAGTGCGTCACTGTGCGCTCAAGTCCTGTCCAGTCGTACGTGGGAAGGTCCGCCAGCAACCTGCTGATGGCCATGGATTTCCCCCGGGCTCTGCCCGGTTTCCTCCCATAATGATGCTGGCCGCAGACGTGTAAGTGAAATATTCTTGAGAACGGCGTAAAACAGCAATCAAATAAATAAACGAATAACGTGGAAGAGGTGGCAGCACTATGGCGGCATGAACTTGCCCTGCCACAAGAAGACACAGTATGTATACGTTAATTCTGAAGGTTCCTCGTCGTCATATAACGAAAAATTATTGAATGCGACGTTAAACCCAAGCTTACAGATATACGTCAGTACTTCGTTTGCCTTTCGCTGCAAGGAATGTTAGTCATACTTATCTCCCTTGATTGTGGCGCATTTGTCTAGCTTATCCTAAGCTCAGTGACAGCAGAATATTTCTACGTAGACCCTGAGACTGCTTTAACGGCCATCTTTCTTCACGATATACTCTGTCCACCTGAAAGCTGCCATTGGCACATTAGTGCAATGAAATTCGAATTTCGCGGCTCCCTATGTGATTTTTAGCTTGAAACAACCAGATATAGTACAGCATATAAAAGACTACAGTATGAGGACTAAAACCATAGCAGCTGCAGTTGACAAATCACCACACGTAACCAGGGAAACCCGCCAATTTGTCAATTTGCATTGGTTAGGTTTTATTCTAATTGCTCATATAAATGCTTAACAAAGAAATCTTTAGAACCATAGCTTAAGCAGAATCACGTAAAAATGCAGTGACGTCAGATCAAATATATTAGACTTCAATGACCTAGAAATACTTAAAATGCTGGGTTGTCATCGCGTTCAAAAACAGGAACTCACATGAACTCATTGGAAAGGGCGACACAAACTGGGTGCTTATGTTCCACGTTTCTGTGCTGTCTTTTGCAGTTTTTCTTCTAAACCTTGCCTAGTCCTTAAGATTTAACGATAATCCGGTGATAAGGTGTCCCTTTGATAATCCGCAGGTGTCCCGGTGATAACCTACAGGTGTCCCATGATAATCCACAGGTGTCCCGGTGACAATCCGCAGGTGTTCCGGTAATAATCGGTGTCTCGGTGTATAATCCGCAGGTGTCCACCTTTGTCTGTGTATTTTCTTCTATATAATGATTGACACAGGTTTGTTTGTTCGTTTTTGTGTGTTTTTTTTTGTTTCGTTTTTATTGTTCTTTGACATCATGATGAATACTTTCAAATATACTATGGCGATCAGTTTTCTTGACGGAGTAATCAGGAGTGCCCGGAATAAACCACTGACCTTTGGTAAGTCACGGACAAACTTCCCCACATGTGACATTCAGACACGCACACCATACTGGTGGATGACGAGTAGTCTTCGACGACCGTTAGACTGCACAGTTTCCTCTCGTATAGTATAGAACTTTATTGATTGACAAACCAGAGGCGATATAACGGGACGTAAAAATTTATTTTTTTTTCAAGAGATGAAAATATCATAGATGAGGATGCCTTGATCAATAGCACAATCATCTATAAAAACAGTCTTTTAGTGATCATCACATGGCCATACTAACAACCTTGTATACAGACATGGTACAGTTGAGGACTAAAGATACAAACACATACAGAATACAGAGATTTGACAAACCGACGTTTTATAGCATGAGCCATCTCAATTTTGCGCAAAATTTATGCCTTCTACAATTATAGCAGTAGGCCAATGAAAAGATGAAACGTACGATTTTCAAGCTTTAAAATTACATGAATAATATTTGTTCTTCGCTCCACTAATTGACAACACAGAAATCAGTCGCTCGTCAACTAATGTGTTACCCTTTTATAAGTGTTCTTGCAATGTTTCCTCCAACGAATCAATTTTAAAGTTTTTTATTTATTTTTTGAGAGGTTATTAACATTTTACTTTTATTATCATTCGTGTTTAATCTCGTACAATACAAAGTGAACAGTTTCTCTTCAATAATCTGTTTCCCTGAAAACATTTTACGATGTAAATGATGTAATAACAAGCACTTATATGAATGAGTGAAATTTCCACCGGTTGTCTTCAGTATAAGCATATAGATACATGGAAGACAAAATATTGGCACTTGACTTCGTGATCGGTTCATCACACTAAAGTTATCAAGGAGACAAAATGACGCCCACATTTGACAAAGCGTGATTGGTTCATCAAGTTAAGTTACCAGGGAGACACGTGACGGCACTAGCATTTGATTACGTCAATGTTTCATATGGGAAGTTACAGAGGCGACGAAATAGAGATTAGACTTTCGACTTCATGATTCGTTCTCCATGTTAAATTACCAAGGAGACAAATCAAGACGACGGCATGTGATTACGTGGTTGGTTCGTTATGTTATCACGGACATTGCGAGCCGGTGCACTTTATGCAAATTCCCAGGATCTTACCAAGTGACATGTTATGCCGGCACTTCATGAAGTGACCATCAAACAAGCGAATCGTGAAGTGCTCAAGAGGAAACATAATAATACTAGTTTATGGGCCACTCAGATTTACGTAATATTTCTTCCGCATTGCACATCTAAACTAAAACTGGCGTGCACCAAAACGCAGCCTGCATTTTGCAAAGATGATAAGTTTTATTACAAGTTATTATCAATCTAAGGCATAAAGTCAGTGAAAAGTACTGCCATCGTAAGGCGAAGTCATTGAAAGGTTGTCCTTGAAATGTGAAGTCAGTGAAAGGTCAAAAAATCGTTTTGCGAAGTCAGATAAGGGTTTTTAAGTCATTTAAAAGGTGAAGTCAGTTTAAGGTGAAATTTCTGCTTTACATACACGTGAATTGCACATACAAAAACAATTATGCGTACAAAACCGGAAGACCGATAAAAAAATATATACAAGAAATACGAAAAACAACTATTTATACGCCGATTTATGCTTACTCCGTTTTACAAAACGATAATTATTAAAAATATGAGGATATCATTATTTTGCTCATTAATATTAAGCGTAAAAATATACACATACGTGTGAATAGATTCTACAATTAATGGTTAAAGTATAATAAATAATTCACACCCACGATGTCTAGGTACTGCTTGTTAAGGTTTACATAGGGTGCACGTGTACCAGGTTTGTGGCCGCTAACATAAAGTTCTGATATGTATAGATATTTCCTTGTGCCCAGTTTGGTCAGAACCAAACAAACGATCAGTCGCGTCTTGGACTTCACTTTAACGTAGCTTAACACAATGTTCATTTTTCTCTCTTTTCTACCGGGTCGACTTTTCTTTAACCGTTTCCTTTTCTGGTATTTAAACCTATTGTGTAAACAACCTGAGATCACCTAAAATTTCATCCATCATTCGAGAGTATATTTTTCAGGGCAAGTACATGTGAAAATATTACTTTTCCTGCCGAAATTTGTATTTTTTCACTATTATATAATCCTCCCTTCCAAACAAACCTCAAAACACCTAAGATCAACAGAATTCTCAAACAAAATGAGTAACTTCGTCATGCAATAAATGGTAGGTCACATATACCGTTTGTGTATTTGCACACCTGTTGCGTAAGTTCCTTTCAAACACCCACAGGTCTGTTAATGCATTACAGATGTATTTTTGATCGTCTTTTCCTCTTTAATCGATTATTATCCGTTATATTAATTACCTTGTTGTATATTTACAACATGTGACAACAATGTTAAAGGTTTTCCTTATTTTGGAAATCCATAAACCCTGATCTGTCGGATTAGAGTAGGTTCAATTCCACAATACCACTTTTTGTTAATATTTAAAATACGGTTATCGAGCTTATTTTTGGGTCCTGGAAATGAAAATTTTGAGAGCCTCAAGAATGTTATTTTAAAGCAAATGTGTAAAAAATCTGACTTCCCGTACCAAAAAAGAAATGAAGCTTTATGCCCAAGTTTTCAATTTTGACCAAAATCCGAAATGGCTTAGTGAACTCGGCCTTAGTTGAGCTAATAGCGGGAGACAACCATTCGTTTGATTACTGTATTTTTACTTTTGCACTATACTTTTAACTTCATAAACTACTTAGGGGCTTCATAATATAAACTACTTGGGGGTCTCCGTGGCTCAGTTGGTTAGGAAGGTCTGCCAGTAACCTGCGGATGGTCGTGGGTTACCCCGTGCTCTGCCACCATAATGCTGGCCGCCGTCGTGTAGGTGAAATACTGATAACAATGAAACAGACAAATATATAAATGAGTAAACTACTTCTTCTTCTGTTAACTTTCTGGCACCTTTGGATGAACAAACCTCGAAAACTGGGCCGTAAGCTAAAGCACTAAAAGACTGACACTACAAATACGTGATTCGCGTAAGGGGCTGTCATCTTCCATTGCTCCTGATACACTGTAAAAAGCTATCTTGTTAGATTTTACGTTACATTATGTTATACTGTCTGTATATGTCAAAAACTGTCTGTTATGTAGACACAATATTCAGTTTTCAGGTCGATACTAGGACATATTATGCAGCAGTAATATAATATTATGTTACAGATAACTAAATATCCTTTACGTGTACAAAAATATTCTGTTCAATTACACAAATCTGTCACATATAACTTAATAGTTTGCAAAAATAACATAGTTTATTCTACCATCACTCGGAGAGCATAGCATTCTGGTAGAACGTTTAGAGGGAGCAATGGTCAGGTTTCCGTGCAATTGACAAAATAAAATACCTACTAAGTGCAGTACTGTGTGACCTATTCCAGTATATTTTGGCTTGACAGACGTGGCATAATTGTCCTTCAAGTGGCTTAAACGGAAGGTTTTCTTTTCGGTGCATTTCACTACACAGCCATATGACTTCCTCTTCCGCGTGTTTGAGAATTTACTCTACGGGAGGTAACTCTCGTCGATGCAACTCGCCCTTCGTTATCATGCTTTCACTGAAAAGCTGTGTCAAGGCATGCCCTACTTTGACGGAGTCAGCATTGACGTTTTTCAGTATCGCCTGTATCCCTTCCGGTATTCAGGACGGTAGGGGTCATACCTGGGCGGCGGAGAATCTGGCGGTGGCCTTTGGGGCTGGAAGTGAAAATTAAAAAAAAAAATTAAAATTGATTAACAAGTAACAATTTCTCGATTGAAATAGTTGTGATATTAATGTCCGCTGCAAAATAATGTTAAAAAATAAACATATTGTTATCATGTCCGCAAATCAAAATTTTCATTAAACTTTACTGTACTGATTTATGTTTTTATTTCTAAATTTGTAATACTGTTCCCATTCATTTATTTCATATTTATTACATGATATGTTTATTTCTAACAATTTACAATGGCATTTTATATTACTTCATTTGTAATAAGACTTGTTGAAAAGTTGATTTCGACAGAAATATGAATTGAAGATCATAGATTTAGGAATTTGCTTAAATTACTTTCATACAGAACCAAACTCAGTAGTAACTGCTTTCATGCAAATCCACATGCTTCTGCTAAGTGACATGCGCAGAGGACAGAACCAAGATCACCATTCGTTATCCTATGATAGTCCAGACACATTACATGTGCTTATAAATGTACTTGTAAACAATGCTAAATGATGTAAACAATGCTAAACGACGTAAACAATGCTAAACGACGTAAACAATGCTAAACGATATAAACAATACTAAATTATATAAATGTAAACAATGCTAAATTATATAAATGAAAACGGTAAGCAGGTGCACTGTGACAGCACAAAACTCGGCTAATCGAATCACTGATAAACATCTACATTCAATATTAGTAAATCAAACTAAAATGTTCAAATTTTTATTACAGATCCGTAAGAGTTAAAAATTGAAAGAAAAGGCGAATTAACACTACTATGGCAAGTTTTATGGACGTTTTTTTTTTTTTTAAATAAGACCTATTTCGCGTGCACAAGATAAGTGACCAATAGAAATGCAGAATCATGTCTCTTGTGTCGTGCCTTAGTCGTGCTCTCGGGATCTTCGCGTGAACTTCATGAAGTCTCGCTATTGTGATCTTCATCAAGTCATGCTCTCCAAATCTTCATACAGTCTGAATTTCTACTGATAAATTATCTGAGGAGGACGATACAATTGAAATAAAATGCTTGAATTTTATTATCGTCGTGTAGTTCTGTTTACACCTATTTTCTTAAATTTTTGACCAGGGTTTTCTATGGCTCCGCCGTTGACACTGCCTACAAATACAACATAAACAGCATGAGAAATGTACAGTTAAAAAAAAAAATTATAATTTTACGACTACCAGTCTAGATGGAAGACATATCCCCACAAAGATCCCACTGCTTTTGCTAAGAGAGGTTATGCATATACGTGCACCTGCACTTCACCACTGAGCACAAAGCACTGCTAATAACGGTCATGCATTCCAGGATGTGAAAATAAGAATAAAAGGTGCATCGTTCCATGCAAATACATCCTTACATTTCGCGGTGCGTGGTGAATTCATGGTAAATGTAAAGCAAGGTTCAGTGCTTTGTTGAATCATTTTAGGTTTTGCTCTTTGCCCTTGGGGGTAATAATATAAATGAAAGGAAGAATAAATAAATAATTTTGTTGGGGAAATGAGGTGTGTGGGAAAGTGGGGCCGGCTCTTTATGGGACAGATGAACTACGACGTTGTTACGTGTTGTGATACGAGTTTGAAGACGTACTGATAAAATTAGAAGAAAAGTTAACACGGCTAAACATTTTGAATCGTAAAATGCTGACAAAGGATTTTACATCCTGGACATCAGACAAACTTTGTCTATTGTAAATTCCTCCCCAGTCTTGCGGGTTTTCTCTACACACTGTCCCCAGCAACTGCGTTTCCCCGATAGTTAACTCATGCTTCTCCACTCATATAAAAGAAAATCAGACAATTCGTCTTTTTTTTTCTTGAGGGAGCTGGTGCACAGTACGACAACTCATTTGAAGTAAACTAGACAATTCGTTTAGTTTGGGCATTCTGCTGAAATTTCAAAGCAAACGATTGCTACAGAATTTTGGGCAATAAACTACTTAAAGCCAGGGAACTGTCCATGGTATATTCTCCTGCTGAAACTGTAAAATTCCTGTCTTATGCAACCCCCAAAATCTTGCTTTATCCAAACTCACGATGCGCGGCCTCTATGGTGGACACCTTCCTCAGAGGGACTGCGTTGGCACATGAACTTAAGTCCACTTTATAATGTATGACCCCGGTTGCCAATGATGACAGATCTGCACCATGTGAACCGGGAGTGAATCACCAAAGCCACGGAAATAGTTCCTACACCATAGTAGAAACTGAGACACCAAAAATGAGTCCGCAAAAGTATTATTACACCACAAAATAAAGCTTCAGGGGTATTCAGGGTTGTAAGGACAGGGCGTCAAGACAATTGCGGATCGATGGTCGCAGACGAGACACCAAACCCATATGTTCCATTTTGACATTCTAGAGCAGCAAGCGACATCGCACGAGACTGCACCAGATATTGCGCTGTTAATTTGGACTAATTTTTTACTAATTTTAAACGAAAACTTCATTTCTATTTTTCACTGAAAAAAATTATTTCAAAAGCGTGTGGGCAGTTTCCATTTCAAAAGTGGTGTTCATTTCCAAATTAACTTTGCACTTCCAAAACAGACCGAGAGGGTTTGAGGCTTCAGTATTAAAGGATTTCAGTATTAAATGGAGCATTAGCAGCAGTCTGAAGTCATTTCAGGCCTTTGCCGTGAACTCAAGTTTCTGGTCGTAAGTTCTCTGTGTTTATGTAAAATTGTTTCTATGTTCTAATGACACTTAATCTCTCGTAATCTCGTGTAATGTCGCTAGTCGTTACCGAATGTGGTCGTTAGACGTCGCCGAATGTGTACGTAAAATTTGTTATTTGAAATAAAATGTAACGCCATGGTACGAATAGGAAAAAAAAGCTAAAAAAATTCATTACTTGAAAGTTTCCTCAGATGATATTTTGAGGGTAAGCAAGGAAAGAAGAGTATTATCTCTGCAGCTCTTTACTTTAAAGCTCAAATATAAATGAAAATGTTTGGCGTTTGGCTCAACTCTCAAGACAATCCATTTTTCCAGCAAAGCAAAACTGTTTTGAAAGTTTGGAAGCTGTAGGCAAGATAAGCGAATTTAGAAGCTATATGGAATGTAAAAGACAGATATACGTGTGTATGTTTATGACATATTAAAGAGGAGTCCGTGTTCGGTTACCGGCCTAGTAAAGGTTTTACAGGGTTGACTGATCGTGGTGAGACTTACTTTGCCATTCAGTCCGCAATGGAGTGCGCTGAAATTTGTGAAAGCCATTGTGAATAATGTTACAGAGCTGGCGATTAAATTAAAAAGTCCCCAAGCACACGAAGGGCTTGTAGCAAATGCTCCAGTACAGAAAAATACGTGCTAGTTAAACACAATGAAAAATAACAAATACGCAATGAATATAGATCACAAAAAATAACGACAGTTTCAAAAAGCCAGAAAGCCTGAGCCACAATCAAAAGAACTAAAACTAACAAACAAGCGCAACTAACTTAAAACTTCCAACAATGGAATCTAAAAAGCGCTAATTCTAGATGGTCATGAAGCGATATATTTTGGATGAATGGCTCTATTATACAGATGACAAAGCTTTATAAGGTTATGCAAGCAAGTGTCTTCAAATATCACTACGCCAACCTATATCAAAAATCAGTCCGCTATGACTTCAAGCTCTGGCTACCTACATGAAGTAGCGCTAGCTCATGAAGCACTTTCCTAATATTTGTCACGAACACGCAGTTTTCGTGATGAGTGGAGAGGGGAGGGAGCGCTTCTTCCTTATGTCTAGTTTTTCAAACTCGAGTTGAAATATTGCCATCTGGGATGTAATGTCAGCCATTACAGGTGACTTCATTCATCAATTTAGTAAGGCGTCACCCATTAGTACTATCTCCTTCAAGTAAAACCCCGGCTGAAAATCCATGTCTGGCGTAGAACGGTTGTGAAAATAAGCTGCCGACGTCTTGCATGTTTATAAAATTTCCCGGGACTGATTTTTTCGGTTTTGCAACAGTGTTAGTGCCAAGAAAAGCAGTAGGTAAATATGTATGAAGATTGCTACATGTGTACAGGAGAACAGCGCTGAGTTTTCTCAGCAGCAACACTCTGCAACGTTAAAAACAACATACTGGCGGAATACTATTGGCGTGATAATGTTGCCGTTATAATTTGTACGCCAAATCTGTGGGACACGACTTTAGTCACAGCCACTTAAGTCACTTAATACTGTCACGGCCGTGTTCTTGGTGTTTAGAGTTTAGTGTTACAACATTGCCGTTGTGATTTCGTGAAGATTTGGCGATTGGGTTGTGTATAGATTTATTTATTTATTTATTTGATTGGTGTTTTACGCCGTACTCAAGAACATTTCACTTATACGACGGCGGCCAACATTATGGTGGGAGGAAACCGGGCAAAGCCCGAGGGAAACCCACGATCATCCGCAGATTGCTGGCAGACCTTCCCACGTATGGCCGGAGAGGAAGCCAGCATGTGCTGGGCTTGAACTCACAGCGACCACATTGATGGGAGGCTTCGGGTCATTGGGCTGCGACAACGCGCTAACCGACTGAGCCACGGAGGCCCTCGTGTGTAGAAGGCTGGTGTTACAATGAGTTGTACTTGGAGGTTAATGTTGTAAAATTAATCCTTTATTTAAGGTAAAAATGATTTTAAGGGAAAAAAAGAAAACTGAAGTCAGCGTCAGTTTAAAGACGACTTAAAACGATATCCAAAAAAACCTTCCCTTGTTTTCAGTTTTTTTTTTGAGCGATTTTAAAATACAATTAAATGTCTGAAATTCTAAAGCGGGTTTTGCAGCCACCATATTTAATTTTGTATTAGCGGCTTTGTCTTCCATGAGTGAACACGCAAGTAAAGTTCACCACAAAAACTTCCTAAAAAGTTGAAAATTAAATTAAAAAATTTTTGTTCCACAAAACAAACCATAGAATTCTAAAATATGTGATTGCACATCATTCAGCCGAAAAAAATCGTAAAATAAAGACAGATAAATTTGGTTTCTGGAGTAGTCTTCAGTTGTCATTCGACTGATGCTCAGTTATTTATTTCTGAGATAAAAATGGTTTCATTAGAAGAACAACTTCTCCAGCAAATTAGTATAATGTGTCTCAGTGTAAAGGTTAACTGTATTATATGGTGATCTCTGAATCTTGATCTTTGATCACCCTCCACTAGAATGGATACAAGGCAGGAAGACAGTGCCTGTTTTAACATCATTACTTCCAAAATTGTGCAGCTGCGCGCATTGTCAATGCTCTCTCTTGAGTACCAGTGGTTTTTCTTACACCGGAATTGAAAGGGGTCGAATTATTTAGGGTGGAAATGAACGGTATTTATTGGCAATAATTTCCACCACTTTTTACAAAACACGCGATCAACGTTGTTGCCTAGCCTAACGTCATAACCGTCAAAAACGTCGTATACAGTTGCGTGCATTGCTAAGGGGTGAAGCCGAACGAAGAGCGTCCCACACTGGTATAGAGTAGCAATGCCTTGTGTTATATCCGATTTGTTTTGGGTCGTATTGCATCAAAGTGGAAAAGAATTGCGTTCGAATGCAATAATTTCCACCACATTAAGCAAAAAGGAGGTCAGTGTGAAGGTCTCCTTATACCAAACATGCCAAACGTGAA
Organism: Acanthopleura granulata; assembly: GCA_016165875.1. Taxonomy (NCBI): domain Eukaryota; kingdom Metazoa; phylum Mollusca; class Polyplacophora; order Chitonida; family Chitonidae; genus Acanthopleura; species Acanthopleura granulata. Next base: position 91,052 of record JABBOT010000051.1, read on the forward strand.
TAGCAGTGCACATGGATTCCAAATTATATGCACAATAAATCATATCAATACATTTTATTTGATCGCCCAATTTATCAGTCTCTGATGGCAATATAATCCTCTCCAAGCTATTATTCATGTTATGGTAATGTGGTGCATGTGGTTACCATAAATCTTTCTTATCATTAGGTTTCGTGTCAAAACGCCACCTGGATGTTACATATATATGTATACTATGAATATGTGCCAAAATTCTTGAAAAAGTGTTCTTTCAACGTTCAGAGTGTTGCTGCAGCTGCACATATTAGAAGCTATGGAAGTTATCATCCGACCAAAGAACAACATACAGTCTTACTGGAGAATCGTCAACATTCGCTGGATGTGTGGAAAACCTGTGGATTTCGCCGACGAGCGTAGTTCTACGAGAAATAAAATGCAACGCACCAAAGCTCAAAAATGGAGTACGACAAGGGCATTCTCTCTGGCCGATGCTATTTTGTTATCTCACTTCGTATGACTTGTTATGAAAATTTAATTTAAATTTAATAAATGAATGATAGTACCATTAACTGTACGTATTTTTCAATGAATTAATTGGAGATTAAAGGAAGACACCTGGACATATGGTACCAATGCAGACATGTATTTCATGATGGTTAAATGTTATAATTGTTAATATATGCTGCAAAGATAGATTTCACCCAGGATAACTGCCAAATAGGACACAACATATCGCAAATTATAATTCCCAGCTGATTTGCTAACTACAAATTAAATTGCCATGAGAGGGAATGCTTTTTACCCCCTCCACATTTTGCAAAATACGTTTGGAATTTCCATTTAAGACAAATGCTTACAGAGATGCGAAAGGATCCTAAACAAATAAAAGAAATCCTCTGGGTGAATTTATTTGTTACGATTACCTGAATTTGTAGCCAAAGGATATGGGAGAAAACGAGCAGAAAAGAACACGTATAAAGAACAGTTTCAGATATTGCGGAGGGAAAATTACATAAAAGGGTACATAAATTTATATTATAAGCAAAAAGTCAAAAAGGTATGAATGAATTCTGAGAAAGAATGAGAAAGCTGGTATAAAAGTTAGTATAGACGTTATTTTTATATAGAGCAATATATAACGTGTGTTGGAGTTAAATACATCCAACGTTTTCAACAGGGCAAAAATAAGTTATATGATGTAAAAAAAAAAATGAAAAAAAAAAAAAAAATCGAAACTTTCGCGCAATGCCCGAACATCATACGGATCACATGTCAATCAGTTTTTCAGTTTAATGATAAAGGACTGAACAAACAGTGTAATTAAAGATTGTCTTATCTTTAGACCGTTAAAATGTTACAAAAATGGACTTTGTCACTAATGACTGTAGACGTCAGTATAACTTTGGAAAAAAAACTCTGAAATTAAATTGCAGTTAATATAACACTAAAGATCCATTCCTTGAAGCGATGACAATTTTTTAACTATTTTCTCACTTCTTCATTGATATTTCCATTCCATAATTTACTAGAATCGAGAGCAACAACTCGACACAAAAGCTTGTTCACAAAATCACTCATCGTTAAGGAAATTAACTGTCGTCTTGTTCTCTCGCTTTAGTTTTTTTTTTAATCTCCAGTCTCTGATCGCCTTACTAAAACAACTTCAAATATCCGATCAACTTCATCGTGATATATATTGATGTCATTTCATTCAGAGTGAATGTCGCGCCGTTCTTTACCAGTGGCTTCAGGCGTAACGTCACTGCTTCGCGCGCTTAGCATCTGAACCCAATCTCACACAAGCTGGACCTAAACAATCGAATTATTAATGCCATACTCAAAGGCAACCGGAAAAGAACAGTTCCAATACTGAATCAGACAAATAGTGAATCAGACAAATAGTGAATCAGAAATATTCCTGTCAAGGCAAGGGTATAATATCTGATTCAGTCCTTAGCTTCGGGAACAAAAAGTCAACAGAATCACTGATTCGCGAGCTGAGATTTCATTTGCTAGGCACGCAATGCCGTTGAAGTAAAAAAAAGCCTGTCTACATGTCCAAATTAATGAGAGAATCCGGTAACCCGCTGTTCTGCAGAATGTCCTTGTATCCCTCTTTATTAAGGAAGCAATACACCGCGATGGTTACTAGCCCACTTGCATGAAGTCCCCTCAATACTGCGAGCACATAACTATGATAGAAATCAGCACTGTGGGCACTACGTTGCGATGACAACTAATGCTCGTAACCTTTAGAGAGTTTCGTACAAGTGGGCCCAGAACATTAGTCTCAGATCATCGCTTCACCTTATGATAGGAACCAATATAAGGGTCAGCTCTACAGAACCTTAAAAATAGTGAAAATGGCATTAAATAACAAAACAAACACCTCGTCATTACATACCGCATCGTGAAGTGGGCTAACTTCGCGGATCTCTTTTTGCTGGCGGCGAGGTTTCCGGCCAGGAGGGTAAGTCGGCGTGCTGTAGGAACACACTTTGATGAACACCGCCATGAAGACAATGAGTCCGACACACATCAGCATAACCGCCCACCAATATTGCTGACGACAAAGAAAAAATCTCGCCGATTAATGGAGTGAGTGAATGACCGAGGAATTTGACTGGCTAACTGACTGACTAAATCTGTCTGTTTCTGACTGTTTGATTGATTGATTAAATGTTGGCTTGAACAAGTTAGAGTTATGGGTTTGCTGATTTATTGATTAATCAATTGATTTTAACCTTTAAAAGATACACGTATTTACATTTGGTCAGAGAGATCACCTTTTGGAATGTAAACAATCTCCCAGCATTCCGAAAAGTGCTAACCAATGGCCACGCACCCAATCCCGGTCTAATGAGGGGTCACCCAGCAGCACGTGGCTTTCTTTACGTTCCAAACGCGAAAACGTGGGCTCGTGTATTGACTGATTGAGAACAATGGTTTATTCAACGCTTTAAATCGTGCTTTTTCTTAAATGCGAATATACGCCACACGAGGTAAAAAATAATATTTTAAGCTTTTTTCCACGGCCCGGAACAATTTCTTAAGCTGTAATAGATACACAGAACAGTTCTACCAATATCATTCAGCCATTACCTTCAAGTGGAGAGGTTGAAGGAATAGAAATCATAGGACTAAGTCAATGGCAGTACCCTAACTAATCACATTCAGGATTACCTGCATCCACTGCCCTACTTCGGCCAGACTCGAGGCGTCGAAAAACTTGAGCAATCGTTTAAGCGCTCCCTCGCTGTCGATTTGCCGACATTTATAGAACACGTCACAGTAGCCCTCGTAATTACGACATGGGGAGCCTGGAGGAGAAGGTATACGTCACGTGATCAGTTGAGCAGTGCACTGTTTTGGAATAACTTTGCGTTCTGTATAACGATGGACATCTTTCGTTCAAAAGCTCTTAATTTCTAGAAGATAACCCGTATAATCCGATACAAGTAATTATCTATGCTATTATATCATAAACACGTTAAAGGTAAATTTCTCAAGACATGCAACTTTGGCTTTTTAGTCTTTTGTTTAGGCGAAATTAGCTGAAAGCCTACACATTTGTATCAGTTTCTAATGTTAGATAATCGGTGAACACCTTCAAGTCAAAAGTAGAATTTCTTTTTGACTTGTACAAAAGTTGCAATCACTCTTATCTTGGTAAATAACTTGCTAAGTGTCCACAAAAATTCGATTTTCTACAAGCTTATAATCATGTATGAAGATTGCAAAAAATTTTACAACGTTGAACGTAATTATATTTTATGCTCGAATTCAACGGTATTATCTCCTCCTTATATGCCCCTCATCTTTCTCACCAGGTGGCAACTGGACGGCTTTTGCAGTTCCATTCCCGACATCTAACAGCAGCTGTTTATAGGCTGGGTATCGTTCGACCCAGGTCGCGTTTTTGGAGCTTATACAATCGCCTGTCTGTGGATCTGGAGAAGGAACGTAACAGATCAATTGATCATTGAAGGAAAAATGATTGCAAGTTATTCCGTGTACTGGAGAAAAAGATGAATTAGGAAAACACAGTTCAGTCCTTTCGATCACGTCAAAATTTTGTAACACATTTCTTTAAATCTGTTGTGTTAAATTCCTTAGAAACCTAGACCATATCCGTAATGGCATTGTATGAGTGGTACACAAATTGTGTACCGACACACATGGAAGTGTGCAACACAAATTACAAAAGTCATGCACTGCTGATACACACTATTAGGCTATAGGAATGTGCATTTAAGACACAATACTCTGCGCCATCCGTACACAATATTTTTTTAATAGATTATAACCGTGGGCTGAATGTTGTTGTTGTTTACGGTCATATTTAAAAATGTTCCACTTTAAGTTTTATGGACAAAGGAAGCATCAGTGCCGAGGATTATTTATTCATTTATTTTATTTTTTCTGTATTTATTTATTTATTTATTGAATTGGTGTTTCAGGCCGTGCTGAAGAATATTTCACTTATGTGACGGCATCCAGCATTATGGCGAGCATCCGGGTTGCTGACAGACCTTCTCAACTACGGCCGAAGAGGAAGCCAGCATGAGCTTGCCCGGGATTACACCATCGGCAATCGGCAAGTAACTTCCCCTCAAGTAACATACGAGTGCAAACTTCCAAGCCATATTTGTGGAAGACAAGTAATCGTCAGCGGCCTTTAGATTGCACAAACAGACCTAGTAGCGTCCTTGACTGCACACCGGGGCACAACGAAGGCTATAATTTACAATGTTCGTGTATTGTAAAATATGGGCATAAAAGGTCAAGACAGAAATCGCGCGTACATGTATCAATGTGACTTTATGACTTTAATTTAAGGACTGAAATTCTAAACTTTTTAACTCGTCAGAATGACAATAAATATATACGCAAATATTGAAGAGACAAAATTGTTACACGCGTGCCGAGAAAGATATATGGGCATTTATTTACTTCATCGATTGGTGCTTTACGTCAAACTAAAATATATTTCACTTACACGACGGCGGCCACCATTCTGATGGGAGGAAACCGGGCAGAGCCCGGGAGAAACCCACAACCATCCACAGGTTGGCTAGCCGACCTTCCCACGCACAACAGGAGAGGAAACCAGTGTGAGCTGGGCTTAAACACACAGCGATCACATTGGTGAGAGGCACCTGGGCATTTTAAGTCTGAACAAGAAAAAATTACCGATGTACTGTCACAATTGTATTTAAAGCATGCGTTGCCTCCCCGGGTACAAGAACAATTGTCGTTGTTATCCCCAACAACAAGAACAATGCCTAACGTGTAATAAAGCTGTTCATCACTGTTGAAAACATATACAAAAAAGGGAGCAACAAGAACACAAACATCGTTGACGCCATGTCATACCTCTGCAAGAGACATAGCACATTTCCTCTGACTGAGTCTTCCAATCACCGGTCACGAAACATTCCTCCCAGCCAATCTTCTTGCAGATGGAGCCGATGCATTGCTGAAAGGAGGAATGCCATTGGTTGTTAAAAAAGGCGTCTTCTACACATACAGACAAGCAAAGCTCCACTTAAAACAGAATTCAGTCTGGATCTGGTTACATTGCTAATCAAAAATATTATAGCCAAATTTTATTCAATCGTTGGCTTGGGGCGCCCATTTAATATTTTTCTTCATTGGACTGTTCCCTAAAATCATGTTGAAGGATTTTCACCTGTTACATGGCGGTCAGCTGTAGATGTGGAGGAAGCGGGCCAGCCCCATCTTAACCACACAGCAATGCAAACAGCCACACTAACGTCGTCGGCCGGTATTTGTTACTAAGCCCCAGTGAACACAATGACAGTGGGTCATTCATTAAACTTGACGATTTGTATATATGTGTTTATTTAATGAAGCCTAGATTTAAATGACAGTAAACAATATATTTACTTATTTGACTGATGTTTTACACCAAACTCAAGAATATTTCACTTATGCGAAGGCGACTTGAATTATGGTGGGAGGAAATCGGTAAGAGCCCGGTAGAAATCTACGACCATGACTTGCCGGGCCTTCCGACAGCAAAGAAAACTATAACACATATGTCAATGTTTACATATATAAGCAAATCAAGTCATGAGTAAGACTACTTTACCCCGTTCTCGCAAACATGGCTGTTGTCATCACAAAACTCATTGTCCGGGGCGAGGATGGGGGCGGGGCAACTTCCGTTTGTTCCAGTGCAACGCGGTCAAGGAAAAACATGTGGGGAATTTACTGTGTAAGCCTTGTTTGAGGTGTTGCGAGGGCACGGGATTTTGCGAGATTTGAGATCTCTCATTTTAAACTTGGTTTTCTAGGCTAAAACCTCTTGATAAAGCATCTGTTTAAGTTACACCTCTATAACCAACGTATACCATCATAAAAAAAATCGTTCGGGCACATACAGAAGGGAGGAGTTAAAGCTTTCATGCGATGTTCAAATGTGCTAGGTTACCACGCAAAGTGACATGCCCTCTTGAAATCTGTCACCCTATCTGGCAAACTCCCGTGCTTCTGGGGAAATTTCTGCGTAACTCGAATGGGGCTTAACATTGTGGTAAACATTTACTACTAAGCTAATATTACATGTAATGTCAAAGATGCCAGTTAACCAATTTCAACCGAAGAAGTGAATTATAGTGAATAGTAATTAAGATATATGGATAGATAATACTAAAACAGGTGTTTGAGCTAGCCATTGGGTCTGATAGAACTAAGGTTTGTTACACAGCACTGAATAATGTTTAGAAAACTAGTCACAAACAAGTACTTATGGGTTTCAAGACAGTAATAAACAATTCGTCTCAATTCAGACCTAAAGAATATGTCTCAGCACAGAGGGGTGTAGTTAATGGGCAGTAATAAACAATGTCTTTCAGGAGAGTAATAAATGACTTTTGGTTCTCCTAGAAACATATTTTGCGCAAGGATATTCACAGTATGACGCCTGCGCACATTCCTCAGCGGGCGAGCAGAGTGTGTTGGAATCCCGGGGGACAAAGTTGCAGTTCTCTGTACAACATGCGCCCTGGGACGGACTGAAACAATGAGGAAATAAATAAATACATTCCTTTTGATCACGTCTTCCATCTAACACTGATATTCAACAGACAACCTCGTTCGAGATAAACACCTGGACAGACAAGACGCGCATGAGCTCCTCACCTGCACTGGTGTCTTCTCCCTTGCTGGTCAGTTGTGAGAGTGCAGCCTCCTTGGCCGGACTCCGGGCGCGCCGTGCAGCATTTGTCGTTACAGTCGGCCGAGAAGCCACAGTCACACTCTTCTTTGTCCTCGACGATCGTGTTGCCACAGTACGCCACGTCCGAGGCTGTTGGCGGGAATGAATGAATGAATGAATATATGTAGGACTGATTATTAACACTGCAGCCACATGAGCTGGAGTTGAACTCACAACTACCGCATCGATGAGAGAAGTCTGGTTCATTGCGCTGTGCAAGCGCAAGCGGAAGCGGAAGTGGGAATGAAGGATGTTAATGAGGATGGGGAATGAAAGATGCTAATGAAGAGTGGGTGGCGGCCTGGATGTGTGAGAGGCAAAACAAATTCTAAAATGTTCCTCTTTACGAAGAGAGTGTAACGTTTCGTCAAACGTTATTATCACTATAAAAAGTGTATTTGCAGGAAAGGGAAAATCTCGTGAGGAATAGAGAAACTTTCTTTTGCAAACTACAAACCATCTCAAGGAAAAATAGCACGTGGAAACCGGAAACAAACCGAAACCATAGAACTGCCCAGAATGAAAACATTTTAGATTCTCGAAATGGGGGATACATGTACGCACAAAGCATGTGGAATTCTACGTCTAATACATCAGTGCAGACGTTCAACTCATTTCACTACGTCGACGCATGGGTCTAGACACCACAAGTCGTGAGTTCGAGTCTCATTGCAGCAATTTTGTTTTGATCGCTTCCGAACATTTATAAGACGAGTACGGTACTTTTAAAAGTAATTTCAAAATACATAAAAGTATCAGTGCTTTGAAGAGAAAAGAACAACAAGTGCGGGTTACGTTTGAAGCAGTTACGCTTGTTCTCCAGGTTGTTCACGACCACGTAGAGGACTTTGGCAATGTAGTCCCGGCTGCAGGGCGAGAACTTGTTGTTGTTGACCATGTTGCCCGGATTTGCGGATGAATACATAATGTAGTTCCCATTCCTGGCATCCGGGCGACTCGTCCTGAACGGAGCGCATTGTTCCGTGGCGTCGTGCTGCAAACACAGGATAATGACGCATACTGGTTAGCTTACATGTTTATTTATTTATTTATTTATTTACATTTACTTTCTTAGATTTAGTTAAAGTAAGAAGACAACATAATCAACCCACTGTGGTCCGAAAAAAAAGTGGATGACTAAACCGGACTCAGCCGTTTAGCGCGCTAGCGCAGCGCAATGACTCATAAGCCTCCCACAAATGCGGTCGCTATGGGTTCAAGTCCAGTTTTTGTTGGCTTCCTCTCCGGCAGTACGTGGGAGGGTCAGCCAGCAACTTGTGGATGGTCGTGGGTTTCCCCCGGACTTTGCCCGATTTCCTCCCTACCAAAGCACCAATCAATCAATCAATCAATCAATCAATCAATCAATCAATCAATCAAACAAACAAACAAACAAATAAATAAATAAATAAATAAATAAATAAATAAACAAACAAACAAACAAAGAAACAAACAAACAAACAAATAAACAAACAAACAAACAAACAAATAAATAAATAAATACCTCTGCTCCGAAGCTGTGTCCGACCTCGTGAGCGAAGGTGAGTTGTGACACCCGGACGGCCACCCTCTTACCGTAGTTCAACAGCGACACGACACCCGTATTCAGGCTCTTCTTTACCCTCTTGTTGTTGTTCTCCAGAGAGTCGCGAAAAGGCTCGCATATACCCCCCGTCAAACCTGGAACAGAGAAGCTCACATAATACACCTCCAATGAAACCTAGAACAGAAAGGCTCACATGATACACCTCCAGTGAAACCTAGAACAGAAAAGCTCACATAATAAACCTCCAGCCAAACCCGCAAACATACACCCGCAGTCAAACTTGGAAAAATTGTTTCAAATATTCCTCTAGCTAGACCTCACACAGAATGAGCTAACATATACCCGGAGTCAGGCCAGTGACTTATTTCAAAAATACTGTTAGTCAGATCAAAGAGAGTATTCCAGTCAGGCGTGAAAAAAGCTTTTTCAAATACACCTCCAGCCCCACAGAATAATAACATATTTCTGCCTCAGCAACTTGTAATGCTTGTGCAAATTACACTAGTGAATTCTAAACACAGCAAAGACGCAAACTCATATTTAAATCGTCTCGAGTCAAGACATTCATTGTTAGGGCAGCACAGAGCGTCTACCTGAGGAGGGTTTTCCGACCCAGGCAAGCCCCAAGGTCCCTCTCTGGAAGTCACGATAAGTGAATAAGTAAGACAGGCAGAACGCGGAGTGATCTATCAGTGAACTCTGGTACAGGAGGGCATTCACGTCATAGTTCTCAGTGCAGAAGACGCTGGGGTTGGCATTGTTTTTGGAGCATCTCTCAGACTCCCAGGTCATTACCTGAAACATGACGAACAGAGATATGTAGAGCCACTTAACATTAAAATGTACATGTACTTGTTTAAACATATTTGTGCTTTAAGCCATGCTCAAAATTATTGCACACATATTGTGGGGGGGGGGGGGCAAGCAGGGCCCGGATAAAAGAAATCCAAGAGGCCAGGCGGTACAACCGTCCGTCGCCATGGCGATTTTCTGTTAACCCTTACGAGGTAAGGCTGCAGCCGCCCTAGCGAGCTTTGGAATCGAACTCAGGACCTCCTTTCGTAAGAGGCCTAGAACCTCTGCTAACACTTAGGATCTTTTCTCGTTCATTTGCCGAGAGACCACGAGTCCCGTGCAAGTAAGAACGTCTATTCAAATAATTGTCGTATTTTGGGGTCGTGCAACTTGGTTAACTCCCCCCTCCAACACTACAATAATTATTTATTTACTTGATTAGTGTTTTACGCCGTACGCAAGTATATCTCACTTATACGACGGCGGCCAGCATTATGGTGGGAGGAAACAAGGGAGAAACCCGCGACCATCCGCAGTTGCCTTCCCACGCCGGAGAGGAAGCCAGCATAAGCTGGACTTGAACTCAAAGCGACCGCAATGGTGGGAGGCTTCGGGTGATTGCGCTGCGCTAACGGGCTAGCCGACTGAGCCACGGAGGCGGCTACAATAATTAAAACAGGCAGCTATCATTGAAGATATCATTGATCTTCAACAACAGCAACAACAACGGTTAAACCACACGGCCGGTGGAATAAAAAAAAAGTCTCACATGCTATATGATTTTGAATTTTAAATAAATTGATATATTGACACGTCTTGTGACATGCGGTTTCAAACGTTTCGGTACAGAGGGTATCGTTATACTCCCCAGAAATCGGTCAGAAACTCGGCTCTCACACTGTAGAAAACGTTCGATCCAACCCACCTGTCATTACTACAACCTCATTCCCAATAACTCACCTGACTGCGCTGCACGATGAAGGTGATCCCGCGATACCAGGTCTGGTTGTCGAACGTGTTGAACCTGGTGGGGCGGAAGATCTCGTTCAGACTATTCACGTGACTCACAAACAGCGACATGATCTCGTCTTTCGCTTGCTGGTCATTCTGGGAAACAATTTCAATACCGGAATGAAGCGATTTCATTTACATTTATCTTTTGATACGTATTTAAACATGTTCAGCCTTTTTTCATGAAATCTAACAAAGAAATCTATGTAGCTAATGAAACAACAAATCTGGGACATTTTAATCGAAATTATTCCAAAAAGAATTTAAATTTTTGCAAAAGTATCCGTGACAACTGGCACAGTGGACATGTGTACCTTCATTAGAAGAAAAAGGTTTCCATAGTGTTACATTAGGCCAGTGAGTGACGTACAAAGAATGGCGACTTTGGTGCACGTCGACTTGACTTTTGCTCTCTCGCACTGCGCGAGTAATACGTTGTCAGTTGTCATACGTAAAAGGAAGGAATGGATATTAGACTATGCAGGTTTGACCGGAACTACATGGGACAGGCAAACGTCCCCAGATGCTCTGTTGATACATTCGTAACAGTTACCCCGGGCAATGGGGACAATGAAAACGAGATTAATACGTGAGAAATGTACCAGTCCCAGTCCGCCATTGACGCGAGGCTGGGTCATGTACTGCCAAAGGTACGGGTCTGACTGCAGCTCCAGGTAACACGTGTTTGGGGATCCGGCTGTGCCCTGCAGCTGCCCGTTGATTGTGGCCCGTCGGTATCTGTGAAGGACTTGTTCCCTTGTGTGATCTTCTGAGGCGTGAGGATCAAACTAAACCAAAAGACGAAAATAAAGTTATCCACAAAAGAAACTTTCAGCCGTTTAACATGTACAAATGATTTGCACTGGCTGTGACAGTGGATCTGTAACATAAGTGTATTATAGCCCAGAGCACGTAGAGAGAGGCATGCTCCAAGAGAGACCATGAAACTCTTTTTTTAAGGATCCAATATGGCCGCCATTGCATGGTAGTCAACTCGTGGAGATTGATATGAAGTAGGCCTAATTAACCGGTTTGGTGAGTAACCATCAAAAAAGATTCACACTAAAACACTGCAATCCGAAAGAGTCCAGACCTTGTACTTTTTCCTACATGGTTAAGTCGTGCAAAAGGCGAGTAAGGTCACTATCTCATTTCTTCTGTAGAGTTTTGCAAAAAGCGAGCAATTTCGAGTTATAAACGTCTCGCGGACAACCGAGTCATGGGACTTTTGAGAAATTTTGAATAGAACAAGAAGTTTTAATGAACTAGGATGTGAGTTCATTCTCCTTGTGTCTGAGACATTTTTACATTTAAAGCCTGTATACTGAACCGACTATGGACTGAACAAGAGTATTCCCAAAACGTAAATTTTCTACATAGTCAATTCTTGACGTTTAATAAACGGAGGCGAAATGGACTGTGTTTTCTAAACAATCCAGGAGAAATTCATGTAGAATGAAATTCATGTAGGGGGAATCTCGCTTTAGTTACTGGACAGACCTCTATATCATTTTGTGTCAGTCCTGTCATTTTGAAGAAGATTCACGTTGAGGAGCGAGATTTCGCATCAGATGAAGTGTATTCCGGCGAAACTGTGGGCCTCACCTGTGAGGAAGACGGCTGAACGTTTTCGTTGTTAGCATGAGCACGATAACCACAGACAGACGCAAATTGTGTATTGTTCCCGCGTAAATGACTGAAACAGACAGCATGATTGGTTGATAAGAGCAGGTTTTCTCGACAATTCAAAAAGATAAAAGTTTGACATTCCCAGATATTCGCTATTTTAAAGAAAGAATGAAAACGTGACTAATGTGTTGATAAGTACATGTATTTAGTTGATTTATTTATTTGATTTGCATTTTTACGCCGTACTCACGAATATTTCACTTATTCGACGGCGGCCAGCATTATGGTGAGAGGAAACCGGGCAGAGCCCCTGAGCCACGGAGGCCCCGTGTAGTACATGTGCTATGTTACAGTGAAAAGCTAGTCTAACGGAAGAAAGTATGTTGAATTCACCAACTTTCTTGATGGTTATTTCCGGGCTGTATTTGGTCCTTATTACCACTCTCCTTGGCTCCATATTTAAGAACTATTCACCAGTTTCCATGATAATTCGCCACAATTTTCACCATGTGCCAAGAAAGAAGTAGTTTTACATTGTGTGACGGATCTTTTAAATATTTGAAGACAGACAGAAAGACGGGAGAACAAGGGGAGATAATTTCAGGAGGGAGATATGCACTTATTTTGATAAATCACCTCTAAAATCAAAAACAAATATGAATGTAGCTCTGAATATTGGAAACCATCTGTTGAAGTACATTTTTTCTCCGCTGCAAAAACTTATAATTAAGAAAGGTATTTTTTACCTGTAAGGATCCGTCCGCAGGTGATGCTCGGAATATATAACAGAGTGGTAGGGTGGCGTTCCCTGAAAAAACCTGTCGGACGGTTCTATATGGAATGTAGGGGTGTCAGGTTCGTGGATTTCCCCTCGGAAGATACCATTAATAATACTGCCATATACTGAACTTCCGGGTGAATCTAAGTACAACACAATAAAGGCTAAACTGACACAGCCATAAAAAGTAAGAAATAATAGTTCATGTATGAAGTTACTAATTACTGTGAATGAATTAGCGATGTAATAAGTGTAAAACTTATGAAATCACTCTCGAAAAAAGAGTCCACAATCGAGTGTAATAAACATTAAATCTGTAATAAGATAAATTTGCTAGTATTCAAACATAAATAAATAAAAGAAGAATTTAATACAGCCCATACACAGCATGGTGTTTACTATAAAAAAATTACAATTTCTCCAAGTTTTGCTTTTGAAGAATCGGTATAGTGCATTGCCTCGAGCCACACCTGTGTGCAATAGTGTTCTGTGGACTACAAAAGAAGTGCGTCTTTGTCAACTGAGATCTCGTGGTGTCTCGTTAACGCAGTCTCGCTTAACGCGCGAGTATGTCGATTGTAAAGGTACGGAACTTACCTAGGACTTCACCTCTATAAGCCAGGTTAATATCGCCCTGAGATATTATCCCACCGAAATCCAGCTCATGGTCGGGCTTAAACACGGAGTTATCGGCCCTGAGCTTGATACGGAACGTTCTGAAAACAAAAAAAGCAGTTTTAAACCATGTACTGTAGTTTTGTGCAATGGGGTTATATGTATTGAGGTACTAAACGCTTTTCGATAGCTGCACGTAAAGGAAACCTTTTTGGGAACATTGCTAAGTATACGTGTCGAAAAGCCTGATAATCAGATACAATACTGAATGGCCTGTTAAATACACAGCACAACACGTAATGAACAACCTGTATGGAGAGCAATAAAATAACCACACGTCATTAATCGCCTATTTAATATTGGCCTTTGTTAAAATATTATATGTCCCACGTAACGAAAAGCTTGTAAAATTAGCTTCACATACTCAGTGGCTTATAATGGACAGTTTTTAGAACTACAAATAATGATTTGCGTTTACATAACAACAAATAACGAATAATCTCTACACAGAACTGTACTCACAAGTAACTACGAATAACAAATGGCCTGTGGCGACGTTAAGTCATACTGAACCTTTTTATAATTGCAGATCACCCACAAACTGTTATGGTATCAAAGTTACTGATACATTAAACGCACCTTCCATAAGCTGTAAATTGTAACCGGACAGTATCGTCGACAGAGCGCTCTCTCCGTGTATGGAGATTTTTTTTTAACCTGGTTGTGTCATAATTCAGTGCTTCGTGGTGGAGAATGTAATCATCTAGGGGAGACAAATCTGTGAACAGAAGAACGAGAATATCTAAGTCATCCGGGAATGGCAATCCAGCAGTTATCTATAACTGGCGCCTTCGTTCGTAAGGTTTGCTTGCTAGAAAAGTTTCGCCCTTGTCAGTGTTATACTTCTATATAAACAGTCGTCAGTTGTAAGAGGGGAGGTAACCGGAGTATCCGCAGTAAACCACCGACCTGTGGCAAGTAACTGACGAACTGGCCTACATAAGACCCCCCCCCCCCTTAACGGAACAACAAGCGCTATTTAGCACATTAAGCCACGCTGCTAATGGAGGCTGTAAATTTTTACTTCTTAAGTGAACTTACATGAACAGTTAGAATAAAACCCTAACTGAGGTAAATTGACAAGAGACGAGATTTCACCGGTAACGTGAGACCGTTTGCCAACACTCTCGCTGCTCTGGTTTTACTTTCTGTACTTTACTTTCGACACCTAGTATCTTTGAACAATAGAAGCCGGATGCGGCAACCCTCTGTCTCCCGGTTTTGCTCCAAACCTGTAACAGCGATATTAGAGAATAGCGGCGCCAGCGTGACATTCTGACGGCATTGCACCGAGCCTGCAACGACATTCAGTCGACATTTCTTACAAATCTCGCTTCCTTGTCTGAATCTCGCGCCCTCGTTGGATTCTCGCGTCCTCGTTCGATTCTCGACCAAATCTAGACCAAATCTCGTCGACTAAATCTCGTGATGTGCAGTGAGTCTCAACTTAGTCTCGTCAGATTGTCGCCTGTTTTCCTAATCTCGTTTGAATGTTGTGGTCTCTGTCAAATAAGTGAAATTATGGGCAACTTAATTAATCAGAGATGGCGACATTTGTTCGACAACACGATATTTAAACGATATTTGGTCAACAGCGGCGCTCTCGCCATTCCGGTGAGATTCAGACGACATTTGGTCGAGAAGGCGACATTTTAACAGAATCTCGCTCTGTCGTCCGAATTGCACTCGAATTTTGACTAAATCTCGCGCTCTCGACTGAATTTCGTCTGAATCTCGCGTTGTGACCTGAATCTCGCTCGGCCGACCAAATTCAGTCGACAACACGAGATGCAAACGATGGGGCGATCTTGGTACGAAATTCTCGATTGAATGTCATTGTAGTCTCGTTGCAGTCTCGCTAGACTGTCGTGCTGGCGCTCCTATTCTCGACTGAATCTCCACTAAATCTGGGAGTGTCGTTCGAACATCGCTGTTACAGGTTTGGGGAAAAGAGAGCATGACCGCATCCGGCTTCCATGTTGAACACAAAGTGTCACCGTTTTACATGTACTAATATATTTATTTATTTATTTAATTGATGTTTTACGCCGTACTAAAGAATATTTCAATTATACGACGGCGGCCAGCATTATGGTGGGAGGAAACTGGGCAGAGCCCAGGGGAAACCCACGACCATCCGCAGGTTGCTGGCAGACCTTCACACGTAGGGCCGGAGAGGAAGCCAGCAGGAGGTGGACATGAATATACTAATACAAACTCCACAGACAAGGGACTGTCACAGATTACACCTTTCTAATTACAATCATTATATGAACGGTGGGAGGAAACCGGGCAGAGCACCGACGAAAACCACGGCTATCTGCAGATTGTTGGCCGATCTTCCCACATACGATCGGAGAGGAAGCTAGGATAAACCGGACTTGAGCTCAGAGTGACCTCATTGGTGAGAGGGCCCTGAGTCACTGCGCTGCTCTAACACGCTGACCGCGACGGAAGCCCCAATTCACTTTATAAAAAGGCAGATAATGACTACATAGTCCAAACAAATCCTCCGTTCGCAGGCGCACGACAGTCGTAGTATGAACTAGTTTGCGCCTGACTGGTATACATACGAAGCTCAGCAGAACAAAGGCACCTGTTCATTCTGTACGGTGGTATATGTTATTGTATGGATGTGTCAGTATGCATGGCACCTGCGTGTACAGGCTACAAGAGGGAGTCGCTGGGCTGTGACGACCTCCGAGATACAAGATAAACATCCTGCTCTGTGCACGGTAATGGAAATGTGAACGATAAATGTTTGTTCGTCTTGCAAAGTCACAAAATCAAACAAATGAACAAGGTGTCACTGGAAAGACCACTGAAAGCTATATCCAAAACAACTGTTATTCATTTTTATTTGTTTTTGATCAGTTAAAAAATCCAGTTAAATTCTTGAAATACTTGACTGTATATGCTAACATTGTTTAATGCAGTGATGTGAAACGGAGTATTTTTTTCCATTTTCAACTTAGATAAAATTCTTGCGACGATTACTGCTAGAATGTCAGCTCACAAAAAAAAAAAAGAAAAGAAACGCTATTTCGACATTACACATGCTATGTGGGATGATAAAGAAGAAAGCAAATATAGATTTACAGCTCTGGCTCACTATCTGAAGCGGCATGCCCAAGATATTCGATACGAGGCCCCACCCAGTCACATTACACTGACATGGGGTCGACCAGTACTAAGCCCATATCCCTTATGCTGGGTGCCAAGCGAGGAAGTACCAATGAAATACCGATTTTTGAAGTGTTAGGAATCACATGACTTCGTATTGGACTCCGCATCTACTGTTTACTAAGCAGACACGCTGTCCACTACGGTTGTTGGTGAAAGAGGCATTGAGCTCTCCGATATGGATCCAGTGAACAAATCAGGGTGCTGTTTACCAACAATACTGAATATGATGTCTTTTTTCTAAAATTTTAATTCATTTGCATGTTTGTTTGGCCATTGTTTCTTCTAGCTGTTTTTTGTTTCCCGTTTGTTCCGGTGCTGAAGGTTACCATTCTCGTGTTGGAAGCCATCTAAAGCCTAACTGTTCCCGACTGCCGGTATGTTTCTCCACGATGGAGATGAAACACTTCCAATGCTTTGAACCTCGCCTTTCATACACTTAGCCATTTTATATGCCTAAGCCCTGTTTCATGAAGAGCGCTTCTATGCAGCTGAATATGCTCTTATCCACCATTGCTAATCTTCTTGAAGCATATATAGCGTTGTTTTGCATGGATTGGTTAAAGGGGAAGACATCGTAAAAATGAACTTAGGGTGAATGAAAAGGTTATTAACAACTGTATCAGAAAATACCTTCCCTGAATTTTTTAGATTTTTTTAGAACAAAATAAACGCAGCCAAATATTTTGATAATATGGTGGGTTTGATGAACCATATTGATAACGGGTGACGTCACACAACCTTTTGTACACCTTTAGGTTCAGCTCTCTTCTTGTGAAGAGTGCTCCTGTAATGTTTGCCGGTGCATGGAAACGATAATATGACACATAATTTCTGCTTTAAGGCCATAGAAAAGTCGGCATGATGTCACTGGTGAACCATATCGTCCAAATGGTCTGTAAAACCCACCGTACAATCAAAACATTTCACTGCGTTTATTCGGTGAAAAAACCTGTAACATTCAGTAAAGGTATTTTCAGATACAGTTTTTAATGGCCTTTTCACTCACCCTAAGTTCATTTTTACGAGTTCTTTTGCTTTAAGTGTATATCATATATATGTATAACATATACGGTAGTTCAGCCTGACTTAGTTTAAGTATGATTCATGAAACTGATCCCGTCAGAACATACGTTGTAGACATAGGAAGGGGTAGTTAGTTATGTGAGCCCTTAGTTTAAATGGTAACCTAAGTTGCAGATTGATGACTACTGGCTACTTAACCCTAAGTACGCTTCTGCTGACGAACTAAGCATCTCAAGGCCTGCTCCCTTTGCATTGTTTTATTATATATGACGACAGCACAACATTGAGAGTAAGTCTAGAAGAGTGACATCTAATAAACTTTAATTAACACCACTGCAGTTTTCTCCCAGTTCCATGTAAGCCATAGTGCTAAAGGGAATGTAAGTTGCTTATATAGAAGAGTTGGAATCAAGCCCCAACTGAGGCACATGTAAACTGACAATAGACCGGATTTCACCGGCTACATGTGACCATCTGCCAACTATCAGCACTGTCGTGGCTTCTCTGGTTTTGCTCTCCATGCGGTAGTCATTCATATCAGAAAACTAGTCCCAGTCCTTTTTAATATAGCAGAATTGAGGGAGTTAAAACTGAGGCCTGACCTATACATATCACAGACTGAATCCAGTGATGTCGCTGAGCAGGTATACACGTTAAGCCTGAAGGCGCGCCCTGATTCAGTCATGGCCTCATCTATTTATACATCAACACGGAAGTACATAGCCCACGCAGGCAATCACACTTGCTATATAACACAGACCCTTATATAGGACTTATATATAAAACATTTACAGGTAATATCTTCAGGTATGAGATGTTATTACTGGATGGTGACATATGTTCTTTCCATTACCTAGTTCAGTCTTGTGATTTCTACTTCTTTTAAAAGACATATCAGCTTGATTCGTGTATATATTAGCCTAGTGTAGACAGTATTAGGATTTTATTATTTTTGATCTAGGGTAATTGACTGACGTACAGTCGTTTCATGATGTATATTTGACGTGATGCGTGTGGCCCACTACACCATAACACACGTTAAAAGAGACTCTCTGCGGTCCGCTCTGTCATGCAAACGAATTAACTGAGAGTAGCACACATTTGTAACACTGTAAGTAAACAACACTTTCTTCAAACTGCAGTTCTCAGCAACAAACACAGAAGAGTTTTGTCATGGAAGATCGGCCTATAACCAGTTAAGCGTGGTTGACAGGCATCCAAAAAAACAATTACTTGTCTTCAAGCGGAAGCAAAGAATAAAAATAACAGTGAGCATCAAAAGAAAGACCATTAAAAACTGTATCTGAAAATACTTTTCATTTTTTTTTTTACTGAATTAAATACAGCCAAATGTAAAAGCTGTAGGACAGGCTTTATGCTTAGGCGTTATACTTAGGCGATATTTGACCATATAGACTTCACCAGTTACGTCATTCATTTATTTTTATTCTGCAAATATATTTAAAGGTAGATAATATTATGGCCGAAAAAGAAAAAAAAATCTTTGTTTGATTCATGTTTACGCCGTATTCAAGAATCGCTGTTTTCAAGAATACTTCACTTGCATAGAATGAAACAGTGGAAAGAAATGGAGCTGTACCAATTTCTGTCCCATATGGTTTGTCTGTCAGTATGACAGTGTATAAGACATCGATTCCCAGCGTGACATCGTCACAGGTTAACATGGCACACCCATCATACATGTATCTATTTGTTCGCTGTGCATCCATATATATGAGCAGATATCAAAAGCTCGACACCAGCACAGCAAACATCAGAGACCCGCTTAACGTATACACACGTATGTACAGTAGGCCAACCGAACCATAATTCCACAAATTTATGTACGGTAGGCCAGCTGGACCATACTTCCATCATGTCCCTATCCTGTCAGGCTGGGAGATTGGAGATTGGACATTTCTGAATGAATATATTAAAATTTACTTTACTGACATCGTGCAGATCTCCAGTGGAATGTGCATGGTCAGTTGGAATATACAGTGTGTTTATGAAATCGAGAAACCGAAATTTGAAAGGAAATTCTTCGGATATATTAGAACACTATTGTTTATTATGTGCTGCAGCGTTTATACGCTGGTACATGTAACAACAGGGCTACACCAGTGTCAAAGATTTTGTCAAGTCGATATTGGGTTTATGTATACATTATAGGGAAAAGGGAATAGGAGCAAAACGAAAAGAAATATAAGTTCAAAAAAGTGTGCTGCCAACATGGTCACATTGTTCTGATGTGCATGTCTATTTTTTTAGTTAAACTTCTTGAGACAGCATTGTGCATACGTATTCAGAAGGCATGGACATACCTGCCGTGCTTCACGAGTTGTGTGCGGCCAAGGCAATGACATACCTGCCGTGCTTCACGAGTTGTGTGCGACCAAGCATATCACTGTATACACATCACTGGCCACGTGTGACTATATTGCCAAAATCTTACACCTGTTTTGGGATAAATGAAGTTTTTGGTTTCCACACTACATGATTGCAAGTACATAGCGCATTTTGGTGGGTAAATGTTATATTCCTATTTAATTCTATTTGGTTAACATTTGAACCGGAATATTTATTTACTTATTTATTTATTTATTTCATTGGTGTTTTACGGCGTGCTCACGAATATTTCACTTACACGACGGCGGCCAGCATTATGGTGGGAGGAAGGGAGGAACCCATAAGTTGCTGGTAGACCTTCCCACGTACAATAAATAGGATGTTATCGATACAGTGCGTGTGGCTGAAAGTTCACATCATCTCTTATACCCACATCTCCTATATATACGATACTTCGTGTGAAGCAGATATCTTTCCTATTACAGGATATACATATAGCTGTATACCGGGGGAGGCTATCTGAGTACTATGGCTCTTTAGCTCTACATTTCTATCATAAACAGTATTTATGCAGATTATCTCCCCGGATGTGCATCAATATTCATGGAGGGAAAAGGCTCGGAAATTCATGAGAATACTCTTTGAAACCAGCGTATAAAATTCTTGATTTGTATATGACTGTCAACTTACCACATGTATCTTTACGTGTATATGTATAATGCATCAGATATATTCATGATTTGTGATCTGATTATGGGCGTGAACATTCATTTGTGATTAAATCATACGTGAAACTCTTCATTTATGTGAGTCTGAAAGTAGATTGTAGGTTTGAGTAACGCATCACCTTCTTGAGTTTCTTGACTTTTCATTTATTTTATTTATTTTTTTATTTGATTGGTGTTTTACGCCGTACTCAAGAATGTTTCCCTTATACGACGGCCGCCAGCGTTATGGTGACAGGAAACCGGACAGAGCCCGGGGGAAACCCACTCCCATCTGCAGGTTGTTGGCAGACTTTCCCACGTACCGCCGGAGGTTGCTGGCAGACCTTCCCATGAACCGCCGGAGAGGAACTTGACTTTTGAGTGTGAACATAGAATTTAGTTTTAGTTTTGATTTCGATGCACGTGATTCCTGATTTAAGAATGTGAACATAAAATTTATACACCTTTACTTAAATTATATATCGGATATTTGAGTTTTTGTAGCCTAAATACATGTACTAAACTTTAAGTTGGAGTTTTGTACGAAAGAATCAACAAATTTACACACATTGCCAGATTTCTGAAGGTATAATTTGGTCTGTAATTTCAATCACATGGTCCGGTTACGTGAAACAAACTTAATTATTAACGACTTGGCCAACGGAAGTATAGACTATATATAAATCACACTTCCGCTATCTGTGTTTATGACGGCCGGTTTGTCAGGTACACGGAGAGTAGCCACGCTTCCTCGCCATCAGCGCCAGCTGCCCGCCATCGTATCATTTAAATAATCTTAAGAAGCATTAGTGAATTGAATAATTAAAGAAATGGATGAATAAGTAACAAGTACACTGATATGAAGCTGTGTACAACGTGGAGAAACATAACAGACAAGGCTCGTGAAGCTTATGTACATAACGGACAGGACTAATAGCTTATACACTTGTATATAGGTGACACACAGTACTGGCTTTATTTGCTTGTTTGATGGGTGTTTCTTTAATGTTTCACTCAAGATTATTTCTGTGTATGACGGCAGTGTGGTTACGCGGGATAGAAGATATACGCCCGGAACAAACTCGGGACACCCTGAGAGGAAGACGAGGAGAAGGAAAGAGAGGGTTTACGCATAAATGTGTGTTGGAGGGGAAGGGGGGGGGGTGTCTAAACTTATTGCAGGGAAATTAACGCTACAGCGTAATGCAAACTGCAGGCACGCAGAGCGTAACATTCCGGAGGGTCAAAGCCCTGTGTAATACCTACGTAAATCACGAATATATAAATACAGATGAGCTTATCACCCACAATCAGCACAGATAGACTAACACCTGCCCGTCATCGTCTGACTGTATTGTGCGCGTCTATATCCTCCTATACCGAGGCTTCAGGTTTACCGTGCTCTCTCTAGCTGAACGTAGACGTAACAGTATATCCAGATGTAACCGTATATCTACATATAGGACTAAACTGCAGTTCTTGAAAGTATACAACAATACCAATATCTTATCTACCATCTTATACCGGCGCTCTACATAAGTTTTATAACACTCTCTTTACAACTGGACCGTGAACATACATTGATATAACAGTGGATATAATAGAATGTGTAAAACAGCATATTATAGACTGATATGCTGCTGTTACTGGTGTCGTTACAACAACATCAATAGTTCATCTGTAAACACCGTGCTTTGAACGAGCCTGTTTTGACCACTGTATGCAGGTGTTTAGACCACGGTATGCAGGAAGTGAAATTGTCGATTAATACAAAAAACGAATATAAAGATGAATAGTGAAGTGTACATGTAGACGAATATGGTGAAAATAAACGAATATGGTGAACCTAGACGAATATGGTGAAAATAGAAGAACATGTTGAATCTAGACGAATAGTGGAAACAGCGAATCTGGAAGATTACGGGATTATGAGGGCACATATAGCCCACGTAGAATGGCTTGCTCCCCATGAGGGCGGGGATAGATGGGGGTGAATGGGGGATCGGGGGTGAGTTACATATTGGACGTGTCTTCCTCACCCCCAAGGGACGTGCTGATCACTGCTGCCATATCACTACAGGTGTAGTGACACAGAATGGGTGTAATTAAGTATCTACCTGTACAAACTTACCTGTACATATTACATCCCATAATCCCAGGTAAAATAGGATCAAAGTGCCGGTGAGTCGCCCGGATTGTGACGTTAAAAGCACCATGATCTGTGTCTGTGTTTACAGGTAAACCAGTAATCAGTCACCCGACGGGAAAAATCATATAGGACGGCGAGTACCGCCCGTTGTCACATTTTACTATCCTGTTCCTTGTTACCGTCGATGTACAGCGGTTCTCTCTCAGGTTCGCGTCACACTAAATGGCGGATGAACCGTAAACGGTTGGTCTAGGGGTCATTTCCTCTTTACACCTCAGTAGGATATAGGTAGGCCCAGCGTGTATATAACAGTTAAGTCGCCTGTAGCCTTGGTCACTCGGGTATAGGCCTTCCTCCTGGATTACCAGTCAGTCACACGCTCTGTGCTTGGCCCGTATACCCATCCTGCTTGTTCAAGCCGCACCGCTTTTGTACGGGATAGACATCAAAGTAGGTCACCTGGCCGTGGTCTATTATACCAGCGTCACACAGGTAAATAAACGAGACGTGCGTGCAGTAGGCTTTCAGTCAGGTCGGCGGTTAACCGTTGCGCCGTAAGTAGTTGAAAATCGTGCTGTCTTTGCTTACATTAAAACTAGTCTGGTTTTACATATATACGTACTCTTTTTTCCATTTGCCTTTATAATTTAGAAACTCTCATATTTTTTTCACCTGTCAGCGATCAGATATTCTTGGGGTATGTGATTCTCACTGATGTACGCCTGTATTTGCATCAATCGTTTGTAAGGTTAGCCGTATACACATATATTTGTCAGTGATATGACACATCCTACCTGTGACATTATGTAAGTACAGACGGCTTACATGATCCAGTCATCGGGGTATGATGATGTTGTCATCAGAGGTGTTTGCTAGCCTCTGTTACACCGTGTTCTATAATAATGCATGGGTAATGTAATAACTAGCGTGTAATGTAATAACAATTTCGAAGTCTTGTAATATCGCCGCGTAAAATACAGACAGCGATACACATAAACCGCGCAGGTAAATGTAACCAAGACTATCGGGAATAAGAATAAAGTAATATTGAAAACGATTGGTTTTGATGCGCACACCGCTACGTTTTAATGATGGAAAGAAACTTGGTGAAGGCTCGAGGATTCCATCCGGCGCAGACGCGTATCCTCTTCGAAATAACTATAAGGTACACACAGATTCCCTCAAGCCTTGAATAAACACAGAATAATACATATACCTGTTGTTATGCATGTTATTACATTACACCGATATTTTTATTATAACACCAGGGGACTGGGTTCATTACATCGCACAGCAAATTTTATTACAATACGCGGTGATATTACATAACACTGAATTTTTCATCTCATTACCCAGCGATTATTACATTACTTGTGTTTTATTACATAACAAGGGGTAACACGACCCCACTTCACCCGGGCTGAGAATTCTCAGCTATACTGCCGGGCAATGGCGATCTTTTATTTGACTATGTTTATTTTGGGCTAAAGAGAGGATAAGCAGAGGAGTGTGGCGAAATATTTCTAGTTATATAAAACACGCAAAATCCAAATTTGGAAAATGTTCCCTTCGTCACTTACTTACTTTTCTTACTATATGGCATCGTAAGGCCCTAAAGGTGCGTTGTAATTCTTTTGAATCCCCCCAAATTGTTGTCAACAGTATCGTCCTTTGTGCTTTCCTTCAACTACTCGAACAATGTTTTCTTTTAATTCGAATTCACCTCGCATATCCCTCATTACCGGATTTGGAAGAGACGAAGACGAATGAATTGCATGTCTCTTTCAAACTAGATTTGAATTATTAGTCTTATTTCATTTACTTACTTACCGAATTTGACCGGGTAGGAATGACAATTTGCCAAGTATCACACTGTCGTGGTTGCTCTGGTTTTGCTGTCTATATATTGTAGTAACCGCCTCGGTGGCCTAGTGGTTAGATCGTCCGCCTCGAGATCGAGAGGTCCCGGTTAAATCCCGATTCGTGTCTTCGGCAAGATGTTGCAGTGGCGTGGTAGCAGCAGTTTAGAGGCATGGACATTTTTTTGAGTGTTGACTTTTTAAGTATTAAAAAGTACTCAAATCATAGTATGAGACAGAAACCTGAACATAGTAACAGATATTTAACACGACTCACCATATATGGCCGCAATGGCCGCACATGGTGGATTCATGTTCACTTTGTGGCCGCCTCAATGCCTCGAGGTACTGGTATATGCAATTGTGGCTATTGACTGGAATTTGAATATGAATAGATATGATTTCCTACACATAATGTAATCCCTGGTGTTGATCACTAAAAGACCAGATAGGAGACATCCCATTCAACAATTAAAACTTGTAATTAAGACCTTTGTGTTTTTATGGCTATATGACACGGTGTGGGTTCAACCCGGCAATTAAATGTTCCAATTAGTGGATTTCCCCGCTATTAATGTTTATTCGGTCACGATAAGTTTTCAACGATCCTAACTCGTTTGGCCGTTAGCGCAATCTAGCGTTGGTTGACGACCACATCTCTTTCCACCAACATGGCGTGCATATCTGTACGTCACAAGTGGGAATGTTCGTCAGTGCCTTGCGAAAGGCCAGAGGTTGGTGATATTTATTTAGTTGGTCGGTGTGTAAGGTTCAGCCTCCTAGCCTTTCACATACATGAAGGCTGTCAGGTTAATGGGTGGAGAAAACCAGAGTGTCAGGAGTGAACCACTGACCTTTGGTAGCTACATAACAGACTTCCTGACGCGACGTCATCGGTCAAGAGTATGTTAGATGCAGAGAGCTAACAAGTTTACCATCCGATTTATTTATTTATTTATTTGATTGGTGTTTTACATGTGCGCTGTGATGAGGAATATTTCACTTATACCACGGCGTCCAGCCCTATGATGGGATCGAGGAAACCGGTCAGAGCCCGGGGGAAACCCGCGACTATCGGCATGTTACTGACAGGTCTTCCCATGTACGGACGGAGGATTAATCACCCGAGGCATCGAGCATGGCGTTTAGCAAGAAATAAATAAATACACTTGGCTGAAATGGCCACTGCAGGTAGCTCCACCCAGGTTATATAGCACTGAATAGGTCATCCAATAAAACCCCTGGGCACAAACCTTCATTTAAATATCTTGTTTAAGTCCGCGATACCCATTTAAGAAGAATGGTCTGATTGGTCACAACATCTTCTTCACTTTGTTACGTCATCGGTCGAAACGTGCGACATGTACTTGGACGGAACTCGGATTACCCGCCAAAGATGCGAGAGTCAACCTGTGAAGCATGATATGATGACCTCTGGTACAGCGAGAATTTTTATAGCGAGAATGGCACAGCGATAATGGGATAGCGAGAATAGCACAGCGAGAATTTTTATAGCGAGAATGGTGCAGTGAGCATGGTACAACGAGATTGGTAAACCGAAAAAGTACAAGCACTGTGTTATTACTGCAAAAACTAGTGTGTCAAGGATATTCCATCAGAGGCCGTCACTCTAAGTTTCTTAAATTTTACAATGAGTATGGCCTCTCATGTTAGTAAAGACGGACGGAGTGTGCAGGATCTCTTCATAATTGTGTCGTTTTATACACTGAAACGGTATTCGATTTCGAAACTGATTTCGTTAATCCGTCTAGCGCATTCAATGCATCCTTCCGTCATCATTTAAAACCATTGACTGTTTCTCTTTGTATGAATCCATCCTAATTTTTATATTTTATATGTTTTCTTACTTCTTTGGTGTTTTAATTTGCGTGATGGAAATGCTTTTATTAGTTGACAGCTTCCTAAACCCCTTCCCAAGAACAATTTTATTATCTCCTGTAGGAGATACAAACAGAGGCATTCGTAGTTCTGTGAGCTATAGGTTTTGCAGCCCCTTTCACCTAATATGGTTCAAACCTGACGACAACATGCCGCAAGTTGTTGCATATGATTTATTTATTTATTTGATCGGTGTTTTACGCTATGCTCGAGAATACTTCACTTGTACGACGACGGCCAGCAATATGGTGGGAGGAAACCTGCGGAGTCCGGGGGAAACCCATGACCATCCACAGGTTGCTGGCAGACCTTCCCATATACGGCCGGAGAGGAAGCCATCATGAGCTGGACTTGAACTGACAGCGACCACCATTGGTTGGAGGCTTCTGGGTCATTGCGCTGCGTTAGCGCGCTAACCATTTGAGCTGTTGCAAAACAGACTAACCCAAAACAATTAAATTATCCTGTTATTATATTCTGTAGTATTTCTTTGTGACTGTTGCTTAGGGAGCAGGCCCACACTGGGAACGCATGGCATAGTGTGACTGCAGTTCTCTGGTTCGCGCACTGGCGCTGCCATCATCGTTGGCGGGCACACGTGCCCTGGAGACCCCGAGACGAGCAGAGAACGACTAACACACCAGGATCACTAGTCACATCACACATCTGGTTCACTTACCGACAAGACAAACCTTGCCAGTTTGACCAGTAATTTTCCCTCGAAATTTTAGTGAGTAATTGAATACCATGAACAGTGTATTTTGTCTTATGTTCTGCAAAGTTTTCATTTGTCACACCGTATTAACTTATCAGCCGTGTGTATTGCTACGAATAGGGACAGGCTTATTTTTCTGATGTTATGTTCCATTCAAATATTCTTAAAACATTCAGATGAAAGTAGGTTTGACCGCTTTTGTAAAACGAACTAGATATGATGACATACATGCTATGTGTAGAAATGTATTCATTTCGCAACGTTTGGTTTGATGTATCGGAAGATACAGTCACTCTTCAAGTCACCGAGCGCCCGTACAACGGGTAGAAGAATACCGGCACTAACAAACCAAGAAGCCCTACTTCTGCTTGAATCGCGAGAGTGATAAGCATCCAGCAGTTTATTTATTTATTTATTATTGTTGCAATGTCTCCTACATGAACATTTACGTCATATTAATTACGCACAGTACCCCCCCCCCCCAAAAAAAAAAAATCAGGTCAAAATAGTAGACCATAATTGTAGGCCATTCATGTCATTCATGTTCGAAAACCCATAAATACTCAGTAAATAAGACAAGATAATAGGTAGTTTAAACGCGGGGACACAATCCTTCCAAACGCTTAATACCCATAAAGGCAGATTTTAATCTTCAAATATCCGAGACTGGGTAAGGTTATGCAACAGCTTAACGGTCGTCAAATACTGCTTTGTGATAGAAAAGGTATACATTAATGCGCGCCAGAGAAGTAATGTATCTCAGGGTAGTGTCCTCTGCGGCAGGGACAGCCGTGAGTTCGATGGAGGCACAGTGCAGCACTTAAGCTGAGAAATGTAAGACCGTTAAGGATGCTAAGGATACTCACGCATGAGCTTCCCTACAGCGGATTTCGCAATCCAGCTGGGACCAAAGTATATCTATTACCTGATCGGCTACTAAAGATCATCTGATTTTATCTGATTGGTGTTTTACGCCGTAATCAAGAATATTTTACTTATACGATGGCGGCCAACATCATGGTGGGAGGTAACCAGGCCAAACACGGGGAAAACCCACGACCATCAGCAGGTTGCTGGTAGACTTTTCCACGTAAGGCCGGAGAGGGAGCCAGCGCGACTTGCGCTCGCATCGGTGAAAGGCTCCTGGGTTATTACGCTACGCTAGCGCGCTAATCAACTGGGACACGGAGCCTATCGCTGGGAAAGAAAACGTATCACTGTTTACGACTCTGCAGATTTGACCGTTCTCTTCTAAACGTAAAATTCCATCCACCAACACCTTATCTAAAAACGTATCATCGGCTGTTTGAAAGGCCACTTTATTCAGCTAATTCAGTTAGCCGACCATCAGTTTTGTCTAACCCGTTTCACATAGAAACTATCTGGCTATCGGCTAATGTCTTGAAAGTTACCCTGAAATCCTTAGTCATTCCCCAAGGTGGCTATAGGATGAAGCAAATTCGGCTTTAAAAGTGTTATATGTCCAATTCTGAAAAGTTTATTTACTGATTAGGGAAAAATAACAACATATTTGTTTCCTTCAGCACGATACTAAATGTACGGAATAGCAAAATCCAAAACACAGACACAAGTATGAGAAGATCGGAAGTTGGTGAGATGCTTTCAGAAGTACACGGTTTTTTACTGCGAACTTCTGTACCAACAACCAAGAAAATATTATGTCGTTCTTGTGTAAGGGAGTGGAGAAAATGTTCCATAGTTTTACATCAACGAGGAACTCGTAAAAACTCCTTCCCGTATTTAACAAAAGAGTCCAAAGCTGTGTGCTCCTTTGTTCTTTCCCGGTAGAACGTCACACCTTTAGGTGTATGTGTGCTCACAAAACACTTAGGTAGTGCACAAGCACTGCAGCGTCAGAGCAACAAACAATGCGTTTGTATTGCGATTGGACGATTTCGTTTGGCCCGTCATAGTTTCCCTTTGGCGTGGAGAAAACTGCAAAGTTTACATCCGGTGCTAATATAAAAGTCTCCCCATGAATGTAATGTAAAACCATACAGTGACAGGGAACAATAGAGAGCAATACTACGGATATTATATTTCTTAAACACATTCTATAAGAGTTTATAGTTTGTTCACTAAATTGTTTCACAATAAATATTCTTTAACAAGCATTTCCTCCATTTGCAATACCTATATACAGTGTGTGTTGATCTAAGAAACTAGAAACATGATTTTACCCCAGAACCTCAAAAAACCCTCATCACAGAATATTTAAAATGATTATTTTTCGCGTAAAAGCAGGCAAAGAAAAACAGATGTTCTCATTTTATGATAAATTTGTTTCCACCAGTTTTGATAAATTCACGAAAAAGTGTTCCGAGGCTCACACCTCACAGTCCAGGTAGGAAAGCCCATTATTTTAAATCAATATATCATTTCTGTGCAATGATACATGGCAATTAAAATATTAACGTTCACTAAAGACTAGTTACAAGTCATTCCATGGAATAAACAGCCATGGTATGTTATTAACCCACTTGTTTCCCGGGTGCCGTATAAACACACTGGAAAAACGCACGCTGGAAAAACACACGCTGGACGAAAACCCTGGACAAACACACACTGGAAAAACATACTGATTTCAGTGTGTATTAGCTTCGGCCAACAGGAAAAAAAAGAAAAGGGGGACAGTCACAAAAAGTTACGTAATGTCGTTTATGATTAATAAAATAAAGCTATTCAAAAGTAACCGGAAGACATATATACGTTTGACTTCGTTTTGACTTCACCAGAATACATTATATGTAGCGTTACTGGATTCAAAAGTCCATTTTACAGGACCGATGCCATATTCCTTGCCTGAAATCGTACTTACCGCGAAGTAATTTAAGCATAATCTACCTGTTTAAAGCATCTATACCGCTACCTCTACAGACATTGGTAAACAGCCCTTTGAGTTTGAATTAAACTACTACTGAGCCTAGCTTTCATCACGCTCTCTTAACGGCCACGAGATCTCGAGGGAGCCTGACGTAGTTGCTGGTTTCACCATGGCGCGTGTCAAGGGGAGGAGCGCCATCAGGCAACCGGAAATGGTATCTTTGGAGCAAGGAGGTGAGGAAAATGAAAATCTCTAATTTGGCTAAAGCTTCTCCCGGGCATACTCGAGCTCCTGAAAGTAAATAAAAAGCAAATCGTGGTTATACTGGTTAGTGGAGCTCAATCTTTGACTTTTGAATTTTGAATTGTTATTTATTCGGAAATGGAACACTGTCACAAGAATGTGTGATAGGACAAGCGGGATACATCCACCATGCATATCTCCTAAGCCTAACTTAAAAACTACTTTGTTGCCTACTGTAGTGTTTGACCCTTGGACGGACAGTTGTGAAAGCCAATTTATTACACCCCATGTAAGTCTCTCTTCCCCTCAGCTGTGTTACATCACATTTATTTTTCGCAACGTCGCGAGTTGTGTCTCTTTGTAATCAATTTTGCTTAATTGTTGTCTGCTACTGTCAGTTTCACAGGTACGTTCTCTCTTGTGTAACAAGTGCAGTGGGAATCAATACGCTGTGACATCAAAGTTCGTGATCTGTCAATCTGTATACTAAAACATCTAATGCATGTTGCAGAAAGCAACATCGTGATTTGTGGGTTCGTGACAGTTGATGTATGCATTGCGCGCGCGGACAAATCATGATGCTCCATTCTGCAACATGCGACAACAATATACCTGAAGTGATCATCTTGAAAAGTCGATCGCATTTGTTCATTAAGTGATGTATTTGATTTATGTTCTCCTGCAAGGCCGACCACATTTCTCATTGAGTGACTTATTTGGTTGATTTCTTCGCCATCCTGGAGAATTTTTCACCTTATACTGGCGGTCAAATGTATGGGATGAGGAAATCGGAGTGTCCGTGAATACCACCACCCTTTTTCACCCTTTTTCAGCAAGGTACTGACTACACTGGCTGAAGACAACTGACCATCAACGAACGTCAGGCTGAGCGTCGTCGACCGTTTGCTGTCACCTCGGCTGCACGAATTAACAGCGAGGGCGGCTTTAACTAAATATTTATTTATTTATTTATTTGATTGGGGTTTTATTTCACATACTCAATTCTATGACGGCGATCAACATTATTGTCGGAGAAAACCGGGCAGAGCCCAAAGGAAATCATGGACGATCATCCACACTTTGCTGACGGACCTTCCCACGTATGACCGGAGAAGAAGCCAGTGTGAGGTGGACTTGAACTCACAACGTTCGCATTAGTGAGCGGCACCTGGGTCATTACGCTGCACTACCCCGGGTGGTTTTCACTAATTAATGTTTATAGTGACATATACCTGCACTGAATGGCAGAAAGGCTTCTGGTCTGTGGACAGCGCCCTTCTCGTCCAGGAAATGCTCGGGGTAAAATTCGAATGGGTGTTTCCAAGTTTTCGGGTCCCGATCAATGGAAAAGAGATTGGGTATGACGACGGTGTTGGCGGGGATTGTGTAACCTTCAACTCTGACCTCCTCGGTTGTACAGTGGGGGATGGCTGGAATGGAAGATGTCCGGTTAGGTGAGCAGCTTAAGGGAACAGATCACATTTTTAGAAAGTACGCATTAAGGCAATTGCGAGCTGATTCGAAATACATATGGAGTCTTCATTATGTTATTCAATTTTTTCTTCCAGTGATTAAAGCGGAAATAAACACTGAGCCATATTGAAGCGCAGTGACGTCACAGGTCCTTTTCAGCTGTAAAAATCCTCTGATTGTTACATGTCTACGTTCTGCGTGAATATTTATGTAGTGTAACACCTGTACATATATCTGTATTTAATGTGGAAACATAACAGTTACAGCAAGTTTAGCGGCAAAGAAAAAAAAAGAATATATGACGTCACTGTCCTTCAATATGATCCAAGTAGCACCTCAATCTTTATCTGCGTTTTGATGGCTGTAAAAAATGCCAAAAAATAATGAAGATCACATTTAGAATCAGCACGAAATTGCCTTCAGTTGATGGGTACTTTCTAAAAATGTGGTCTGTTCTTGTAACGGCTGACTGATTGCTGCAAATGAACAATGACTCGTAATTCTTACATGTATTCTCCACATAACGGATGCGTCGCTCGCAAAATCAGGTTCACATCACGGTCACCAGAAGACAGGCTTCACCTTTTGACCCAGTGCGAGACACGTGGTCTTGTTCACAGTGATTAGCCTGATTACTAGTGGAGGCCGTGTGGACCTATATAATCGGGCGTTCCGAAATACAATGTTTTAAACGGCTGTAGCACCCTTCTTGTGAATTACAGCACACAGCATCAGTATCAAAGGCAATGCACACGGCTCATGTGATTTATTTATTTATTTGATTGGTGTTTTACGCCGCACTCAAGAATATTTCACTTCTGCGACGGCGGATACATTACAATGGGAGGAAATCGGGCAGAGACCGGGGAAACCCACGACCATCCGCAGGAAGCCATCATGAGCTGGACTTGAACTCACAGCGACGGCATTGGTGGGAGGCTTCTGGGTCACTGCACTGCACTACCGCGCTAACCGACTGAGCCACGGAGGCCCGCAAGGTTCATGTAATAACGGGAAAGGAAAAATGTTGACAAGGAAACTGACTAAAACAATGCAGTTCTGGGTATGTATATTAGTTCTTTGCTGCCTGTCTGTCTTAATTTGTCCCTTTGGTTTTTCGTCCCTCAAGCCACAATCGGTGGCACTTTAACATGACACCTCAACCTTTGCTCCGGTGATAAGAGGTACATGTAAAATGAGGATCCGTCAAAGGCCTGGCAGCAAGGCCTTGGAGTCATTCCATTCACCTCAAATGTCCATTTCCAATTCCTCATCACAATGACGTCACATTATAGACAGCGCGACATTACAAAAGACATCGTAACATTGTAGACGTAGTGCCACTATCCATTTTTGACCTAAAAATGGCTCAAGGCTCTGCTTCACACTAGCGCCACCTCACGGGATTAAAAAATATGCCGCCTTCCATTACTCCCAGATACACTGATTGAAGGTCCGGTTTCTAGACTCACCCAAAGGCGCCGGAGACGAATATCTCAGAACCTCCAGAATTGTCGCCTCTGAAAGATAAAACGTTATTAAATTCTTACAAAACATCAGTCAAACCAGCCGCATTACCCTAACATCCAAAGTTGTTCCTCACATCCAGGAAATGTGAACTGTCGGTACTTTAATGACACATTAGTCTGGCATTACAACTTTTTTTTAAGGTTTTGGATGTTACTTGCTTGAGGATGACACAGATTCTTCATTCAGACTTTTGTCGCCCTTAATATTTAAAAAAACAAGAGCATTTTTCTACTTTTATGTGCCTCGAACAGCTATATGAGGGAAGACCGATTGTTGTTGTTGTTGTCGAGAATTATGTTCTTTATGAAAGAGTTCATTTTCAAATACGCATGCGTCGAGCCTTGGGACCAAATATCGGTCATTCTTTTTTACCTGTGTAAGGCATTTTTGATCGATCGCTGGCCTTTGGAGGACGGGCAGATCCTATGATGTCATCGACCTCATTCTGAACTCTGTTGTAAACTTTCGGGTGAGCCACGAGCAATACCAAAATCCAGACCAGCTGGAAGGTCGGAGAGGCGCTCCCTCCGATGAACAGATCTCCGACGAACCACTCCATCTGTTTGCCTGGAATACACCAAGAACCAGGAGCATTTCATTATTCATTCACCTGTAATCACTACAAATGAGTGTATTCATTCATTGATTTTTATCATTGATGTTGTACGCCGTACTCAAGAAAATTTCACTTATACAACGGCGGCCAGTATTATGGTGGGCGGAAACAGCGGACAAAAGCCGGGGGGAACCCGCTACCATCCATATGTTGCTGGCAGACCTTTTCACATACTGCCAGATAGGAAGAGAGCATGACTTGCGCTTGAACGCCCGGCGTCCGCATTGTTGAGAGACTGGCACGCTAACCCTCCGATCACAGGGGCCACTTTTACCGGTGATCAAAAGCCTGACCTTGAACACCCGGCGTCCGCATTGTTGAGAGACTGGCACGCTAACCCTCCGATCACAGGGGCCACTTTTACCGGTGATCAAAAGCCTGACCTTGAACACCCGGCGTCCGCATTGTTGAGAGACTGGCACGCTAACCCTCCGATCACAGGGGCCACTTTTACCGGATGATCAAAAGCCTGAGCTTGAACGCCCGGCGTCCGCATTGTTGAGAGACTGGCACGCTAACCCTCCGATCACAGGGGCCACTTTTACCGGATGATCAAAAGCCTGAGCTTGAACACCCGGCGTCCGCATTGTTGAGAGACTGGCACGCTAACCCTCCCATCACAGGGGCCACTTTTACCGGATGATCAAAAGCCTGAGCTTGAACGCCCGGCGTCCGCATTGTTGAGAGACTGGCACGCTAACCCTCCGATCACAGGGGCCACTTTTACCGGATGATCAAAAGCCTGAGCTTGAACGCATGCTGCTTTCTTACTCCACCTGAATTTCTCCTCAGAATCTATCCTTTTTTTTCTTTTTGTTTTGTTTGTTTGTTTGTGTGTTTCTTTCTTTCATTTTAGTCTTGTCAAAAAGACGTGTTACAACAGGAGTGACAGGAATAGCTTGATAATCTTTGACTGCGTTGTCTTCACTTTTCGGGTGTTCGATCCCCAGTCGGGTCAGCTTTGAGACATTAAACTCGGCAGTCATTGGGCTACTTCCCTTAGGAGAGATATCCAATTTTTGTGCACACGGCCTTCTGTGTGGTGCCTTCTACAGGGCGTTCCAGTGAGGCAGTATTTATATAAATACGCTGACAATACGTTAGCCTTACTACAAACAGACACCGTCTTGGTATGATCGAAAATATTGTGGAGAGCAACGATCAACCTCCAGCAAACACAAGAACAGGAAATCCTCGTACTCTGTAGCTGACGTTTCTTTAGGATAGTTTACAAGGATCGTCGGTTTCCTTGTTTTCCAGATCCGTATATAACTTTGCCTTTCATAAATTGTACGAAAGTCAGTATTGCTGAGAATACGACTGAGTTAGGTACGTGTATAATACTGGGTCATGTCACAAACTGAATGATCGGCCTACGTCCATACTTGCTATACGGCCATTCCTTTTGTCTTTTCACTCTGTCCTGCTTTTCGCCTTAGGTATAGATGTTTCACATTTTTACAAATCTGATTCCTCACTGACTTACGGGAAAAGGAAGAATCCTCGTCGCCATTCACTTCCGCCTTATGCATTTCCAGAAGGAACGCGTCGATGATGTCAACAGCCTCGTTTTCGGGTTTGAAACGCTTCACATGTTCGTCAATTTCGTCTCGGACTACACCTGAACAAAAAAACAGCTTTTATTTATTTTACTTTTTATTCACAACACCGTGTTTCAATAATACACCTATTCCCTCCTGCTGATTAGCGCGCTAGCGCAGCGTCATGGCCCAGAAGCCTCCCACCAATGCGACAGCTGTTCAAGTCCAGCTCATGCTGGCTTCTTCTTCGGCCGTACGTGAAAAGGTCTGCCAGAAACCTGCGGACCGTTGTGGGTTTCCCCTGGCTCTGCCCGTTTTCGTCCCACCATAATGCTGGCCACCGTCGTATAAGTGAAATGCCAATCAAATATATAAATTTTCCCTCCAGGATATTGCCTAGGTCTCTGACAAAAGCGTAAATGTAAACCCAACCTGTATGACGCTTTGCAATATTAATCGTCCAACAGCCATATAATTTGACACCAACGCTGCAGTGAAAACAACTTCAGTTTCATCATTCAACATATTCTAAAATCATGTCATACTGCCTCTGACGTATCCATTGGGTATTTAAAGTAATTCTCATTTCTTTGGATAAATTTAGAGCACGTTCTGCCGAGTAGGTGCTGGAGACCAGGTTTTTTCCACTCTGTCAAGTTGTAGCAGATTTGCAGAAAATTCCCATTAAAAACAAATAACAAAGTACTCGTAATTAAGCCCATGCAGGTTGTAATAGCTGCTAATAAACTGTTTTGTTTCGCACTTGGTGCACATGATTCCCATGAATGGAGCCGCCATCATGATCTCAACTCAACTTATGTGTATATGTATGTATGTTTGTGTGTATGTGTGTGTGTACGGATATACGAATGTTTTTTCTACTTTATATATCCGTGTAATTTAAGCAGTATTTTCTGCATTAACGGTGTGACAAGCAAAGGACCCGGTTTCAAGAAAGCTTGACTTTTTTTTATACTATAACCAAAAATACTTCGTTTGAAAAAAAAAATACATATTACACTTATGCAGTCTTTGACTTCGAGAAACAATCCATGTCGGACTTGGATGAAAAAAAAGCACGGACAGGCTAACCAATACCAGGATAACATAGACATGTACATAAGTCTCCCGTTTCACGCAACTTCCAAAGTTTTTCTTTCTTAATCAAAGTGTTTCAACTGTATCATATTGATGTGATGTTTGACTTAACCGTTTCCTAGAAACAATTATCGACTTTAATATAAAACACTATAGTATAGAGAACAATTTGCTGAGCTTAAGTGGTTTGGTGACACAGCTGCCAGTATTTTCTTGATTCCATGTAAAGCACACTCATCTCAGTGCCGAGGCCACTACTGGTTTTGAACCTGTTGCTAGTTTATTCGGTAAAGTCCTTACGAGCGATGTTGAGTTGTTCTGCTTACCTATGAAGTCATCGGCCATCACAAACACGGCTTTCAGCATGTCCCGGTACTTGGGTAGGAACCTCAGCACGGGCAGATGTTGTAGTAAATCCGCGGTCAGTACCACGCTGCCGTCTGCTGGCACCGTGCCGAGTAACTTCATGAATCGAGGGTCGTCATACTCAAACCTGGAAACAAATGGTGGGTATTTTATGAAGTACTTAACTGAAGGCTGAGATCTTGAGTTCGAAACCGGCTCTCGCTCGCCCGGCTTTCATTTACTGCCAAAGGGAGAATTCCTTTATTAACATTTCTCTAAAAATGCTACTACTCTAACAGTTTTTGTATGATTTCAGTGAACTTTGGTTCAAGACTACATCCGGATACATAATTCGTAGTATCAATTTTCCCTTTCAATGATTGGTTGTCTGTCTGTCCGTTTATCTGCCATGTTAACTTTTCTTTCAAAATGCTACTCCTCCGACAGCTTTTGTCCATTTTCAGCGAAACTTGGTTGATGCGTAGACTACACAAAGATACATAATTCGTCAGATCGATTTTCCATTTGAATGATTGGTTGTCCGTCTCACCGTCGATTCATACAGCATATGTTGACATTTCTTTCCAAATGCTACTGATGGCCTTTGAAGTTTTTGTTCAGTTTCACCAAAACTTGGCACAAGTGAATCAGGATACAGGTTTCGTGCTACGGATTTTCAGCTTGGATTGTCCATTGTCCGTTATATACACCGGTACATATATAAATCAGCTGCTGTCTCTTCAGAGACTCTGGTTTTTTATTTGATTCGTGTTGTACTCCGTAATCCAGAATACATGTAGTAATACAGTTTATTTATTTATTTATTTTTTTGATTGGTGTTTGACTCTGTACTCAAGAATATTTCACTTATACGACGGCGGCCAGCATTATGGTAGGAGGAAACCGGACAGAGCCCGGGGGAAACCCACAACCATCCGCAGGCCACTCGCACCTACGAACCATTAGAGCATTGTTATTCAACACAAAAATGAGGCAGCATTTTTTAAAGCTGATAATAAAAAAATTACAATACTGGCTTCACAGTGCCCTTAGAATTGCACGTGGAACAAAACTGAACGATATGTCACCGAGGGAAAACGAATACGATTTACAGCACAAAGTCCCATATGGCGGCGTCCAGTGTAGTGTGACAATAACATGTCGTTACAGGATTCTAAATCACATAATGCTTGCACGTGATCGAGTAACCTCTGCAAGGAGTCCGGCAAAACATAATGGCTCGTATGTATCTCAGAGCTGATATCTCGACGTACACCTGACGTAGGAAGTAAGATTAATTCTAATTTAGAATGCCTGTACGCCAGATTGGGGAAAGTTAGGCCTAGTCAGTAACTTGCTAGAGGTCGGTAGCTGACACTGGGCACAGTATTCTCCATGTATAACACTAGCCAACATTATATAAGAGAAAATTCCTTAATTTAGTGTTAAGCAAAATATCAATCAGCCTTGACCCATCCACTGGAGTGGTCAGCCAAACCGTAAGTGACCGTACGTGAACCAAGCATGCGATCCCTTTGGCTTGGTTGACCAGAACTTAGGGGGTAAGGAAGCGGCGACTCTTGATTTGACAGATTCTTGTACTCAAGAATTTTTTTCATAATGCCGTCCTCCTCAGGAGATTTAGAGTGGGGGAGATCAATGAAACATTAGGGAGACCTTGTGACCTGATTTTCAGGCTATGTACGCATGCGCTCACCGAAACCCGAAGCATATGCTGGACAGCGTGTTGGCCACAGCCTTAGAGATGACAACGTGAGGATCAAACGGCTTCTCCTTCAACTCATCAAAGACGTGAAACATCACCTAAAGCAAAATAAATCATTCAATAAATAAATGAACAAATCGATGAATGCTCCTTTCCTGCTGTGTGCAAGATATCAACAAGAACTTGTTATTATGGTAAGTGTGAAGCCCCATGTTAAACATCCAAAACTGTCACCATGGCCGTTACACTCGCCATTACACTAGAGTGTTGTAGCGAGACAGCGATACGGATTTGAATGTTTAACAGGGGGCTTGGTACTTTGAGGTTGGCTGGAGGGTAAAGGACGAAGGTAAAATCACCACGTTCGTGGAGTTCTGGATGCGGTGGGTCTTAACTGTCGTTACATGCGCGCTATGTGTATGGAGAACGCAGCGTCCAAGAATTCTGGACTTTCAACACGATTTTGCAGTGTTAGCTACTGTAGCTCCGTGCTTTCCACGTAATGAGTCCAGGAGCTTCGCAGGTACGTGGAGCTAGGAATGAATGAATGCTTATTGTTTAACGCCCTACTCAAGAATATTTCACTTATACGAAGGCGGTGTCTCCTTGGTGCAGGACGGATTTCCACCATATCTTTTATCTGGTGCTGCCTCACCGAGACGACCGGCCGAAGACACCCAACAAGCCCCCTCATCCAGTCACATTATACTGACACCGGGCCGACCAGTCCACCCTCTATCCTCTTATTGCTGAGCGCCTAGCGAGGAAGCAGGATGTATCATTTTTTAAAGTCTTTGGTATGACCCGACCCAGGTTTGAACCCAGATCCGAAAGCGGACGCTCTACCAACTGCGCTATCCGGTCGGGTCCTGGAGCTAGGAGACCCTTCTGGCCCACAGACGCCGAATTGTTCCCGATTTTGAAATTTTCCAAATCGGCGCAAAATTCATCCTGACTATCCTATTCTATTCCAGTTCATCCTAGAAACAAATCAGCAACTAAAACCTATTGGGGTGAAAATTTCAGCGGTCGAAAATTTTTTGCCGATTTTGGAGAGTGTCCCGATTTGATAAGAAATTGCTTCGAGGTCGACGGCACCCCTCGAGATGAAAATATAAGCTCAAATTCGGCGTCCATCGGGGAACTTACTGCTTCCCGATGACACCGATAAACCGACAATCGGCGTCTGGGGGACCGAAGCGTGACGGATACATGTTGTCAAGTGCAAGTTATGACCGCTTCGCACAACCAAGACCAACAAAACCGATGTACAGACTGACTGGGGTGTTATTTGCTTGAAGGCTCTAAATCGCCCGGCACGTTGTACTTACCTCGATTTCTTCGAATATTTTCCTTTCCAGATCAATCCTCCCAAGCCTGCCGACTTCACGCAGACAGTTGTAGACAAACTTGCGCTGTTCTACCATGCGGCGTCCCACCCTAAGCTGAGACACGCCGTTTATCCCAGTTACAGTGTTATTGATGTAGAGCGGGGGACGGTTGGCGAAGATTTGAGACTTCTTCACCAAACAGTCTGAAACACAAGCCTCAGGTTAGTTACTGGAGTTTACTAGTTACTAGTTTATGGAGTGGGTACTCGATTTCGAATGTTGAATGGACGTAATATTTATTTATTTATGCGATTGTATGGTGTTTTACGTCATAAGGAATCTCTCCCGATGGCGGTCCGTTTTATGGGTGGAGGCTGAAGAAACCGGAGGGAGTGCCTGGCATGAATCACCGACATTAGGTAAGTTGCTGACCAACTTCGCCACTTGTGACGAAGATACTTTAACTCCATACTGGTCGAGGTCAAGCGGTACCCAAGAAATGATAAGACTGCGCAAACGGCCAGTAGATCGCCCGACGAATAACTCTTATCGTAGTCTTAAAGTGAATGACTTGTACATTGACCATGAAGAACTTTTGAAGGCTTACCGTGAATGACATTGTAACCTTTCCGTGAATGGTTTTGTAGCCTTACCATGAGTTATGACTTTGTAGTTTTACCGTGAATTATGACTCTGCAACGTTACCATGGATTTTGACTTTGTAACCTTACAATGATTCATGACTTTGTAGCCTTACCATGGACTTTACCTGAATATCTTAGGCCGACCACGAATGACTTTGCACCTTTCCGTGAATGTCTTTGTAACCTTACCATGAATTGTAACTTTGTAACCTTGTCATGGATTATGACTCTGTAACCTTGCCATGGATTAGTCTTGTAACTTTACCATCAATATCTTTGTAGGCTTACCATCAATGACTTTGTAACCTTTCCGTGAATGGCTTTGTAGCCTTGCCATGGATTATGACTTTGTAGCATTGCCATGGATTATGACTTTGTAACCTTACCCTGGATTACTTTTGTAACTTTACCACGAATGTCTTTGTAGCCTTACCATGAATGACTTTGTAACCACTGAGGACTACCATCATCTTCGTCCCATAATATATCCGCATAACGTTCCCGTGCTTCTTGGCCCACTCATAGAATATCAGATGAGGGGATCCATCTTGGAGGTCGCGAGTGTTACCTAGCAGCGGAAGTGGGCGGGGACCAGGTGGAAGGTTTTTAGGACCCGAAAGGAAGTAGCCAATGACAAGAGCTATTAGCCCACTCAACAAAAACCACGTGACAAAGTCCATTCTGAAGATCCTGTTTTGTGTGAAAATGAATATCAATAAAGACAGCAGAGAAAGAAAATTCCACATTGTATCTATTCTGTGCACGGGACGCTTTATTTTGCCCTTTCAAGGCTGTGCTGAAAAACGGACGGCCAGTGATGCTTTTATCGTGTTAATTGTAAGCCCGTGAATGTGCATGAAGGGCGGCAACCACATTTACAAGTCAGGCGCATACATTAAATAGCAATGTATGAGTTAAAAACAAGGTACGAGTTATCATATGCACTTACCTTTCGGAGAGTTGTTTTGTGGGCTACCCTCTTAAAGAGCTCGGTGTCCTGTGGCTAACCTTCCCCAAAATCTTCGTTGATAAAGTGTCTGGGGCAGGATATTGCCACACTACTTCACAAATCTGCGCAATATTTGCCCCAGGAACTCGATGTACCGAGATAGATAGATCGCTTAGTTCATTCACGTCGCTCGCTGACTGGCTGTGCGCACACTGCAGATCACGTTTGTTCAAATATAGGTCATGTTGACTACCCCTCAACTAGGTCAGGTTTCGAACTGATGGTGCAACAACCGTAATGTACCTGTAGTATCAGTAGGCTGCAGCTCTGGAGTTTACCTGTACTGAGGGCTTCTCTACCGTATGTAAAGTAAAGAAAAAAAAATCAGGGTATGCATTAAAGTACTTAAACTTTAATGCAACTGTTTGCGGGGAATAAAAAACATACAGCAACCTGCTGATGGTTGTGGGTTTCCCCCGGGCTCTGCCTGGCTTCCTCCCACCTCAATGCTGTCGTATAAGTGAAATATTCTTGAGTAGGGCGTGAAACATCTGAAATAAATAAATAAACATATAAATAAATAATAAACATATACCATATGTGTGCATGTGCGATATCCTACGCACATGAAGCCTACTGCGCATTTGTATACCTTAGGCAAATAGAAAGCTTATGTATTGATGAAACCCATTTATTTCAAATTCTTAGGACATCTGATCTGCTCTTTTCAGCCAATATACGTGTATTTGCGAAATACACGTATACACGCTTCCTCTCCCTCTTCCTTATATAGTCCTTGTAATGAGCAATATATTTTGTATACATATTTTTACTTTTCTGAGAGAATTGTATTTTTTTTGCTTTCAATCTGTCCTAAATATTGGAAGAATTAGGGTATCTTCACCTTTGATTTATATATTTATTTGATTGGCGTTTTACGTCGTACCCAAGAATAGGTCACTTATACGACGGTGGCCAGCATTTATGGTGGGAGGAAACCGAACAAAGCCCGAGGGAAACCCACCACCATCCGGAGGTTCTTCACCTTTAAATGCAGGCTACCAACAGGTATAATTAACGTACATTAGATGTACATGCGCACGATTAATTTAAAACTCTTAACTAACCCCAGGTCGGTTAAAGCTAGCTACATGTAGTCAGGCTACATTTGTTGACACGGTACGCGCTGTGAATTCAAGTCCAGCACTCCAGCTGCATGGCTTCCTCCGCACGAGGGGAGGCCTACCAGTAACCTGCAGATGGTTGTGGGTTTTCCCCGGACCCTGCCCGGTTTCCTCCCACCATAATGCTGGCCTCCATTGTATAAGTGAAATATTCTTGAGTACGGCGTGAAACATCAATCAATAAGTCAATGAACGATTGATTGATTGGTTGCTTGATTGCTTGATTGATTTATTTGATTGCTGTTTTACGCCGTACTTAAGAATATTTCACTTGTACGACGGCAGCCAGCATTATGGTGGGAGGAAACCGGGCCGAGCTAGGGAGAAACTCACAACCAACCGCAGGTTTGAATAAATGACTGAATGTAACTAACTGACTGAAATATGATTTATTTATGATAAATAAGATGCGGAAGGACGTGGTAGTGCACAGGCTCTCCATTGGCAGCTCTAGCCGGGCCTATATGTGACGTGTGAAATAATTTGAGGAATTTACACATCAAGGTCAATGAAATGAAGTTCGCAAACAACAGAGAGCATTACAGCGTGGAGTATATGAGAGGTGGCAGTAACCACACACGAGAGTCTACACGTGTTGGTATCAAAC
Source organism: Acanthopleura granulata (assembly GCA_016165875.1). Lineage (NCBI taxonomy): Eukaryota > Metazoa > Mollusca > Polyplacophora > Chitonida > Chitonidae > Acanthopleura > Acanthopleura granulata. The sequence continues at coordinate 134,727 of JABBOT010000051.1, forward strand.
TTTTCTGTGCAATTTTCTATTTAAACACCGAAGATTTGTTCTCAATAACCTGGGCATCACAGAAGGCTAATAAATGAGTCACAACAAAGATGTGTAAACAATCGTATACTGCATGTAATAAGGTTTAATTGCATTTAGCGCAATAAAATGGCGCAATGTAATAACAGAAGTGCAATAACAAAAATATTGCAACACAAGAGTAATGACAAAAATATAATAACAAAAGTGAAGGAACAAAATTTTATCAATAAAAGTGTATAAACAGAAGTGTAATAACTGATATACAATAACAAAAGTGTACGAACAACAGTGTAATGACTGAAGTGTAAAAACGAAAATGTTACAACTGAAGTGCAACAACAAAAGCGTAAGAAAACCAGAATTTTATTGAATAACAGAAGTGTAATGATTGAAATATATTATACAATTTAAAAACGACCCGTCCTTTTTTTGCGTGTGAGAAAATCCTGATATGTCGCCTAAATTGTTATCCCGGAGTTCGCTGGCACAATACTTGGACATATAATTCAGAATTACTTGCACCGCTTCGCATAAACCAAGTCCTGGAGCTACATAGATTTTAAATTAAATTTATGGGTACATACACCGGAAGTTTCCCTTCATTAATCTAATGAACGCATCCATACACGTGTATGTGAAGGCCTTCTATACTTCAGTTGACGGTAGTTGGTTGTGTTATAAGCTGCCCTCGATAATGTATATATCTGTCAATGCCGTTTAGCTATTCATTCCACACACTTAAAAATTTCCAAAGTCACTTTTAAGTCCTCATAAATTCTTTCTAATCCTTCAGAAACCGTGTGATTTCAATTTATGTGACGGACTTCCATTTTAATCAACGGCGGCCAGTTGTATGAAAGAAACTGGACAAAGACACGCAGTTGAAATGGCCCTGTAATACTGTAATATATATGAATCATTTCCGGTCAGCTTTTCATTCCATACTTCTAAACCTTCAGAAATCCTTTTAAATCCTCCAGGAACTATTTAGAGACTTGAGATCATTTTCTGGAGTTTTAAAATCTCAAATATCTGTGCAGCGTAAAACAGGCTATACTGGAAAATACTGGTCGCACGAAGACGTGGAAATTGCTTCCTGAAATCCCATCACTATATAACGCCGCAGGCTGAGTATGAGGGCTGCATGGACTCGGTATCTGAGTTATATCTGAGGCTGTCTTGACGACACTTGTGTGTGGCAGAAATGGAGAGACTAAGCTGGACAGTCACGGTGGCATCCTGGGTTGGCGCATTACAGCGAACTCCCAAGCCTACCCTCTCACCTTCGTATCTGTATACTCCCGCATACAGAACTTTGTAAGAGAACATTAAAAATAAAAAATAAGAAAAGATATATGTATATACTTCTGCCATACTTATATAACGGAGATTCTCACATAGGCCTACACATGTACGAACAAGTTCTAACCGCTACGGGACAAACATTTGTTTATAGACATGTTTGTAAATGTTTTAGGAGGCCCATATATGTATTTTAAGTCCTTGCAATATACGACGCAGGCCTTTGAATATATAGCTTAATACCGAATAGAAGATTGAATTAAATCAAACCCGCGGGAAACTCTAAATATGATTTCATAGACTAGAGAGAATAGACTATCCCACTCTAATAGTCGAAAGTCCAGAGCTCGCACAGGCCCCGGAAGTTCTGAAACCCCTGATTCTTTCGCTTTGATACAGGAGATCCTTTCACCTCTTCCGTTACTTCAACCCTTTATGGATCACCTCCGGTATATATATAGCGAGAATGTAGATGATTTCTCTGCAAAATTTGCCATTATTTTTGAGCCCTAAAGAAAGCCAGCGAAATGTTTCAATTGTTTTAAGTGGTTTTCAAGCTTTTGAGAATGTTTTCTTGAGAAAAGACTACAGCATATCACAGACTGGGGGAAGAAATGGGTGCGCGTTAAACAAGTCAAATTTTCTGTATTTTTACCGTATTTTTAGCTGTCAGTGTTTCCTCTCCCAAAATATTAAGTGATTTTCGCCAATGGAGTGGTACCTGTGGATTAATTAGTCCCTTCTTTGGGGTTTTACGTAGCGCTCAGCAATTTTTCAGTCATATGACGACGTGAATTCCTTATAGATTACAGAAATGTTGTGTCTCCTTGTGGTCAAAGTACTGCCCCCACTGGAACATCATGCCACAGATACCAGACATGACACCCCACCCAGTAACATTAAACTGACACCGGATCGACCAGTCCTGTTTCCTTGCTCTAACCTCTCAGTGCCAGGCGAGACACCAACAAGTAAAAGTCTTTGGGATGACCTGACGCGGAATTAATCCCGGATCTCCCCACCTCGGGGCGGGCACTAACCACCAGGCCATGCACCGATGCGACTCATTTAAAAGCTTTGAACTGAATCCATTTTTATTCAGCAGTCCGTTACATGGGCCCATCTGACGTGTCATTTTTGTTCGTCGTGCGTATCTCTGAACCCATTCACGAAACTTTTGCTGATATGGTTATTATAGAACTCATATTATTGTGCCTTTCTGTCTTTGCATTAATTTGCATATGAGTGCATTTAATCTACACTATCCACAAAGATGATCACTGTGAATCGGACATGCAGCCTACATACATCCGCCTTTCGGCTTCTTCAAACCTATATATATATATATATATATGATATTTGCATATCAATTGGCTTAATTTGCGTGTTCTACCCCGGTAGCCTATCGGTTGGCATCAAAATATATAATATGGCCGTGTTAAAATGAAATTCACGAAGTTTTGCTGACATAATTATGTGAAAGCTGCATGGAAGCAGGCTACATCGGTGAACTTCTCTTATTTTTAAGGCTTTGAAGTTTTAAACATTTTTCTTCAGCTTCGAAAACTAAGTTATACATATAAGCTTAAAAAAATGTCACAGAAATGACTTTTTCATCATTAATAAGACGTTAAAATCATTAATAAAAAAAATCTTAAAAATCTTTTCAAAGCCTTGAAAATATTTTGGTATAGCATACAGCCTTCATCTATGCGACAAGAATGCATCAACTTATAAATTTATAAGGTATTTATAAACTCAAGGTCCATAAATCTAAATAAATTTAATAATTATAGGCCTGTATTTACGCATCTTTAACTGCATAGGGTATTAACTTAGCATAACAAATAGCCTTAGGCCTATAATAATAAATTAAGCTATCCGAAATCTCAAATGAAGGCTTCCATCATATGTAGGTCTTTATATAGGGGCCTACTCGTGAACGGTGGCATGAGAAACGTCATTAAATTCCAACGTCGCCGTGGCGTCGTGAAGACGTCACGTTCGCGCTACGCTTCCAGTCGATCAGTTTCAAAAATGGACGACCGACAGTATAAAGCACTGATGAGAGAAATTCAAAAGGTGAAGGCGAGATCGCAAACCCGCGGGATGTATTTTGAATCGCCCAAAACCTCGCCTGAAACACAGTCCAAGAGAAGGTAACTCTGGTGACTCCGCATATTTTACAACAGGCGGCGTATTTGTCGCTTCCTGTTGTCAGTCATTGGTCGGTTTTCATAAAAGGCTCAAAATTCAAAACCGACAGTACTAAGATCTAGGTGTATGTTGTGTGAAGGCCCGTCTAAAACCAAGATTGTTGTCCAAAGATTTTAACATACCAGGAAGTGATGAAGGCGCAGTAAGTACACAAGCAATTTCAGTTCTTATTTTGTGCGCTTTCTTAAAGTCTATTCCTTCCATAAATGTCGACGTTCGAGCATATAGCAAACAACAACAACAACATATTTCTGTACCTGTAAAAAATTCGAGAAAGCTACAGATGTACTTCCTCGTGCTGAAAGATTTCGCTGCATTTGGAGCTGGTAAATGGAAAGTAAAATATCTGGAGTAAGCGGCGATGCGAGTATTGAGACACAGGAGAGAAATCGCGAACATCTAATTTATTATTCACAACAAAGGTCTAAGCGTTGAGGATACAGTTTCCAAGATTTCAGACGGAAATTCGCCTTTATCCTTATCGTGTGTATGAAATTATTTTCTTAACTTTGATAATTTTAATCTTTATGGTTACTTTGGCAGGTGCTTCATATTGCATTATGTTGAAAAAAGCCAAGTTAATGTTCATTTGAGCATTGTAATGATGTCACATAGTGGTGACAATTTTAATAAGAGGTGGACCTCGCTCGTTCATTAAAGACGATGTGTCTTCCATTAGTAAATAAGATTATCCGAATGTCGCATGTTGGAAAGTTCAGGGATAACATGCCATGGCATCCACCCATAAAACTGATTGCCATCATATCTTTGTTTATTCATTTATTTAGTTGTTTTTTTTTGATTCATGTTTATTGCCTTGCTTTAGAATTTTTGTTGTGTGGCAGTCGTGAAGTTTTCAGTGAGTGGAGGAAACAATGTAGTTGACAAGCAACTTGAATTAAAAGCTTCTACCATAACAGTGGGAACTGGATTCTACCATAACAGTGGGAACTGGATTCCAACACGTGGCCTTCTTAGTCAGAGTCCTGTTAGTCACAGTGAGACAGTTCCTTTATGTGAACTGCATTTGGGTGCGACTTGTCAAGCTGGGTAGTTAGTTCTCATCCTTTAGTCTATTAGTCCATTTAATATGTGTGCAACAGCCCAGTGGGCATTTTGACTAACTGGCATTTTGTCGGTAGTTGTTTTTAATGGCTGGCCTACCTCAGGCTACCTGACAGCCTTTTATGCCTTCTCGGATATTCTCTTCAAAATGGCAACTCCTGTGAATGACCTAAAATTTCATCCACAACAGTTAAGTTTTAGACTCAAATGAATGTGATGAAATATTATATCTGGTGCTGTATCATCATACCTTCCAAAACAAACCTGAACAGGCAAAAACTTTCTAAAATCAATAGTACTCTGATAATCAGGAATAATAAGCAACTTAGTCATATTTACTGACTTCATTTTCCTTGGCTTAATTATTTTTTACAGACGAGGGAAAACCCCCAAGAAGCGAAATAAGACAAGTGTGGGTGAGACAGATCCCGTTGAGGTACATCAACTTTAGCAACTTGGGATGGCACCTATACTTTTATTTTAAAAAAAAAAAAAAAAAAAAGGACTTTGATTTACATCTATAAATGTCGATGTACATGCAGCTTATAGTTTATCTGTTGTGAAACAGAGCAGTATTTTACAGGGCTCAGTTTGTCATGATTCTTTCGTTTCATTTAAATACAGGCATCCTGCAAATGTTGAGTCTTTTCATGTCCATTTACATCTTGGACCTGATTGAGAGAATAATTTTGTGAAAAAAAAAGTAATGTTTGATTAAAGGAGACATATTGGTGTTTAAATAACTGAATTGACAGACTTTTTATGACATATCATGTAAGGAACAATGTGGCTTTTTACTCCCACGAAATCATTGCATGGATACTTGTTTTTAATAAACATGCACATTATTTTGTGTCCAGAACATCTTCCAAACTTTGAGCAGAACAATAATGATGGCAGACGTCATCAGGAGAGTGGAAAATAAAAAATAGTGTATCATTTTTTGGATTTTACAGGTGTACTGTCGTATTCGCCCACTGTCCAACCCCAACGATGACATTTGTGTCTTTCCAATCAGCCAGAAGGTGGTCAAGCTCACACCATCAGAGGTTCGTTCTTGATTGTGACTGTCATATCATTTCAGCAGTTGCTTGTTATTGGCTGAACGTCGGTCTTAGACAGCTTCATTTTGCCGTTTGTGGTTGTGTATGGTTTCAAGAGTTTTATACAGGTGATTGACACTGAGCAATTAATTAACACTTGTATTTATGTAAATGATTCTGTACTTTGGTTTTGCTCGCCCACCAAAATGTTTACAAAGGATAGAAACTTTAAATTTCTGAACAATGCCGAAAATATAGGACTGAAACTACATGTGTAAACAAAGTTCTGTCATTGGAGTGTTCTGGTCTTAAATTGGTTGAAAAAAAAAAAACAAACAAACACAAGATAACAATTGCATCTTATTAACACACATATTAGTGCAAGTAATAAATACAGTAGCTTGGCGGTACAATGTAGCTTGCACCTGTCGCTTGTGCTTATGTGTTGCTGGTTGTTGTTTTTTTGAGCTGGGAGTATTTTTTTTTTGGCATTGTAATAAGTACTGCCATGTCTATAGTACTACTGACCTTAAGAGGTGACCTTAAGAGGTGACCTGTTTCAGAATTGCCTGATAGTTTGTTGTGTCTCATGAAGTTGGTCCTGGGGGATGTCCTTGTGATTTCAGCTTCATGTATCATTCAGCTGCCTGTCGTGTTAAGTGTATTGAAGACCACAGCTGTCTAAAACTTTGTGTTTCATTCGTGATTTGAAGACGTATTCATTTGTTAATATTTTCTGCACATGGGTAGGAAGCCCCCAAAAAAAACACCCCGAAAATGAATAAACAAAAAACAAAGAAAGAAAGACTGAATGAAGCTTGAAAAGTGTCACTTCAAAATAAATTTGTAAATAAAATTTTATTGATATTCGTTTCTAGTTAAAATATGTTACACTTACTGGTAATGAGGCATGATGTGGGTCTCACCCTCCATCTCAGCAACACAAGGGATACAATGAGGCATGATGTGGGTCTCACCCTCCATCTCAGCAACACAAGGGATACAATGAGGCATGATGTGGGTCTCACCCTCCATCTCAGCAACACAAGGGATACAATGAGGCATGATGTGGGTCTCACCCTCCATCTCAGCAACACAAGGGATACAATGAGGCATGATGTGGGTCTCACCCTCCATCTCAGCAACACAAGGGATACAATGAGGCATGATGTGGGTCTCACCCTCCATCTCAGCAACACAAGGGATACAAAGCACCACTGCTCAGAAGTCCAGGGGCCACTTCCACAGCACAGTGCTTAGCCAATAAAACTGACTTAAGACACCGAAACTGACTTAAGTCGAGTCCACAAAACTAAGCCGGTCACATTTTGTTTTGTGAAATTGATTTAAACAGTTGGATTAAACTGGTTCAGCTAAGCCAGTGTTCTAACTTAAGTCATTTTGCTTAAGTCGAGTTTCTTTGAGTCCGCTCTGGCCCTGTGTGCTCTTCCTTGTAGCACATGACACAACTATTTCATCTAACTTAGTGCATTTGTGTTGTACATCTGTGTATGTCCATGGCTTTTGAGTCTTTACTAATCTAGTAGGACAAAACCCTGTAAAAGTATCTCTGCCCGTGTACATGTGGTTCAAATTATGCACACTGTTGAAACATAGTGTGTAATAAACAGTAGGTGTAACACTATAACTCAATTAATTTTATGAAAACGCAATACAGAATTTGTATAAGTCTCAATTTTCCAATATTTGTTATGGTTACCACAAAATGTTTGCTGGAAAAATTTTCACCTCCAAAGGTAATTATAATGACCTCTGAAAATGTCCCTTTTTTTTTTTTTTAAATTTCAAGTCATGTACTATACTTTAAATAACTTTATGTCAGCCTTATTCCACCCCTCCTCACCCACCTTTCCAAATGATGCCTGGCATTCAGGACTGCGCCCATTCGGGTGCCTCACTTGTCTGTAGAAGAGGCTGTTACAGTGGACATTTACATGTAGGACCATGCTTAAAAGTATGTTCGTTGGGCATAGCCTGACCAACCCTTCAAAGAAGGACCTTCCGGAAAGTTTTATTGGCAGTTTGATGACAGTTTCTTTTTTTATTCTTTCTCTCCATGTTAATTTCTTTACAATTCATATCTTTTCCAAAAGCCATATAAACAACCGACCGACCCTATTTTTTTCTCTTAGGGTCAGGTTACGCCCAACAAACAGTTTTTTAAGGATGGCCTAGGCTAGATAACAAGGTAAAAGATAACATGAGACATGAGAGCAGAGAAACAATCACCAATCTGACACATTCTGAGAACTGTACCGGATAATAGGAAATTACAGTAATTAAGGCAACAGATTATTCATAACAGCAGGTGTACATTGTTAACGTCAACAAGTTCTGGACTTGTCGCCTAGCAGCAGTATTGTATTAAAGTCCATGTTGTGCAGGTAATATTTTGACCAGTGTGCTGGCACATTCGTGTAGGCGTGAGTAAAAGAGCGAATGCTGAGATATGGGTGGGTTCAGATAGCAAGATCTTAATGCTGGTAGATTCCTGGGTAAGATCTGTCTACTGGGATTTGTACGCAGTGCGGCTTTTTAATTCTGCCTAACCTGATATAAGAACATTGCACGAACATGTTTTCACCGTAGACAATAGCATTTTGATGTTGAACGACAGAGTTGAACACATTACGCCACGTGATCATTCATGCAGATACGAGGCTTTTTATTCTGCCTGTTCACATGTCACACAACAAAATGATTTGATTTATTCATTTGATTGGTGTTTTACTTCGTACTCAAGAATATTTCACTTATACAATGGTGGCCAGCATTATGTTGGGAGGAAACCGGACACAGCCAAGCGGAAACCTACGACTATCGGCAGGTTGCTGGCAGACCTTCCCGCGTACGGCTGGAAAGGAAGCCAGCATGAGCTGGCCTTGAACTCACAGTGACTACACAACATGGTTACATGGCACTACTCGAGTTAAAACAAGGGCGAAATTTAACCACTATGATCTATCTCAGCTTCTTCATAAATGCAGACTTGCTTTTTTAAGTTGCCAGAATGGAGGGTGACATCAACATGTCACTCACACTGCAAATTTGCTCTTTTTTTCTTACTGCCTTTCAACCCCGATGGCACCCATGTAAGAGGATGAACCCTAAAATTAGGTCCATCTTCGTATTAAGGTGTTGCAGCTGAATCCGTGTGTCTGGACCCTGTTTCATGAAACACACTTAGCTAAGTATTCGCTTAACTTCCATGACAACGTGTGTTGTAGGGATAGGAAGTGCACTTAGCTAAGGGATACTTAGCACTAAGTATGCTTCATGAAACCAAACCCAGGTATTTTTAGAGTGCAGTACACGTACCTGTTGTACTTGTGTGGGCTGCTAGTTACATAATTGGGGAGTTTCCAGTTTTAACTCTTTTGTCACAGAAGGTAAAAATAGTTCAACTGTGTCATGTGACTTGTTAAAAATATCAGGCAATTTTGTTCACTTTAATTTCTCAATCACCTGTCTCGCTGTGTTATTGAGGTGCAAACAACCTTCCCTTTGTTGAGAAGCTTCATAAATTAAGACTTCCAGCTCCTCAGTTTTCCCTGTTGTACGTCAAGCCTAAATACCTGTTTCTGAAACATTTCTTAGACACCCATGTTACAGTAAATATAATCAGAAATAGTTGCCTATCATTTTTGACAGGTCACGTGGTACAATAGGGCTTTTCTGACATTTAGTTGGAACTCAAAACTCCCCAACTCTTCCTATTTTTAGGGCATTCTCATCATTCAGACACCCTCAACTAAAATATTACCATTAGTTCCTGTAAGGTGTAGTATTTCTGCAAGCTTATAGTAGTTCGCAGGTGTAGTTGAATGTATTTGCAGAGGCGTAGAGTTTTTGGTAGTTTGTACCTGTGAAACACTTAAATTGCGCATCAATCTTTTGTATGGTATCAGATAGTTTGTAGGTGTAGTATTTGTGTAGTACTGTCACTTCTCCTCTCTCCACGCAGAACACTCTGGCATTCAAGAGCTCCCACGGTCAGGTGAAAGAGGTAGGCTGCTGTAGATGGTGACGGAGCAAGCTTGCGAGTTTGCGACAGAACGCGCGTGCGCGGTTGTGGCGGTCGCTGCGTTGATGCACCATGGGTTCACCTAAACAGGCTGTGCTAAGACTTACTCTAGCACCTCATATGTACCAAACCTACTTGTTTGTGTTCAGTTGAGGTTTTTACGACTTATCGCTGCTTTTGAGGTAAAGAAACTAATCCACCCTTGTTGAAACTTGCAAAAATGCACATTTCTTTTAATAGGCTGCACGGTTAATTTTTTCTTCTTGAGTTGTTAGTTTTTCTGACAAGAAGTTCCATGCACCGTTTTTTTATAGTTAGATACACATGTCAGCCATTGATGTAGAAGTGAATAACATCAAAAACTTTAATTCTGGGGAATCAGTCTAGTATCTAACTTTTACTCCAGTGAACATCTGACTCCGCTAACAGAGGACTTTAAATTCTGTGGACATCCTACCAGAAATCCAGCTGACCTCCAAGTTTTGAACCAAGCTAACAGTTTTAAGCTAACAGAAGTTTGTCCGGCAGACAATACAAGACTCTAAACTGCATACCCTGTTGAATATCATGTAACCAGGACTAGAAATGAAAGTGAAAGTGAAAGGGAAAAGGATTACAAAAGTTCAGATCCTGCTGGTTTGCCAGATTTCTCATTTCATCATCCAGATCTTGTTTCAAACCACACGACACATAACGTAACATTTATATTTTGGAATTGAAAGGTTCCTTTTTGCGAAATATAAGTTTGTTTCTAAATCTTCTTTTTTTGTATTGATAACAAAAACTTGTGATGTGCGTAGTTCGATGGCACGTTAAGATAGACTCCTGTCTTATAATACTAACAAAAATGTCCTGAGTTTGTTTTCCTGCCTTGTGAATTTTTAAACGATTTGTGAAGTTGAAGCCAAAGTGTTGTGAGATTGTGCTTGAAGTTTCGATCGTCTCTTTTCTGTTTCAGACAGAGTACACATTTCAGCATGTGTTTGACGAGAGCGCTTCACAGAAGGCTGTCTTTGACTTTGTTGCTCTGCCCCTGGTGGAGGACCTTCTGCATGGCAAAAATGGTTAGTTGTACATGTCAAGGAATAACGCTCAAATTTTGTAGGCTTTCCAAGGAATGTAATTTCACTTTGTTTTGGTTTTGTTTTTTTGTTTTTTTAAGTACAGCTGGCATGTACTGTACTTTGTTCACTTTTTCATGGGTTTAAAGGATCTTTATTCAACGTTATTATTCTTATTATTCAGGGGGAGCTGTGTGACAGGGAGGGGTAGCGGGCCAGTGTGGCTTAATGGGGGGCCTCTGTGGCAGGGAGGGGGTAGCGGAACAGTGTGGCTTAATGGGGGGCCTCTGTGGCAGAGAGGGGTAGTGTGCTGGTGTGGCTTAATGGGGGGCCTCTGTGGCAGAGAGGAGTGGCGTGCCAGTGTGGCTTAATGGGGGGCCTCTGTGGCAGAGAAGTGTAGCGGGCCAGTGTGGCTTAATGGGGGGTCTCTGTGGCAGAGAGGAGTGGCGTGCCAGTGTGGCTTAATGGGGGGCCTCTGTGGCAGAGAGGAGTGGCGTGCCAGTGTGGCTTAATGGGGGGTCTCTGTGGCAGAGAGGAGTGGCGTGCCAGTGTGGCTTAATGGGGGGCCTCTGTGGCAGAGAGGAGTGGCGTGCCAGTGTGGCTTAATGGGGGGCCTCTGTGGCAGAGAGGAGTGGCGTGCCAGTGTGGCTTAATGACCCAGGTGGCTATCACAAACGCTGTTGCTGTGAGCTCATGCTGATGTGGGAAAGCTCTGCCAGCAACTTGCGGATGGTCATGAGTGTACCCCGGGCTCTGCCCGGTTTCTTCCCACCACAATGCTGGCTGCCGTCGTGGCAGTGAAATATTTTCAAGTACGGCTTAAGTCACCAATGAAGTAAACCAATAAATAATGAAATTGGCGAATTCCACCAACATAAAAAAAGAAATGCTGGACCCCAAAAATATTGCCAAAAAAGTCTTTTTCATAGAATTTTAAATTCTTACATCCTGAAATTTAAAAGGATACTAGGACACATACAAGGTATTGGAACAAATAATTTATAGTTTTGGAACTTCCCCGTTTTTCACTTTCGTGGGGATTTGGTGCCAGTGTGGACGAAGACGCTCGGGTTCTGTACAAACGTTTGTTGGTTATCATATGTCTTCCACAAGCGCAATGCGCATGTCTGTATGTCAGTCGTGGGAAAATTTGTGAGTATCTTGTCAAAAGTTGGTGGTTTATTCCCAGCAGAAAGTGACTGGCATCATATGAGTGCAGGGCTTTTTCCAGCCACTCTCTCGCTGTGGTTACCACAACACAATGAGAAATATCGGAAAATTGAGGTTAATACAAAGTTTTTGATACATTGGTGATGTTTTCAGATTTGTTCAAATTGAGGGTCCTCATCTCCGTTCGTATGTGGGAAGATCTGCCAGCAACCTGCGGATGGCTGTGGGTTCCCCTGGGCTCTGCCCGGTTTCCTCCTACCATAATGCTGGCCGTCGTATAAGTGAAATACTCTTGAGTACAGCGTAAAACACCAGTGAAATAAATAAATAAATGTTCAAACTGAGTTTCTGAAAAGAAATTGACTAGAAGAAAAGCTTTGAGGGAAAAATCGTTGAGCATTGCCTTAAGCTACAATCAGATGTACAGAATTATTATTAGCTCTCGTTGTATGGCTTCCGTTGTTGTCGTTAGGCCTCCTGTTCACATACGGGATCACCGGATCAGGGAAGACGTACACGATGACCGGTCAGCCTCAGGACCAGGGCATTCTCCCGCGATGTCTCGATGTGGTCTTCAACAGCATTGCGGACAAACAGGCCAGGAAATATGTGAGTATGCGAACTAAAGGCTACGTGGATAAAAATGATAGGAAGTGTAGTCCGACCTTCCTGTCCAGCTGTACATGCATGGTAGAACCCGCCAGCAACTTGTAGATAGTGTCACCTGGGTGTGGGTTTCTCCTGGGCTCTGCCTGGTTTCCTCCCGTTGTAATGCTGGTTCCGTTCTTGAGTACAGTGTAAAGCACCAGTCAGTAAATATTAACCCTGATGCATGTTGTGGATGGGACCGGAACTCAGGATTGTCAATTGAGCTCTATTCCTCTTAACCAGGTTTTAACAGAATTTCAAAGTTTGAAATTTGAAAAATCTGGGCCTTGTTCCACCAAGACAGATTGACATTAAAAATTAAAAAAAAAAAATTGATAAGTTTATGCACGGTAGCGCTGAGAAATATTTCAGAATGGTTAAGTGGGCAAATGTATGCTAAAAAGGGGAAAGGACTTTGTAGTGCTGAGGGTCAGTAAACCGGTTTTGGGGTAAAATTCTGTCTACGAAGGCTGGGTTTGTTTAGCCACTTTCTGTAAAATCGGAAAATGGAGTTTCAGACAGCTTTTGTTATGAGTTTTCATGTGTTTTTTATACATTGATACTGGATAAATATTGAGTTTTCCGTTCAGACTGTTTTGATCAGACTGAGTTTATGAAAAGAAATAGCCCCTAAAAACTCCTGAAATGTGCTGTCATGGAATTGATGAGGTATAGTGCTGGATGAGTCCTGCCTTGTCACCACCGGGCTCCGTCAGTCACGGATGTTGAGCGTCGCACCCCTGTTGTTTGCAGATGTTTGTGCCTGACAAGATGAACGGGTTTGAGGTTCAGTCAGCCGTGGACGCCATGGAGGAGCGACAGAAAAGGGACATCCTACCCAATATGAACACGCCCAAAACACCGGGCAGGGGAAACAGGTGAAACGAAAACATTAGCTCATCTTCCTGTGACGTTTGTGAGTTTGTCCAAACACTTTTGTGATGTGGGAGCATAGCTCGGCTTTGTTCTCCCACATCGATCAGTGTTCGTGGTGTTGAGGTGATGTCACATCTCATCATGCCTTTTGGAAAGAAGAAATGACAAAAATAAAAAAACAAAAAAAAACTCAGTAGACAAACGTACATCCGTAAATAGATAGTAGAGACAAAAAGCAATGCATCGTTGTTATTGGGTCGAAAAAGAAAATTTGAATGAAAATGGCCTCTTAAGGCCTATTCCCACTGCAGGCGACAACCACAACTGCAACCGCAACTACCTCAGTGGAAAAATAAAATGTTCTTTAGTTGGTAGTGCTGCCCCCACGGTCGACGTCATGTCGCGACATCAGGACGACATCCATGTTGCCGAGCAAAGATAGAACAGTTCACAACATCATGTACTTGCGGTTGTAGTTGTCGTCTGCAGTGGGGATGGGTCTTTACGTGTATGCAGGGCTTAAAACGATCATGGGTTTGAGGTGAAATGAAATCTTATTGGCTGTTTTGGGGAAAGGAAAATAACATGAAAAAAAGTAAATGTGTAAATATCCCCAAAAAAGGAAAATATGTCATTTGTTTGAAAAAAATAAAAACGAAAAACTCTACATTTGCGGAGCTTGAATCAGTTCCAATAAAGTGAGTATTGATTTGGTTGCAGACCTGCGCACTCGGAGTTCACTGACCAACAAAGGAAGCGAGATCCGTCCAAGATCGAGGACCTGGATGAAGATTGCCTGTACAGCGTGTTTGTGTCGTATGTGGAGCTGTACAACAATAGCATCTACGACCTGCTGGAGGAGCTGCCGTACGACCACATTACCGGATACAAGTAAGGCCCCTCTCTGTGGCGTAAACAAGCGTTGAGTTGTTAGGGCGGGTCTAGTCTGTACAGCTGGTAACATGGTATTGTTGTCATCACATTGGAGCTGCCGTACGACCACAACACCAGATACAAATAAGGCCCCTCTCAGTGACGTAAACAAGTGTTGAATTGATAGGGTGGATCTAGTCTGTATAACTAGTAACATTTTATCATCAACACCACTTCTTTTGGAAAGGTCTAAACTGTTTACTGCTGTGCTTTGTTGTTGGAAGAATTGAAATCGATGGAAGTTTCCTCAGGTATGGATAGAAGTTCAGGTAGCTTTGTTATGTAGCCATGGAGAACGGTTCCCAAAGGAAAGGCCTGCCTTGGTTAAAGTCACAAGTCGTTGAGCCTTCGCTCAGCTGAGGGTGGCTTTTTGTCCGTTTAAATCACGTCCTTTTTTTTTTTTTGACACTGAATATATGTTACACATATAAATACATTTAAACTGTAAAAGTTTTGTTAGATTCCACAGGATTCAAGTATGCCATTCCTCAACCTTCATGTATCACATAGCAGCTTTCAGTTTGACCTGTCTAGATTTTCGATTTCGGTTAGGTGACAGAAGTCCATTTTACTCATCTTTGAATATTTGTCAGATGCAGGGGCGAATATGTCTGACTGCTGCTTTCCGACGTATCCTGTGGTTTTGTGATGAACCCTCTTGTTTTGTGATGTATCCTGTTGTTTTGTGACGTACCCTGTGGTTTTGTGATGTATCCTGTTGTGGTACGGTCTGTCTTGTTGTTTTTCTCAGACCTCCCCAGACCAAAATCTTGCGTGAAGACGCTTACAAGAACATGTTTGTGTTTAACTGTACAGAAGTCGAGGTCCGCAGCCCAGAGGAGGCTTTTGAGGTTCTCTACAAAGGTAAGCATTTTACGCTCTAGGGAACGATGTTTGAGTTCTACAAAGATTAAACTTTACATTCTAAAACATTGGTTCCAAATTTTCTCGGCGTAAATGATGACCCACAGCTTACAGATATTTTTTGGCTGCCCAAAGACTTATGTTAGCTCCCAGGACTCCTATTCCAATTGATGGTGTAAATGTTTGAAGTTGTGTTTCAGTTAAAAATTAAACATCTCCAGTCCCCCTGTCCCTGGCTCCCTCCATCCAAAAAACAAACAAGACACCCAACAACTTTAGACCGTACAACATCACGGAACAACACCTTCTTGGTACAACATAAGCTGTGCTGTATTTCAAAGGTGTTTGCAATCAGAAATTCTATGTCTATTACATACCTTTCTCTTAATTTTATTTTTTTTCGAATAAGGACAAAAGAGACGTAAGGTTGCGCACACGGCCCTGAATGCCGAGTCCAGTCGCAGTCACAGCGTGTTCAACATCCGCCTGGTCCAGGGGCCGTCCACGGACGGGGAGGAGATCTCACAGGTTTGTCGTCACTTCAGTCAGCGTGGGTTTAGGGAGGGCATTTTTAGATTGCCTCCCTTTCACTTCATACTGGCCTTGGTGACAATAAGTGGTTGTATCTTGTATTCATCAGAGCCTACATGTATTTGTCTTACGCCAGTGTGGCTTGCAAGTCTGTACATCACATGTGGGAAAGTTCGTCAGCCACTTGCCAAAGGTGTGTGGTTTATACAAGGTTGTCTGTTTTCCTTCACCCATACAACTGACTGCCGTCATATGAGTTGAAGTACTTAAGATACTGATCCTGTATGATGAAATTGCCGGCCCCGGGGAAGTTGTAACGGGACAGATAATCAATCCACATTCCTTATTGCGTGAATTTTTTTTTGGTTAATGATGACGTCGTTTTTAAGGATACTAGAATGCCTGAGGGGTGAGATTTGGCCAAATTTTTTTTATTTCACATTCTTACTCTCCATTCCCTTATCCTCTCACGTAAAGATGAAAACCAAAATCGAATTGTAAATACCTAAAGTTTGACAAAAGTATAACATGTTGTGAACCAGGGCCGTTGTGTTTTAGTTCCTGCTGATTAGGGGAATTGGTTCAGTAATGGAGGGCTGCCTGCTGTGAATAGACATGCCTCTGGTAAATGTGCACTGCCTCCTGCTATAGACTGTGCATGGCTGTTCATGCAGACTTCTGTAGCAGACCTATTAAACTAAAACAGCCTTAATCACCCCATCGGGGTGCCATCGGAGGAGAGGTTTATAAACACATTCTACTAGGGTTTGCTCGGTCAAGATAAAACACCAATTGAAGCTATGATGAAACAAGATAAGATTTAAAATTTGAAATAATTAGGTGCATATGTTCACAGGACAGGACAATTTGTGATTAAAACTAATTTGGCAAAGTAATTAATGATGAATTTTGTCACACATAATTATTTGTCACTACATGTCACTACAGACATTTTGGTCTTTTTCTCCCTTTCTGTTTTTGAGACGGCTGTGTAGTGAAATACTTACATTTCTCGCTTATTTTTAACATAATGCTATGAAACTTAGCACAAATTTAGCTAAATACCTAAGCTAAGAAACAGTCCCACAGATTTTTGATATCTTTTCTAATTTTAAAGATAGTAGTAAAAGAATATCAAAGTTACAAAATTTTTAAAAATGTTTGAAAGTTTTTAACTCAAATGATCACTGAACAGAATCTAAGATGAATATTAAAAATCTGTGAGACAGTTTTTTACTTAAAATAGTAAGTTATCCACTTGTGCAAGAAAGGTTTGAAAACTGGGCCAAAAATAGCAATCTGAAAAGCAGCTCTGATTATTTTCAAACTTTCTTTTTATTTTAAATAATATTAAAGTTAGGTTAATTTTGAAAGTCATTTTGACTTGTAGCAGTTGTTTAGCTTTCGGAGTATATATATATACATATGGCCATATTTTTTCAATATTTTGGGCCACACAAAGCAAAATGTGAAATTTGGCCCATGAGGGACTCTAGATAGTATCCTTAATGATAATGTCATCTTAAATGATGAGAGATCTTATAAATGATAAGAGATCTTATAAATTTTCCATGGGTTCACCTTGAAAGTATTTGTGATTAAAAAAGATCTTGAAAATTTTCAGTCTTATTGTTAACCGCTCTTACTTGTACTGTATGATTAGGATCCTTGTCACATTTAGATTAGATTCCAGCAGAAACGGATGCAAGCATACAATTTTAACTTGAATTAATTTTAATGATTTGCTCCTTTGAATTTAAAAGATTGTGTTAGGAAGGGACTCCTTAACTAACAAAGCTATGAGATGTACCCACCTTGTATCAACAATGCCTTTGGACAAACAGTCAATAAATCAGTTAGGTTTTAGGGCTAGTGAAGAATGCTAATGCTAAGTGAAGTCCATGAGGCCATCCTTGAAAAAATGTTTGTTGGGCGTAATCCAACCCTATAAGAAAAAATAGCATTAGTCAGTACGCAGTTCGTCTTTTTTTTTATTCTGGCTCTTGAAGAAGATAGGGATTTTAAAAAATTTAACATGGAGAGGAAGATAAAAAAATAAAAACTTTTCAGTTGGACCTTTTTTGAAGTGTCAGCCATGTTACGTTCAATGAACATAGTTTTAAAGCCCAGCTAAAGTCTGTCATGTGTTGTTGTTGTTGGCAGGAGCCTGGGGCAAAGATCTCCATAAGTCAGCTGTCCCTGGTGGATCTGGCTGGGAGTGAGAGACTCAAGAGAACCCACAACACTGGTGACCTCCTCAAACAAGCAGGTGGGTGGTGACGCTTCAAATCCAGACTAGGACCATGTGTTTTTTTCCATATCAACTTTAATTGTATTGGACTCACAGGGTTACCTAGCTTAGTCTGGGTGTTAGGACGTAATATCCTCCTCAAGCAAGCAGGTGGGCGACTGCATTGGATTGGCACTGGTTCATATCCAGTTGAGACCAAATAAATTTTCTCCATGTCACATTTAATTTTACGGGACTTACAAAGTTACCTGGCTTTTCCAGGTGTTAAGAAATTCTCAAACAAGCAGATGGGTGATAACTGCTGGGTGCAGGTGGTTTCCATATCAGATTTAACAGATTTGACCAGACAAGTACCTGGTTTTGTCCAGGGGAGATGGTTGAGGACAAATTTTTTCTCTTCCATGTGAAAT
Source organism: Acanthopleura granulata (assembly GCA_016165875.1). Taxonomy (NCBI): domain Eukaryota; kingdom Metazoa; phylum Mollusca; class Polyplacophora; order Chitonida; family Chitonidae; genus Acanthopleura; species Acanthopleura granulata. Next base: position 153,164 of record JABBOT010000051.1, read on the forward strand.
GTGCCTGTTTTAGACAAGTTTTGGTAAAGTACCCTGCTTTGTCTGGGTGTTGTTAACACCAGTGAGTGGTCCATATCCAGAATTCGTTTCAGGCTGCTTGTCTTCCATCAGTATGGTGTGCATATCTACTCACTGTGTAGGTCACGTGTTTGAAAGTTTGCCACTAACTTGCCAAAAGTTGCTGGTTTATGCCAGACACTAAAGTTTCCTTCAACCATGAAACTGACTCTAAGTGAAAAATTCTTGTTTATGGGTTTAAGCGAATCAAAGAAATGAAATAAATCTTTGGAGTGTTTGTCCTGCCCTCATCAGTCCAACACAATAATGATCTTCTAAATGACCGTTGACCTCCTTGTTAACACATGAGTCGTTATCCCTGCTGACAACAACATGGAGTTGACACCCCAAATGCAGTAGTGTCATGCTACAATTCTATTGAAGTCCAGGTTGGCAATATCAGCCACCCACTCGTTTCTGTTTACGTGGTATGCCTTTGACCTTTTCCCTCCTCGCTTGTTGACAGGAAGTATCAACCAGACGCTGATGGTGCTGAGGAGCTGTATAGAGATCCTGAGAGAGAACCAGAAGTCCGGCTCGGCAATTCTGCAGAAGGTACAGCTTCTGACCATATTGTTTGTTTTGTGTTTTTGAGTTATTTACCTTGAGTACATTTCTTAGCTTCTTCAATCCTCACAAAGTCGACTGGTTGGTCATTAAACTTTTTCACTTCCTAACATTTCAGTCAACAAGGGTTCCGGTTGTCTTTTTTTGCAGAATATCACCGTCTCTTGCGAATTTGTGCTGTGTGTTACAAGGTCTTGACACAGGGTGTGCTAAAAATATGGGTTTTGGCAGGAAATAGATGTTATAATCAAATCAGTGTGTGTTGTTGTTGGAAAATGAAACAGAAAGACATGCTGTAATAATTGTTTTCATCAATTTGATATTAGCCAACAGTAATTAGGACCTGTTGCGATAGAGCATCTGCTTCATATCCGGGGTCGAATTTGGAAACGAATTATACCTGAGATTTTAACACTGACAATTAAGACACTGTCTTGCCGGGCACTCAGCGCAGGAGGCCAATTAGTGGTCAGCCCAGTGTCATTGTGATATGATTGGGTGGGGCGTTGTGACTGGTGTCAGTGTAGTGTGACTGGTGTCAGCGTAGTGTGACTGGGCAGGGCGTTGTGACTGGTGTCAGCGTAGTGTGACTGGTGTCAGCGTAGTGTGACTGGGCAGGGCGTTGTGACTGGTGTCAGCATAGTGTGACTGGGCAGGGCGTTGTGACTGGTGTCAGCGTAGTGTGACTGGGCAGGGCGTTGTGACTGGTGTCAGCGTAGTGTGACTGGGCAGGGCGTTGTGACTGGTGTCAGCGTAGTGTGACTGGTGTCAGCGTAGTGTGACTGGTGTCAGCGTAGTGTGACTGGTGTCAGCGTAGTGTGACTGGGCAGGGCGTTGTGACTGGTGTCAGCGTAGTGTGACTGGGCAGGGCATTGTGTCTGCTGTCTTCAGCATGGCATTCCAGTGAGGCAGCATCATACGTAAATATGTCAGCATTGGTTCTGGCCTGTTACAAGGAAACACCATTCTGATATGACCAGAATCATGTTGATAGTGATGTTAAACCCCAGCGGTGTGATTGTTTTCGCCAAATTTGTGTTTGCAGAAGGTGCCGTACCGCGAGTCTAAGCTGACCCATCTGTTCAAGAATTACTTTGATCAGGAGGGAAAAGTCCGAATGATCGTCTGCATCAACCCCAAGGCTGAGGAATACGATGAGACAATCGTAAGTTCAAATCTCCTCATGGGAACAGGATTTCGTAGAAAAAACTTGAAAGTTTTGGAAAATGAAAGACTTTGAAAAGGTCTTGAATTTCCTAAATATTAACAAACCGATATGGAAAGAATGTGAATTAAGTGTTTGGTTAGCATGTTTAGCAATTCGTGAAATCTGGTTGATTAATTATGACTTAATGCCACATACGTTACATGCATTCTGAGCTCAAACTGCTTATTGTCTTCATCACATTTCCTCGAACATTTTCATCAGCATAAACCTCCAGAAGTTTGGTGCAGTTTTGCACGCATATAACACTGTCGTTGTTGTTGACAGCATGTGATGCGATTCGCTGAGCTGACACAGGAAGTGCAGGTCACCCGGCAGAGCCACGTCAATTTCATTGACATAGGTCAGACGCCGTCACGGAAGGAGGTCGACCTTCCATCTCTACACGTACCCCCCATCCTGGAGTATGACCTCGGTCCACCTTTCCCTCCATTAGAGGTGAGAAATGGGGGAATCAGGGTTAGGCTGCTTTAAAGAGATTTTCGGTCAAAACTAGATATCTCTAGTGGGCTCAGACTTTCTGTATCTTAGTAGAACAAAACGATATGCTTTTTCATTGAAATCAAACACATGCAAGTCAGCTTCCCTAGTTTAAATGAATTAAACTTTGTACAATTCTGTAAAGCGACCTGAAATATGCCTACACCCAAACTGTTTTCGGGTAAGTTGTAAATACTTTTACAAAGAACTTTAGTGACCAATTTCTTCCACAAATGTGTATTTTGGGTTGCATTTTTGACCTGACATGGAATTTAAACAAATCTGACAAATTTTGACACAAATTCTGCAGTAAAAAGTAACATATTTGACTGCAACTTTTGAATATAACTAAGTTTTTTTTATCAGCTATCTATCAGGGTTTACTTTCATAAAACTTAGGAAATCAGTTTTTCTTAACTTTTCTCGCAAATAAATAATATCACCTTATAGTACTGTAACTTATAGCCAATGTTATTTACAAAGAAGTCGTGACTTACGTGAATGTAGCCCTGATACCAGATGCTGTTTCATTCATTTTCAAGGGCTCTTTGTGAAGTAGGTTGACATACCAGCTGAAAATTGAGATGTTTCAACATGGAACCTTCTTCTTTTCTGCCTACCTTCAACCTAATTCTTCAACCTCTTCCACCACCGCTGAAAGCTGAAAATATTTCGATATTTTCTTGGAGACCTGTAGGGTCTAGAGAAATAATTTCCATAGTTTTATCAAGCTTATACCTGTGGTGACACAAATCATTTTTGACTTCATTTTTACAATAAGTGTATGCATAAAGTGCCCTTTAAAAACTGCTTTAGTGGTTGAAAACTTTGAAGATTTACAGTAATTACAAAATCATGCTATTTGTTCACAGCTTATTGATTTCGCCGACACTAAAACGTTACCATGCCTGATCACTTACCTCAGCGAAAGGCAGAAGAAACGAGCCAAACTGATGGCAGATCACCAGTACAGACGTGAGTATGGGATGGACTCTGTCAGCGGAGTAAAACTAGCTAAACAGGGTCCTGAGTCAGCGAAGTTATTGCAGAATGCCCTAATTCCTCAACGACACAAAAGAGCAACTTTCATTGCTATGTATGAGCCTTTTTAATTTGAGTTCAGATTCCCCTACACAGTTTCATCCCACCATATTGCTGGTCGCTGTCATATAAGTGAAGTACTCTTGAGAATAATCCAACCAAATAAAGAAATAACTGAGTTCAGAAACAGATCTAGATTGGTTTTACAAAAACTGTAACTTAATGATGCCCTGAGAATATGCTGAAGTAAACGCCGTTCAAACATGAAAAGAGGATGAAGAATTTGAAGTAAGCTTATAGCATTTCCAGCCCCAAGATCAAGCCTAACTCACACTGCCCTAAATGACCCAAAATTTCGTCCATGAGCAAGTTTCAAATTTTCCCTGCCTCGGAAGGTTCTTACGATTTTAGAAAGATGTTTTAAGGTTAGTTTGGTAGATAGGATGATATCTACCAATGAAGATGTAAGCAAAAATGCTACCTTTTAATATTTGTCCTAAAAATGAGAAGGTTCACATTAATTTGCCTGTCTGTGTTGATTTTGCACGCCTTCATAAGCACACGTGCATTCTCTGTTGTAGAGGACCAGTTCCGTCTGTTACTGGTTGACCTTGAAAAAGAGAACATGGGCTTGAAGTCGAAGGTCAATCAAATGGAGTGTTTAGTGGACGACCTGAATGGGGACAAGAAAAACCTGGAGCGCAAAATCCGTTACCTGGAGAAAGAGGCGCACGAGCTGCGCAGCCATGGCTCAGACCTGAAGCGGCGCAGACAAGAGCTCGAGAGCCAGGTACGGCGTTCCCATGAAGTTGGGTCGTCCAATATCAGGGCTTCAGAGAAAGTGTAATTTTTGTAGTCTACGCAAAATACGCTGGGATTAACGTCTTACAGATATCAGAAGAATTGATAGCAAATGCATGAGCATGTGAGGCTCACAGACAATAAAGTTTACCGTCTCACCTTCATGTGAGGCTCACAGACAATAAAGTTTACCGTCTCACCTTCATGTGAGGCTCACAGACAATAAAGTTTACCGTCTCACCTTCAAAATAAACATAGAACATTTAAAAGAATATATCTTGTGTATGAAGGATGTGGCAGAGTTAAGATGGAAAAGGCATGAATGCCACTGAATTGAGAAGGCTAAAAGACATTTGGCTGTCTTCTCTTTGCTTGGATTCTTGATGCTGTATTCAACAAATTTGATATTACTAAACAGTTGCAATCACCAGCATCGTAGAGGTATTTATTCTGGTGTTGTAACAGATTGAAGTAACCTGCAAATTATCGTGGGTTTCTCCCCGGGCTCTGCCCGGTTTCCTCCCGTCTTCGTATACGTGAAACATTCTTGAGTTTGGCTTAAAACATCAACTGAATAATTTAAAAAAATAGATTGAAAAGTAGTACAGCCTTTGGGTTTATTAGAAATATGACAAACGTGCTGAGGAGTTTACTCCGTCTCCTGCCGACAGATTCTTACCCAAGATCAGAAACTGCAGAAAGAAAAATCTGAGAAGGAGAGGTTGAAACAGGACTTCATGAGCAAGCTGGAGATCAACAACTACAAGTGGTCCAAAAATCTGGTGAGTACGAGTATGCTCCAGTAAGTATTGTTAAAACTTGTACCTGGTCCAAAACTTGGTAAGCGTTTACATTTCAACGTTTTTGTTTACATGGCTTAATTGTGTGTTTGAAACGGAATCATGATGTCCTTGTCAGAGTTTGGAGAAGAAAAATAGTCAAGTCTCCAAACTAAGATCTTCAGTACCTCCACATTTTTGTGTGTCGGATGTGTTGATATTCTGCACATATTTATCTTTGGGAAAAAGTAATTATACAGGTGTTTCACTGATTGCACCTTATAAGTGGAATAAGGTATCTTGGCAATTTCTTGTACATCTGGAATGGAACAATTTAACCTGACGATGTTAGAAAACATTATTACAACAATAAGATAAGAAAGCTGTGATTAATGAACTGAAAAGCAATTGCTGGGTCATTTAAATACGACGAAAATTGTTCTGCTATGTTTCACACGGCTTTACTTTCGGTCTGATTCTCCTTGTGAGTTTATACAGAGTTTATAAACAGACTTTATAAAAAATTCAAATTCATTGGTTTAGTATGATAATAAAAAAATGTAATTTTTCCAATCATTAAAGTCATGAACATGGAATCCATAAAATCTGTTTGCTTTTTATTTGCTTTCAAATCTTTACTTGAATCAGATGCTTGTGATACTGAATTTGGTCATTATTCCAATGTATTCAGGCATAGATAATCTATGGGAATCCATTTAGATTCAGGTAGAAAATGATGAAAATAAAGCCCTGTTTTGGTTTTTTCTGTCACTAGGAAGAAGAACGTAAGCGAATGGAATCTGAGTTTGGTAACAAAATCATGGCCAAGGAGAGGAAACTGGACATGCTGAAGGACATTGTGAATGATGGGGAGGCTGCCACTCCCGTGCCCACTCCCAGGGTCTCACACACCGTCAAACAGAGGACGTACACCACACCGGCCACCATCAACGGACGCACGGCCACCACCACCCCACGCCGGCCCATGACGCGCTCTGCCACCACGATGCAGTCCGCAAAGTCCATGCAGGGGTTGAATAAGATCGGTGCTCCGGCCACGCCTTTACATGTGAGAGCTTGTCGTCTGGTGAAACGGGCGCAGTTGTAGCAGAGTTTGTCAGAGTTGTCTTACACTGCCGTATCACAAACTGTAAACGCTGATTTTTGGCTGTCCAGACAAGAGCTTAATGTGTGTTGAAATACAAGAGCTTAATGTGTGTTGAAATACAAGAGCTTTATGTGTGTTGAAATACAAGAGCTTTATGTGTGTTGAAATACAAGAGCTTAATGTGTGTTGAAATACAAGAGCTTAATGTCTAACCAAATAGTGTCACCTTCCAAATTAACGCTTTCTGTTTCATGGTGTTCTTAATTTTCTGACCTTAACAGTCCAAAACCTGAGTGTTCTGCTGCCCACGTAGCACTACATGCATGTAACTGCTGTGGTGACTTAATATCTATAGCACTATATACAGCGTGGAAGATACGTACACTTACGCTATGATCTCTTTGTGAATCGGGGCACAGGATCTTAAAGGGAAGTACCCTGCAAAAATGAAGTTATGGTGACGAAAAATCACATTGATAACTATCTGAAAGTACCTTCACTGCACCAAATTAAATGCAGTCAAATATTGTGGATGTATGATGGGTTTTTAGGAACCATATTGATAATGTGTGTCACCAATCATATCACATATATAGAATTAGGGCCTGTTTGGGCTGGGAGGATAAATCGTTCAACTTGATGGAATTACCTTCCCGGTTCTGAAACGTTTTGTTTTGTTTTTACAGAAAGCCCCTATTTATAACAGACGACGGCGATCAAAGTCCACAGGCGGAGACATTTGGTTGGATCACAAACCAGCGGGTCACCCTGAAACAGGTGAGTGGCATTCAGGGCTCTAAATTCAAATTTTCAGCTACTTGTCACTGGGACAGGAACTGGCACAAAGTTACCTGCCCAAACATAGAAACACCTGAAATACATGTGTGTATATATAATATTTGTAAAACATACATATGTACCTGACCCCCAGTAGTAAATAATTTTGAAAAGCTCTGACATAAGTGCCCTCTCAGATTTATGAACTGAGCTTTATTAATTTCCATGTGGTTTTATGGCTTAGACTTTGTACATGTCCTTTATTCTCCGCTCAGTGGTGTTGCAGAAAAGTGAAAATCTTCTCCACAGAGACGTTACACAAAAGAAAACCATTTGGAGTCCTCTCCCCTGGGTGATATTTCAACACGAATTCAAAAATTTTGTTAAACAGCAAACTTCATTGAATAAACTAAAGCAAGAGTATTGATTCGGGAAATGTGGTTGAGGACAACACATGATACTTGGCCCACAGTTTACTTTACTCCAGATACTCTGGTCTCTCGGTAACCCCCCCCCCCCCCGCCCCTTTGCTTACAACAATATGGCTGAAATATTGCTGAAGTGGCCTTAAACCAGGATCATGCATTCAGTCCTTCACCTATAATACTGTTAAATTGGCTTCGTACAAGTGAAACATTGTGAGGTTTTGCGTTGTGCAACCATGGATTGATGATCCGAAATGCCGTGTTTGTGTTCTCTGTGCAGACACCGTGCTACAGCCTGTGATGAAGAAGAAGCGGTCAGTGACGAACCTGAAGGTCAAGGACACTCGTGACGTGACGAAGTACTGCCTGACGACGCAGGAGCAGTGTTCTGATGGGGAGATCGCCACCAAGCTTGTCAAGGTCAGTCAGTCGGTCGGTCGGTTGCGCGATCACTCAAATCGATAAACACAAATGCCCAGCAGTTGTAGTTACCAAGCTGATGTATTTGCAATGTGCACCAGCCACAATTGCAAAACACTGATGGTCGTATGTTTCTCTGATTTCCTCCCACCGTAATGCTGGCCACAAGCGCATACGAGAAATATTTTTGAGTACGGAGTATAACCTCAGTGAAATGAATAAATAGATAACTAGTAGGCATAATTAGGTCTGCTTGTAATCTGCAGACGGTTGTGGGTTCCCCCAGTCTCTGTCAGCTTTGCTTCCATCATAATGCTGGATTCCATTGCAAAAGTGAAAAAGGTGTACTGTATGAAATTACCTTCCAGAACACTATCAGGGCAAAAAATGTCACAATATTCCCAGTTCATAGCATCTGCGAATGTGGCAGTATAAGGTTTGGAGTTAAAAATAAAGTATTGGGGTGTTTTTTGAGAATATGACAACTTTCAAAATTCGTGTGTAAATTCAACTTGTATTGTAGGCTTTAAACTCAGGACTCGGGATTTGCCCAACAAATATGTTTTTAATGATGGCCTGCCAGTTTCCCTGTGTCAGTTTACCGTGCTGTGTTGAGCCTTTTCATTCTTCAGTGAGGTGGCACCTCACACAGGATAGCCTTGAGGCCGACTGCTTCAGTGAGGCGGTACCTCACACCGGATAGCCTTGAGGCCTACTGCTTCAGTGAGGCGGCACCTCACACCGGATAGCCTTGAGGCTATCAGTGTCATCACTCTGCAGTATGACAAACTCTGAACTTGAGATCACCTGACACTCTGTTTTCCGTTACCCAGGGTGACGTGTTACCGACCGCTGCAGGGGGAACGGCCGTCGTGTTCAAGGACGTAGAGACCCTGAAACAGACCTCACCTGGGGACAGGTAAGATATCGGGTTAGGGGAAAAATCATGTGCTAACAGAGATTTGAAAAAAGTAAACAGAAGACATTGCACAGTGAAGGTTCAATACAACAAGTATTGTTCGAGTGAGACATTGAAATAACCCATGAGACGCCAAATTGATTTTTAGTCAGTAAAGTGGATGAGGTTTATATTTTAGTCACATGCCTGAAAGGAGGAGGGTTATAGCATAGAAATAATGTTCCATAGCAGGAAGACTGTTTCTGTTCTGTAACTCTCCATGAAACCTTTAATGCTTGTCATAGGCAGTAAATAAGAAGAAAACTTGAGTCATTGAGACTTTCACAACCTTACAAACTACATGGCATAATTATTCTTAATAGTGCGTTGCCTACAATGTCACACCCACCAGACGAAACCAAAGCCTCTAAATGAATGTTGAACTGATCGGAAATGCAGCCATTGAAAATTAACCAGAAAAGGTTTTAACTGTGCAACATCGTCATAAGCATGTATCTGTTTGCAAACTTAGACACTGACACTTTTCTCATAGTGAAAGGTAGCACTATTGTTCCTTCTGATTGCCAGGATATGGCAGAAATAACCTTTCATTCCATTTATGTCGTTTGACGAGGGTTTTGCACATGCTGAAATGAAATCTTTGATCGCCTTCCTTTTACGTAATACAAAAACGATTTAAGGTTATCGAATAATTAATTTTTCCTGAGGCAGACAGCATTAGCTGAACTCACAGCGACCACATTGGGGAGAGGCCTCCAGGTCATTGCGCTGTACTAGTGTGCTAACCCCAGAGGTCCCTGAAGATAATGTCAGGATATTAATGACACTCAGAGCATTCCAGTTTTCTCTACCCAGAAACCTTTCAGTTGTGTTTGAGTGAAAATTCCTCTGGTACAGAGTTAAAACCCTAAATAAAATATTTTTATGTTACAGTATTGTAACGTTCTTAGGCACCAAACAGACCTCATTCTCCTTTGTCTTTTTTGTTCCATTTTCCTGCAGGAAGCGACCATATGTGCCCCAGAGTCCCGCTGACTATGAAGGAGACTGGACGGACGTAGAAACGCGATGCTCTGTAGCACTTGATGGACACAATTTGAAGTGAGTATAGGGCTGTGCCTACAAGGGACACTGCAGGCTTCTGTGTCAAACAGCATCCCACCAATGGCTTTGCAGGTTCAAATCCATGTGGTTGTGACTTTTGTTTAGAAAGGCCTTGCTTTCTTTTTAGGAAAAGTGTCCTAACCTTTCTTCCACCCATAACCCTGATCTCTGTTATGTAGCTGTACAGAGGTTTTTCTAGCCAATTTCTTTTTAGAAACTCAATTCGAACAAATCAGAAAACTCAGTAATTTTACATCACAAATGTATCAAAAAGTCATTTATTTCATGAAAAACTCATTACAAAGTTCATTCTCTCACCTCAGTTTTCTGATATTTCTGTTGCCATAATGAGTTCTTTTTTTGCATTTTAGTTCAGATTTCTTTTTCTTTTCTTTGCAGAAGAACAAAGCAATCACGTATCTGAAACCAGATCAGTCCGAGAAAACCTACGCATTCAGAGGAAGACACTGTTATGCAGAAGCCTTCTCCGGAATCATGACTACCATAGAATTGTCACGTGTGGAGTATAACTCAATCATGTCCTGTGACCACATGGATGTTGTTGTTGTTTTTATAAGGGCACACCTGTGCTGGAAAAGTATAAAAAGTTTTAGCCATACATCTTTTAAAGACTCTTCCAAACAGCTTTTTATTTTGTTTTCTTTTTAGATTTAATCTCAGTGACATCCTCTGATTATGTATTGTAAAAAGACAAAGAGTAAATGGAGCAGGGAGGCTAGAATCATAGTTGGCAAATGGCCACATATAACTCGTGAAATCCTGTCTTGTCCGTTTACTTCTGTTAAGGTTTTATTTTTCATTTGATGTCAGTACTTAACTAGTAACAACTTGTACCCCCCTACCACCATGAGCGGAGCAGCATTAGTTAAGAGACATGCAGTGATGTGTATAATTTTTTAAACGTTTCATGGTTTCGGGCTGGCAAACAGTTACGTGTTATATATAATATTTGTTGGCATCCGTGGCTTGGCTTGTTAGCGCGCTACCACAGCGCAACAACCCAGACGCCTTCCGCTGATGGTCGCGGATTTCCCCTGGGCTCCGCCCAGTTTCCTCCCACCATAATGCTGGCCATCGTCGTATAAGTGAAATACTGACTACAGCGTAAAACACAAATGAAATAAATAAATATATAAATATAGTAGGAAGGCCCATTTCCCATCATAGCAAAACAAGGGAAAACTCTGAAGTCATTGGAAATTTTTGTGATTTTATCCTTGTGGTGCAAAAAATTCAGCATTTTCTAAAAAACATTTTTAACAGGCATGCCATTTGTTATATTATTTATGTGTCTTGCACAAACAACAGTAACTTCCTCCCCAGTGTTCTGTCGCTGATTAGGATGTAATGTGTAATATAATGTGTGGATATCTTTGCATGTGTGACCTCAGTTTTAGGCATCTGTTACATACTCCCCACATTTTATCATTCACTCTACTTGATCAACATTCACACTGCTTGATCAACATTTACACTACTTGATCAACATTCACACTGCTTGATCAACATTCACACTACATTCACACTGCTTGATCAACATTCACACTGCTTGATCAACATTTACACTACTTGATCAACATTCACACTGCTTGATCAACATTCACACTACATTCACACTGCTTGATCAACATTCACACTGCTTGATCAACATTCACACATGATAATCATGCACGCAAAATGAATATATTTCTGAACACTTTCATTCAGGACAGGAGTGGGTTTTCCCTACAAGAATTTGTTTTTTTTATTTATTGTTGCACAATAGGTCGATATGATATGCATTTAGATGTCCTGTCTTTTCAGTTTTAGTGTCAGACGTAAGTTTTTGTACATTTTGATTTAATAATAGAAGGTACAAGATCACGTCAGCTTGCAAACTTTTCATGATTTTTCTACTGATGTTACAGATATTGAATCGCTGAAATATGTTCCTTTTTCTCTGTGAATTTTTTCTCTGACAGACAATATCTTTTTCATCAAGAAGTTTCATAAAGACTTATAGATGGGGTTGAGTTGTAGTTTAGAAGGCCAGTTAACCGTGTCATAGTACCACCAATATGAAGAGTCTTAAGAGCATCAGTAGAGTTTTTGGCTGCCTGGCAGAAGCACTTACCATTTTTGAAAACCATGGACTTGTAATGGTTTATATAATTAATTGAAGAGTAGTCAAATACAAAACCACTGTGGTCTCCAGGTTATGAGAGCAGTGGGCATTTTGGTCAGTTTGGCTAGATATGTTCACTTTGGACAAGGGCGACAAGGGTCGTGGAGTTTTCATCTTTTTCACACTTCATTTCCTTGTTTTTCCATCACCTGCCGTTCATTTTACCTCATTATTTAATTTTTCTGCCGGAAATTGCCACAGAATTTTTGGAAATTGGGAACAAGGATTGATTTGCGTAATGTTGTGATGACATTTGGATAAGATAACCCTGCAAAATGTTTCCCCCTCCCCCTCCCGCTCCAGCCGCCCCACCCTGAAGAAATATCTGTGAACATAAATATACAGTGCTAAGTGTTCTTTACCTCAAACTCTTTCCTGTGAGCAGTAAACAAATGACACTTGTTTGTTAAGTTTTAAGGAAGGTCAAGATATGAAAGAGTAGGCCTGTGCTATTCTTTTTTACTCTGACAACGTGTAAGAAAAAATACTGGTTAATCCAGCATGATAACTGTTCATATGTTTGAATAAAAGCCAGGCAGTTACAATATACACTGTAAATACTGCTCAGCGAGATATCTTCATTCCGTCATTCAAACCATCTGTAAAGGTGAATCCATTTAAAAACTGAAAGCTGAATCTCCTGGTAACGACCTCTCTTTTTGCTCTCATCTACTGGTATACGTGAAGCTAGATGTGGTTTGAAAGCTCTACCGAGTATGGTTTGGTTGTGTGACACCACCATATATGACGTGAGTGTGACGTGTGACGTCCTATCACCAAGGCGATGTGACATTCTGTGATAAACTGTAGATGGTATAATTTTATTCTTTCTCTACTCATGAAATCGTTTGTGTTCTCAATCATGCTGTGTGTATATCTTATCCTAAACGAAGTAAAGTGTACGATGTTTCCACATCTTACCGATGTATTAATGAAGTGTTTGTCATGTTGATATATTGCTAAATGGTATGAAGAAAAGTTTTGAAATTTACATCAGAAGGAAGGCCATCAATAACTGTGCAAGAACGTAGGTTTTATTTTTTTTTTAAATATTTCTTTGTGAGTTCAAACATTCAAAGTAGCGAATTCCCTGGCTGCCTGTTGCGACCATAACCTAACTGACGTCATAAGAAAATGTTTTTGTTTAAAATTAACATGATACAGGCACCACTAATGGTGGGAAGTGAATATACACAACAGGTATGCATATTTGAAATGAAGATACTCAGCAATTAATTCGAGACCCCACACAGGGACACTGTTGCCATGAATATGACGTCAGTACGGGAGGAACTAGCCGCAGCAGGTTACCATAGGGTCAGTATTTTAAAGGACCAGAACTCACTGAGGAAAATCTTAAAGACTAAAACAATCATTTTTCTTGAATAATTTTTGAAGGCCTGTTCTTTGATGTAAATAACATTTTTACATATACCGTTCCTTGAATTTTCTCCTGGTGGTACGAAACTCACTTTCCATAGGTCTTAGGGATGATTACGCGTTTGACAGCATGGTCGCATTCTCATGAATCTGGGGGGCCCGTAGCCTTAAGGGTTAACCCGCTAGTGCAGCGCAATGACCAAAGTGCCTCTCATCAATGCGATCGCTGTGAGTTCGAGTCCAACTCACTCTGGATTCCTCTCCAGTCGTCCGCCAGCAACCTCCTGATGGTCGTGGGTTTCTCCCGGGCTCTGCCTGGTTTCCTCTCACCATAATGCTGGCTGCCGTCCTCGTATAAGTGAAATATTCTAAGTACAGCGTAAAACAACATTCAATTAAATAAATATAATGCTGATTCTGAGTACAACTTCCTCTCAACATACACTCCATTCATCAAGTATGCGTGAGATATTGTTGACTACGACATACACCTCAATCAAGCAATAGAAGGTGACACATAAGGACTCAAAATCGCAGAGAAACACCTCGTTTTTGCTGTGACTTTGCAGTGTTTGTGTACTAACTAAGCGCTTTCTGAGCCCACGTGTAACGAGAAGTGTGACGTCATCCAAGGAAGAACAAATGAGCACACCGCTTTGCACCCCTTTATTAAAGGCGAGACGAAGTTTCCATTGAAGTCTGAAGGTGTGTCCGGCACATCCTCCCTGAAGGACTTCCTGGTTTCACTTGTCCGGTTTTTACATCACAACTGTTAGGATATATATATATAATATACTAAATAAAAGCCTATGTAGAGCGTAAAGCTTTGTTCAAAATAAGAATGTAGACCTAAATAAACAGACTTGCCGATCTGTAGGCGTCGAAACAGACATTTTTATATCAGCTGTCAACCATAATGGGCGTTCCATGTTGACAATGACACGACCATTTCAACAAACAACAAAAGAACTTTAAAAGTGCATATAGACAGAAATTAGCCTGATTATAGAGTTAAGATTTGTTTAAAACGAAGAGAACAGTTTTGGAATGATTCGACTGAGTATTTATATAGAATGTGTACAATGCAAGTTTGGTCATACAAAAGTTGTCCTTAATCACAACAGTTGTCACAGTTGCGTTTGACTGGATCGGTTCACATGTCTAACGCGACGATTTTATTCAACACGATATATTTCAACGCTGTTGCTACTGTTTTTGTCCAATGTCAACCAAACTTGTGTAAACTACATACATCAATATACCTAATTATGTAGCATCGATTTCCAATTCCCATGATCAGTTGTCCGTCCGCCTGACTGTCTTTCCAGTATACACAAATATCGCCACACACCTTTCAAAACGCTAATCCTGATGCCGTTTTTGACTGATTTCAAGGAAACTTGGTACACGTGTAGACTATATGAGATTCATAATTTGTATTGCCGATTTTTCATTTTGATGATTGGTTGCCTGTCTGTCCATCCAGCATATGTTTACATTTCTTTCATAATCCTACTAGTAACTGGTTTTTGTCTATTTTCAACGAAACTTGTAACAAGTGACTGAAGGAGTGATTTTCAGTTTTGATTGCCAATTGTCTGTTATGCATACATAATTTGGTAATTTGGTAAGAGATACTGTCTCATCAGAGACCGTTTTAAGATAAAACACTTGATTGGTTTCAATCGACGCAAGTTGTATGTATTCCTCTTCTCTTTACTCCATAAATGCAAGCTTTTATCGCCCTGATGGCTTAAGAGTCATGGTAGCAAGATACAAAAGACTATATTTATGCAGTAGAGATCAGAGCAAGCCATATAATTTCCGTGGGGTATAACGAATCAATGTACATGTATTTAAAAGTCTTTTATTAAAAGAACAATTTACTTGACCTGCTAAGGACAAACAGGCTTTATCAGGCGTTCATTTCGTTTCTGAACTCGTGGTGATCACGCCCTCCTTTCAGAAGACCGGGAGTGTGATTTGCCACTCCCAAATTCATTGTTTTCCTAGTCCCTTGGTTATATCAGGCGCGTGTTATTAGCACGTCTCGAGTTTGTTTCGGGCCGCAGTGCGATACATGTGGTAGCGTGATAGCGAGCCTCAAAATGGAAGGCATGCATCATAATGTCCTTGGTATTTATGACAAGACTGGCTCTAGAGCTCGGACAAACTCGACGGCATCTTGAACGCTGGTGCCACTGTTGATACGTGCCGTACATTTGTGCCTTGAAACTCGTGGACAGCAATATAGTGCCCCAGAACAGATTCTTAGTGTTGGGGTCATGTTTGGAGGCTGTGTTGAGAATTGATAGGCAAACTTATGGGTATTTACTACATCCTGTACGCTCCAAATGCTGATACATGAGCGATCTGAGAGACACACTCTTGTAGGAAAGGTGAACTACAAAACCTCTAGCTTCCACCATGGCGGAATTGCAACAAGCACAATGTCCCAGGCTGTAATGTCTTGGACAAAACCCAAATGTAACAAGCTGAACAGTTGATGGTGAACTTGATGGCAGGTCAGCCCGCATCTGAGACAGTCCTTCTTTTGTTGGCCAGCGGAAGGAAATGTTTTACAAACAGAATGTAAATTATATCAGACGTAACTGTCATGATGACACTACTGTTGAGATACGTCGCCAAGGCGATTATGTTAATTTTCCGAAACATTACACCCTCTCCACATATCCGGGTCCTGTCGTTGCACACGACAGTGTTCGTGACCAAAACGCGTGAGTTAAAACAAACAGTCAAACACACTGAAATGCCCGGGTGTAGACTATGCAGATTGCCCGACTGTGAGAACAAGGCATTCACACATTACTGAGTCAGACGATGACGACAAAGATTTATTTATTTATTTGATTGGTGTTTTTCGCCGTACTCAAGAATATTTCACTTATACAATGGCGGCCAGCATTATTGTGGTAGGAAACCGGGCAGAGTCCGGGGCTAACCCACTACCATCCACAGGTCGCTGGCAGGCCTTCCCACGTACGGCCGGAGAGGAAGCCAGCATGAGTTGGGCTTGAACTCACAGCTACCGTATTGGTGGGAGACTTCGATCATTGCGCTGCGTTAGCGCGCTAACCGACTGAGCCGCGGAGGCCCCAACGACAAAGATATTGAAGAACTGGATGATTTACTTTGGTTCATCTTGAACATTTTAAATCACTTGAAATCAGTGCATGCATGTGATCAGACAAATTTTAGACGTTGTAAATGATCCCTCTAGTTCATAAAAGAAAATGTTTATCAGGAACACATTTGGCCTAGGCAATTGAAATAATGGACTAGCTTGTGTGGAACGCAGCATTTGTTTTTCTACTGCGTAATTTGATACTCCACATCAGGAGATCGTGTTGCATATCTGCAGGTCTTTAACTTTATCTTCAGATTATACATGACTAACTACCCTACTACTGACTAATGGTTTGTAGTGTAGGTGTTTGATACTTTCCTCTTCGTGTTATTGAGTAATTAAACACTTGAAAGTCCATAAGTTTTGAAAAAGTACAAAAAAAACCCCATTAAAATATTTTTTATATGCATGTTATCATTTTCTTTTGTTTGAAGATATCGTTCAACAACAAGAGGGAAAACATCACGACATTGACGAAACTCCATAAATCCGTCAAAATCAGGCATTTCTACTGATCTTAATAAGCAACATACACAAAAGAAATTTAATTGGTTTGATTCCTTAGCAAATTTGCTATAAACCCATACCATTATGCGTGTTCCTGAACTTACATTTATTAGTCGAGAATAAAGGAGAATCAAATGTTTTGTTATGGTGGTTGTTCTGTAACACGAAATAGGCACTGACCAATCAGTTATCAGCTTATCAGGACTCTTTGAAGGAAATGATCCCATCAAAAGGTGGCACAAATTCCAATGTTCAAGGCTTGCTGATGACATGATATTGTTAAGCTGACGTTAAGCGTTTAAACTTTGACTGACTTTTGAGGGGTTTTTTATGTTAAGTTAAGGGTGGGCTTATAAACGTGGCGAAAACACATGAAAAGCTACCAGCTATGCAATGCTATTACATATTTTCTAACTCTATTGGGAGATATACCCTTCCAAAAAAAATTCCCCATGAGAATATTGCCCTCAGATGGTACCAACCCTACTCGCTCCGGACTAACAGGTTCCCCATTACATTCGTTAGTAACCTACTAAGGAATGGTGTGTCACGCCGGACTCTCCAGGTTTGGCTGCACCTAAAGACGTGAAAAATTCTGTACCGATTATTTTCATGTTGGACATTTCGATAAAGTCTGTAGGCCTATATATTGGTGCCAAATTAATTTAAGGGCGTGGTAATTTGTGTATTCGAAAGTAGTATTTTATGAACTTTTTTTCAGACGAATTTTAGGGCTAATACAGTAGGCTTCATAACATTATATAACCTTAAAGTTATACAGACTATAAAGGTTATTTATGGGTAGGTGTTTCGCGCTGTTCCCAAGAATATTTCACTTTGGCTTATGCGACGGAATGCTATATAAGTGAGGGTTAGGAACTCGGGCAGAGCGTGGGGGGAATTAATTAAGCGAACCGGTTATACGTAACAGCCAGGGATGCATTCATAACCTGTCTACTTGTTGGGAAATTCATTAAAATAGGAATTAAGTTATAATAAATGGTCATACGCAGATTGGTTATGTTGTATAGTGCATGGGACATGTGACCATATTAGCGTATGTCAATGCAATGTGATCAGGGTGTCGGTTTTATCAACGCAGACTATAAGTGACAAAGTTGTATTTCTGGGTGTTCGTCTGAACATAGCCCGCGCGCGAACCCGAGTGCCCGGATTTAACAACAGTGGTACGGTAAAGTACATGGGCCACTTCGTCAGCATTTCTTCCAAAAAAATGTGTATTTATACACATTTTTGCGGGTTTGTCTAGGTAATCTTCTTCCTGTGAATTTGTTCCGCTGAAGCCGCCGCTGAGACCGCTAACGCTTTCACCTCACTGTGACCTAGATTCAGTGTCCCGTAAACTAGGTCACGACAACCGGCTTCCGCCAAATGCTGAACTGTGCGGTCACGTGACCCATGGCAGTCGTTGTTGGCTGAAAACGTGGGCCGAGGTCGTGTGTGAAAACTGAGGATTTTACAGCATTACGGCGGAAACAGGTCCGGAATGTGTGAGTCCTTAATGCATTAGCAGGGAAAGCATGACTTAGCGTTGTCAGTTGTCTCGCAACCTGTCTGCTTTTGTACTTAGGCTTAAAATTCCCCCGCACATCGCGCTGGGGCGGCCATTTTTGTTTTTAGTAGTGAGTCGTCGGCAGCGAAAGAAGCAGCCTGCATTGTCTGTTTTTATAGTAGACCAATTTCGCACGGTCCTGGCTTTAATATTTGGTTCGTATTTATCCTGGACTAGGTTTGGACGTATGGCTCGAAGGCAGTCGCGTGCAAATCGACTGAAACAGTCGAGTTGCCGAGCGATTCAAAATGGCGGCCTGGAGATCGGGCATTTTCGTGATTTCCGAGGTCCTTCCGAGGGGTTTGTACTGTCAACACCGTGAACACGAGTTTGTGGTGGAGAGTCAGTTCAGAATCAAGTATTTCTTAAAGACTGCTGCGATACTTCCTTTCGTATGTTGCATTGTATACTGTCGAGCTACAGTGTACTAGCACTGACCAGCCAAGTGGTACATTGCTGAAGGGAAGGCCCAGAGGAATCCTAGCTAATGTTGACACTGATAGATTCGGTTCTAACTTAGAATTTATAATCAGCTATAGGTGTCACCTTATTTGTTGACTTAACGTATAACAGCAGTTTAGGTGGAATTTTGTGTGAAAGAAAAAAATTATTGCAGATGTTGCATGTGAAGCTTGGATAGTTTTTTGTTAATGTTTGTCCAGATGACTGCCCATCCATTTGTAGGTTTGTTCAAATTTTTCTTTTCACACGATATATTTCTGTCTAAACTGTGAATGCTTTTTCAAAGGTTTGATATCAGATTTGGTATTGAAACCCATTGTCATGAAACCTCGCTTGGGAAAGCTTTTTGTTCGCATTCCCCTGTTCGACTCTCTTTCAGTCATTATATTCATTGAAATTATTGTTTTCACATGATATGTCAGTCTAAATATTACAGATTCATTTCAGGTTTGGAAATTGAATTTCTTGTCGTGATACCTTTCTTGGGATGGCGTTATATCCCGACTTGTCCATCTGTTTGTCATGAGCTTGTTCAAAGCTTCGTTTTTGTATGATCACCAGCACAGTGAAAAACGAGGATTTGGGGATTTGCTTCGTGAATCCCCGGGCATGAACCATGTATGGGCCATGACGAAAATATGTTTGTTGGACGTAACTCTGACCTCTGTCCAAAAATATCAGTATTCTACCGTGCTCTGACGTGTTTTTTGCCCTCTTCAATGTTAATTTTTTAAAATCGCCATCTTTTTTGTTGATTTAGCCAGAATAAGCCGAATCAGCAGTGGAGCTGTAATGCGAGATTAACGCTGTTCGGGCGTGACATGGGTGGGTGCTCTAGTAGGTGCAAAATAACGCTAAAAAGACGTGATTTTGGGTAGTCGCTACAGAATACGCATCTGACAGACACAATTCCGTGAACCCTTGTCGGTCAATTTTTATTTGTTATTTTTCTGGACTTTGCTCACATAAAACATATAGGTGGATAGAGTTTCCGCCATAGGCCGAAAGTGATTGGTCTTAGGTCTTAATTTGAACCAAAATGCTCTGCATCGGATTGTTACTGTCAAACCCAACAACAACTACAACAGTCTAAGGTATAGTGACCACCAGAAATCGCGTCTTTTTAGGTGGCGTACATGTATATGGAGACGACAGCAGTGTGGGGGGTTGTGGGTATCATACAAGCATGCCTGGAAACCTGTGTCATATTTAAGCATTCTTATACTGGCATCCTCTTTGCCCCTGCATGGGAAGGTCTGCCAACAACCTGCGGATTGTCGTCAGTTTCCCCCTGGGCTCTGCCCGGTTTCCTCTCACCATAATGCTGGCCACCGTCATATAAGTGAAATATACTTGAGTATAGCATAAAACACCAATCAAATAGATAAATAAATATTTAATCATTATCTTTTAAGCACATATAATGTTCGTGTATGTAGCCTAGGTTTACTGTGATTTATGACTGCCTCGGTGGCCCAGTGTTGAAAACTTCCGCCTAGAGGTCGGAAGATTCGGGATGTTCCCATCGATCCTGGGTCGGGTCATACCAACAACTGAAATAAAGGTACTTGTTGCTGCCTGGCTTGGCACTCACAACAGAGGGGTTGCAAGAAAGAAACAGGACTGGTCAGCCTTGTGTCAGTATAATGTGACTGGGTTATGTGTCATTTCTGGTGTCTTTGGCTTGATATTTCCGTGGCGATGCACCTTGGTGGGATAGGCTCGACCTAGGGTTTAATTCTAGTGATTGAAAATCTTTACCGAAATGGCAGAATTTTTTGCACTGTAATTATCATCACAACATAATGTGAAGAACTGTTAACCACTGCAGGTTACCTGATTAAGTATCAATTAGGGCAGCCTTTTAACAAGTTGTTCACTGAACATAACTTTACCGTGTCAGAAAAAATACGGATGGTGGGTCGGGAATTTTCAGTATTTTTTTCTCATTGAGGGATGAAGAAGAAGACATCGAGAGAAAAGCAGAAAATGAAACCTTTTATCAGAATTCCTAGTGTCTGCTGGGTTATGGCTTACGCACAACAAACATAGTTTTAATGATGGCCTTAGAACTCAACTTATATTGATAAATATTGATTTCCCGTCATAACTAAGGAAACATTAATCTCACTCATCGTTATGATTATAGACCAGTTCAGGATAACAACCCAGACGTATGATGCTGCATGTGTGTCAGATCATGTACTGAAAGAGTCTTCTGTTTGATGTGATGCCTGTTTTGGGAGTCATTCAGAGTTTTTGGTGTTTGATTTTTTTTTTCAATCCAGGATGCGAACAGCCACTGTTTGTGATGCAGCTGTAGAGTTGATTTTTATCCGTCACACGAGGACAGTCAGTGACAACATGTAAGTAAATGAATACTGAGTCATTGCATTAAATTTTATTCTCCGTTGAAGTTCATTTTCATTGGCCTCCACTGACTTATCTCCCTTGAAGTCACTCTCACATATTAATGGCAGGCTTCAGCACTCTGTGGTCAGGTAGAAACCTTGGAAATGGCTAATGAAACATGTCCAGGTTAAAGTGAAATCACTTTTATAGATCTTGATCATGCACAACAAACTAAATTAACTGTAATCTGAAAGGCTGATAGCTTTAGGGAAAATACAGATAATTTCTTTCCAGGACTTTTAGTCTTGTAAAAAAATTACTTAATTTGACTGGATTTCCCCAAGAAATGGTGTTGGGTAGAGGCTACCCACAGTACAGAAAGCTTCTGTCCACCAAAGTGTAATGAGTATATTCTGATCTTTATTGGTGTGTTTGTTTGTTTCATTGGTGTTTTATATTGTACTCAAGAACATTTCACTTATACGACGGTGATGAGCATTATGGTGGGAGGAAACCGGGCAGAGCCTGGGGGAACCCATGACCATCCGCAGGTTGCAGGCAGAACTTCCCGAAGAGGAAGCCAGCATGAGCTGGACTTGAACTCACAGTGACAGCATTGGTGGGAGGCTACTGGGTCATTGCCTGTGCTAACGGGCTAACCGACTGAGCCGCGGAGGCCCCCGATATTTATTTGTAATCCAAGATCATGTGTCAATTCTGATAGGTCCAGCCATCGTTTCTGTACTTTTGGTTTTGGCATCAAGTTGAGAAGAGAGAATAACTCCACCGACGACAGAGAAACATACTTGTCTGAGTTAATTACATAGAGTATATATAGAGAAAACCATAAAGTGGAAAATGTACATTTTGAGGTGCACAGAAGAGTTATTGCCTCCGTGAAATATTTTGCTGCCGATTTCATGTGTAATTCAGGCTACGGAAGGAGGCCCCACTTATGGTAGTTTGACGTATCTAAAACTAGTCTCAGGTTATGTCGTGCTGGGCATCACCTGGCAGGGGAGGTAATTCAGTGCAGCGCTGCTGTATGCTGGAGTTTGGTTTATGTGTATTTCATTTTATGTTCGGATGCTCGGTTTTAGGTCAGGCTAAAGTTAGGTTTATACGGAATTAGGTTGAGGCTTGTTTTTATAGTCTGACCAAAGTTTGGTTTTTATGTACCATTTGAAGTTTACAAGAAGAATTGCTAATGGCCAGGGGTCACTAGCATGTAGCCACCATGGCAACATGACATCGCTGTGGAAGCTGTATGATTGTGTGGTTAAGAGGAGCCTGGTTTTAGTGTTGGGGCTTGATCAGATCACACAACAACCTGATTGATGTCGTTTTCTAGAGATAATCTGAATTGAGGTCTAATGCACTGATCATACATGTGAATAGTCACTAATACATTGTGACTGAGGCCAGCCTTAAAAATTCTTTGATGTGGATAACACACCCCATGACAAAAAATAGGGAAATTTATATTTCATTGTGGCTAAATGAAATAAATTAGGATTCTGAAAGAAATTGACTTGAAAAGAAAATAAAAGAAAGAAATTCCAAGTCACCTGCAGCAAACATGTTTGTAATCAGGGCCTGAGCATTACTTGAAATGTGACATGTACAGTTGCTTAAACTCAAACATCATTTCAAGTGTAACCAACCAGACAAAGTTCAGTCCTCAAGAAATTCAAGGCATTAGCATTTGACGTGATGTTGAGGTGCCTTTGGCAGGATGGGTTACCCCTGTTGGGTGCACTTATCATTACTGACCTGCTTCGAAAACGTTGAGGAATTGTGGAAGGAGTGATGAAGTCAAACCACAGTGTTTAGCTAAAGCTACAGTGTTCTCTTATCCAACATGTCCAAGGCGAAGAGTTACTGTAAGGGCCAGTCTAAAATTTCGACCAGAAAAGTCCTTTCTTAAAGGCAAATTAAGTACATATAACAGGACGTTTAATGCTGAAACGTTTTTCCAGCAGGATATTATCGTACCTTGCAAACAAAGCCTAGAGAACCTTTGAAGGATGAGTAGAGCTATCATACTCAATCAAAATGAGTAACTTTCAAGTTTGTTGTGGTCATAAATGTAGGTCATATGCAGTATGGCTTTACTGTGCACAAGGGAGGTAACTCTTCCATCAGCACATGTGGTCTGATTGTCTTGTCAGAGAGAGAAATTCGGGTGGGACTGACATGTTTCTGATGAGTTAACATATACTGATGTAAAATTGTGATAACTATTCATGGATTTCATCTTTTAGGGGTTTTCAGTTTGGTTTCCAATATGATAATGTCCTTTGCTGGCATTGTAGCTATTAGCCAATGAGAAGGCCTTTTTAACGTCAAAGAATACTTTCACAAAACTTAGATTTATATAAGAAAAGTTATGAAAAAAGTGACAAATTTTGCGACAAATGGCTTTGTGGATGCAGTTGTACTGAGACATCAGGAGATATGGGTATATGTAGGCTATGTAGTGGGTTTTCATGGTTTCCTGCTAGCTGTATAGGTGAAAGACTTCTATAACACTAGCAACACAAGCAAGCAGTGAGTTTGTTGGCTATCCAATGTGTCAGTGTTTTCTGATTTCTGGATGATTTCTGGTTTTAATGACTTTGCCCTTCAGAGCATCGCCATGGCATTGCGTCAGTCGGACCGACTGCGGCGTCGCGCCAGTGAAATCGCAGCGGAAACCAATGGGACAACATGCGAAAAAGGTTTGAGGAGGCAAAAACTGTAGAGTAGTTCATTGCATGCTTGTAGCTACATGCTTACCTCCCTTTGTGTGCTCTTCACAATTGGAGGTTAAAAAGGGTAAAGAAAGGGTATCAGAGGATATTTGATCTCGGGTATTTAACCAGTGACCGACTGTCATCAGAGAGAGTTCTCTCTTTGCCAGGTTCAATCTCAGTGTTGGACAAGGAATTTGGGACATTCCCACTACATTTTGTGACGCTGTGTATTAAAACCAATGTTGTATTTTTCTGAGGAGAAAACGTGAGCAGAATTTTTCTGTCTTTTCTACATTGCCTGGTGTGACGTCAAGCACAAACATTTGATATCACCAATTGGTAATGTAGATATTTACAAGTGATGCTCTACTTTCAAACTCCCCTGACATCATCCAAGTAGAAATACCTTACTCAATGTCACATCTGCCCGATTCAACATCATGTGAGGAATATTTTCACGTCTCTCCAGGAAAATTTTATGGTTGCAGCCGAAGATTTTGTTTTTTGAGGAATCTTCAGTTATAGGGGTTAAATAGTGTTACTCATGGTAAATCCTCGTGAACCATTGTTAGCTTTGTTCCACAGGACTTGCTACAAATCATTTTAATGTTTCTACCCAGTTTCTATTGGTGTGGAGTTGCACATCAAATAATCTTGAAAGCGCATGTCGACTGCTGACATTGAATTCTGTCTGTACTCTGGCTTACAGGATCTTCTTTTCTACATGTATTTTTTCTGTTGTATAAATGACCATTATAAGTGTGTAGATGTAATGCATCATAGTATGTCCTATTAACATTAAAACATTTAAATTGATATTAAAAACATTAATCACTGACCATGAAATTTGGACTTCATTCACACCCATAGATAAGTTATGTATTAGTAATGCTGTATTAATTCTGTTGGTGATGAAAGAGTTTGAATTTTCTTTGGTTTAGTGTGTGCGATAATACTTTACTTTTCTTCTGGTATATTTGGTAAGCAACTTTTGAGTCATCATATCTGTCAGTGGTTGATTGATGTTTTATTCCCTCTTCCCCAGTGAAAACGACTATGGTTGTACAGGGGGACAAGTCCGGAGTGCGCGTTCTGCGCTCCAAGGATGACATCGAGCTGATGATGGAATGTGATGACGACCCCCTTACCAGCGTGCAGCTCGATGCCAACTTTCGCGCTAAGGAAGCGCACGCGCTGGCAATGCGGCAGATCAAGGCCGCACACGAGGGGCGTTTATCCTTCGTCAGGGGCACGCCTATCATTCATGATCAACCAATCATGCTCCAGTCTGGAGGTGAGTTTAGAGGGACTGAAGAGAAGTCTTCACACAAGGTGTACCCTAAAAAATGGCCCAAAATTTCGTCCCAAAGAGTGTAGTTTTAGAGGAAAATCAGTGTTGTAAAATAATATTATTGGTGCTGAAACTTGCATTGTTCCAGTACGATATCATCCTGCTTATCAAATAAACCTCAAAATACCATTCCAGAATCAATAGCACTCTCAGATTCAGGAAAAATGTGTAACTGATTTATGGGAGAAGTTTTCGGCCAGTTAAGGCACTAGTGTATCTTCACCCAAGCCTTCGTTTCACAGCCCTCTTAATTGGGCAGATCTTGCTGTGGCAATGCAGGAGTAAACAGTTGCGACAAGGGTGGAAATGGTGGAAATTCTTACAACCAATCCTGAGGCTAGAAATAAGACCACAAATTCCGACTATGTTTGTTCTGAGCTTGAACTGTTGCACTTAAAACCGTTATAATACTGAGACTGGAAATTGATGCAGAGTTCCATTGGCACCTCCAATTGTTGGCAGTTTTATTGTTATTGTTATTTTATAATAGAATTCTTTTATTATTATTTTTATCAATCTGCTTACGTAATTAAATGGGTTATGTGGTTTTCATTCCTACTGTGTCTGTTAACCCATGTTTTGTGTATTACAGCCAACACCGTTCAGCTGTCCAATGCTCCGACAGGAAACCAGGCTATCCCGTCATCTGCGCGACAGCTGGTAAGATACGCTCCGGAGTTATGTGCGGTAATTTTGAGTTGCGACATTCAGACATGGCGGTGACTTCCCTTTGTGCCATGTCGTTGCTTTACGGCTTTGTGGGGCAAATCGGTAAATCCTGACATCAGAAGTGTATACAATAGTGAAAATTATGCACCTGTGCTGTGAAGTGATGACGTCACGAAAGCAATGACGTCATGAAAGCGACGACGTCATGAAAGTGGTGATGTCACGATCTCATACATGATGTCGTTGTGTCACAACTTGAAAGTTCTTCATTCTCTTGTCAAAGCCCTTATTCCGCCATACGTTATATTGACGCTTCATTATTACTTGTGATGTGCATTTTGCCAGCTTCCGCAGTTTCCTTGTTAGCCGATGGAACACACTATTGGTATATTACTGGCCTCTGAGATAAGCAACCTTCCCTGACTCAAACAGTTAAAGCGCTGGCTTTTGCTACAGCTGTCAGGCCCATGATCATGTGATCAGAGAGGTCACATGGTGGAATCCAGCACCTGCTGGTTCAGCTTCAGCTTTGAGTCCATACGGTTGTCAGGTACCTGCCAAAGGTTGGTGGTTTACTTCAGAAGCTCAGGTTTCCTCGGTCCATAAAACTGACTGCCACCCGGAAAGTGTTATGTTCAGGGCTACGGGACTGAACATCAATCAAATAAAAACTCTTACATAAGTAAAGCCCTAAATAAGATAAATGAATAAGCCCAGTGTAAAATGGTAGTGTAGAGTTTTTAGATGACAGCAAAGGAAGTAATGGAAGAGCTTTACAAATTCGTCAGATTATGAGAAATATTTCCTTCCATTTGTTGCCCGTGTAATCCAGATTGTGTGTGATGTCATAAGGGAACTGTAATGAGCATAAATGGGCGATTCTGGAATATTGCTTCCTCTGTGTGTTGGCACAGCTTGGCTCATAACGGCTGCTGATGTATTTCAGTTTGCATGGCTGTTGGTTTGTGTCCGTCTCTCTGTCTGTGTGTAACCCTGTCTGTGGTTTTCTCCCCTACTAGGCCGGTACCAGTATTCTAAATAGAAACCAAGTCCAGATGATGAGCACAAATTCTGGGGTTCCTGCAGGCAATGCTGGCATGCAGCAAATGGTTAGTATTGGCTAGAATTTTGCAAAGCAGTGTGGCAGGACATGTATCCCTTGCAGCTATGAAGGATGCTACTGGCTTTTGTGTCTCTTCAAAAAGATTACTTGCTCCATTTAGTTCACAGGTGTTTTGTGTTTTTGTTTTGCCTTGCTTAATGCTGTAATATTTGTAGCCTTTTGTTGAATTTTTCAGGAATTTACACTTGTCTGAAGCAAATGTCACCTTATTCTGAATTTAATGACCTTCATTTTATGACATGACATGACATTAGTCTATAAAAAGATTAGGTGTTTAAAAGTTGAAGGAAACACATACTTGTATAGTGTTTTATTTATTTCTTTTGAGGTCAAATATTTAGCTGAAATTCTACATCATGTACAGCGACAGGTTGAACATTGCCCATAGTTTCCGAAAGATTGGTCTTTATTTGTACAGATGCCTCACATTTATGGTTCTAAAAATTCGATTGTTAAATTCAAATTTGTGTGGCTCATGAGAAAGCGTCATAACTATTTCAGAAGGTGTCGTTCCCTGTCTGTCCACACCAGGTGGAAGTAGGTTTACTTTATTATACTGAAATAATGTTATGATAGCTGTTTTGGAGGATACCTTTTCCCTCACAGTGGTGATTCCTTCCCAAGCTGACATGGCCGTTGTTGTCTCGCACTGCACGAGTAATGCGTTATCAGTTTGCCCACAAGACGTCATGGTAAATGCAGGTGTGAACGGCAGACTACATAGCTTGGACCTGAATTACCATTGGCGGGAAAGGATCCCCAGTGAGCATGCAGAAAATCACTGACCCTTTGTTCACGTTGTGTCAGAAGACGAATACAGTTCGCTACAGTTTTGATGATAGCGTTGTTGTTGTCGTGCTCCAAATTGCCTTCTCATTAAATCTGGAGCGCTGAGCGTCTGGCGATTTTCATACTAATCACTCATAGGGTTATCCTGTGCTGTTGATTTTGAGGCGATGGATATTGTGTCTTGAGAATGGCATTGAACAACAGTTAAATAAATAAATAAATAAATAAATATGTGAATTATTGTATCACGTTGTGGGATAGCTGTTCAAACCAGTAGCAAGAATCCAAAATGGGCAACAGTGCAAAGGTTAATTCCTTAACAAAAGAAGGGCGGCAGGGTTGGAAATTCTGTACGTGATGAAAAAAGGGTTAAGGTGCAGCATCATTCTGAAAGGTTCAGTTAGGGTTATGAGGTTGAAGATTAAGACTTAGTGCCAGTCCAAGGATCTTTGGGGAAACCTGTTAAAATGTGGGCAAGGCAAATACCCTGAAGGGCATACCTGTTAAAAATTACAAACATGCAAAGGTTCATAAGGCAAACCTGTTAAAATATGGGTAGGGCAATGGTCATTATGGTAAAGTTGTTAAAATATGGGTAGGGCAAAGGTCATTATGGTAAAGTTGTTAAAACACGGGTTGGGCAAAGGTCATTATGGTAAAGTTGTTAAAACACGGGTTGGGCAAAGGTCATTATGGTAAAGTTGTTAAAACACGGGTTGGGCAAAGGTCATTATGGTAAAGTTGTTAAAACACGGGTTGGGCAAAGGTCATTATGGTAAAGTTGTTAAAACACGGGTTGGGCAAAGGTCATTATGGTAAAGTTGTTAAAACACGGGTTGGGCAAAGGTCATTATGGTAAAGTTGTTAAAACACGGGTTGGGCAAAGGTCATTATGGTAAAGTTGTTAAAACACGGGTTGGGCAAAGGTCATTATGGTAAAGTTGTTAAAACACGGGTTGGGCAAAGGTCATTATGGTAAAGTTGTTAAAACACGGGTTGGGCAAAGGTCATTATGGTAAAGTTGTTAAAACACGGGTTGGGCAAGTACCCTTGACATCATGCCGGTTCAAAATTTCAAGAACAAAAAGCTCTTACGGCAAATCTGTTAAATATGGGCCAGGCAAATGTTCTTAAAGCGAGGTGTCAGACGTGGATGGGGCAGATGCTAAACAAAGGGCAGGTCAGATGTCCAAGAAGGGTTGTTGCAGAAAGCAAGCGCAGTTGAAGGATGTGTAGACATGAATAGAATCCTTGATCTGTACTCCTGATTTTGTTCCTTGAAGGTTCGAGATTCAAACTCGGGTCAAAACACGACCTATATATTGGGGGTAAGTGATCAGACGGCATTTGTATGTGGCTGTGTGTTTTACTTGTGTAAGAAACAGGAGCCTCTGACCTTTTGGACATAACAGAAACATTTCTCTTTTTGGTTTTATTCATCTTGAAAAATCTTTTGACTTTTTAAGGAAAAATTTTTAGGTGATAAGCTGACTGTAATTTTTATTTATCTTCTCCAGTATAACACAGTGTATTTTTTTGTATCTTCTCCAGTATAACACATTTTTTGGTATCTTCTCCAGTATAACACAATGTATTTTTTTGTAACTTCTCCAGTATAACACAATGTATTTTTTTGTATCTTCTCCAGTATAACACAACGTATTTTTTTTAAGACTTTCTGTTAGATGATATGAGATATTTTATTCTTTCATAAAGATTTATCTGCACAGTTTTCTCTTGTTTTTTTTCAATTAAATTTGACACATGTTGAAGCCTAGTTAACTGAGAAAGCCAAGTGATGTTCCTGTTTTTACAAAGTCCTACCTTCTTTTTACAAAGTCCTACCTTCGTTATTGTCTTGTGACTAGGGGTTTTTCACCCACTCACCTTTGTTTCTGATGAATCTCTTAACAAGTTTGATTTTTAGCCATATGGTGACTGTAACGCAGCATAATGGTTATCTGAATGTTGAAGATTTTCGCACTTTGCAGAAATTTCAGGGCTTTTTTTGTGTTAAAACACTCCAGTTATACAGAATAAGGCCAAGCTGTCACTATCTGTTGAGCTTTGATGACAGTATTACAAGACTAAGTTTGTAGAGATGCTGTATGTTCGGACCATGGGTTAAATAAGGCTGTTTGAAAAATTAGGCTGGTTTTCTCAGGATGTGTATACCGTGTGCAGAGGGGTAACATGGGAACAGGGTGATGTTTAGAGGGGTAACATGGGAACAGGGTGATGTTTAGAGGGGTAACATGGGAACAGGGTGATGTCTTATTAATATGGAAACCTACAAGTCCTAGTTAGCTCTTGCCAAATAGTCTTCACATGTTGCTGTAAATGCTGGTCTAAAAGTTCCGCCATGAAGGATATGCTCACTTCGCCTGATTCTGAAAGTTTTGCTGATCTTAGAAATGTGCTTTGAGGTATGTTTCATTGTGATACCCTGTTGGGAAAACTGCAGGTTTTAGAACCAAAAGTTATATTGTATGACCTTTATTCACCTCTGAGATGCACCTTTTAGATAAATTTTCATAACAAATACAGATGCTGCAGTGGTGTATTCCCCATATGCCGAGAAAAAAAAGTACATGAGAAATAATGTAATTCCCTCTGAACATTTTGTTTTGTTGTACTGAAGATACTTGTATGATTTAATATTTACCCAAATTATATTTTCTTTTAAATAATTCAGTAACACATGGGCTGCAAGACTCTCTCTGCTTTGAATTCATGTGTAAATCTGCATGGTTTATTTATGGTTTCTGTCATTGATCTAAAGCGACATATATTGTGTTCACAGCCCAGCAAGCAGAGGCCGACAGGTTCTATCCCAGTGGGGAGAGTGGCAGCACAGCCCAGGAAGCAGTGTAAGTAAACTTCAGGGCAAATCACCTAACTCATGCTATCAAAAAGAGTACCACTGATACTCTGAGTTCTCATCGGGCTTTTGAAAAATGCTCATTCCTGTGTTTTTTCTCAATGTTAATTTCTTTTGTTACATTTAAATTGAAGCTGCCTCTCTTGTTCAAGCTCTGCACTCATTAACAAAGGCCATTGGTTTCTTCTCTGGATTCCCATGGTTTCCTGTGAGGATTCACTGGTTTCCTATTAGGATTTACTTGGTATCCTTTGAGGATTCACAAGGTTTCACATGAGGATTCACATGGTTTCCTATTAGGGTTCACATGGTTTCCAATGAGGATTTACTTGGTTTCCTTTAAGGATTCACAAGGTTTCCTATGAGGAGCCACAAGGCTGAGGAATTCAGGAGTGATCTGTGTTTGCCTAAGATTATTTTTATTTACCAACAGTTATGCCCGTTGTTGGTTCAGAGGTGATCTCCGGTACGCACGGACTGGGCGTGAAGCGCAGTTTTGCTCTCAATGAATCCTCTACAGATGCAGAGGCTGCATTTAAAAAACAGAAGAGAAGCCATCAGATGGACCAGCAAGGTACTGTCAGCCCAGCAGTTATCTCCCCTTAGTCCACACATCTGGCCTGGTGATTGAAAGGGTTAACCCCCCGCCCCCCCATCGTCATGGTTTTTGCCTTCCCTTGTGCTGAAATTACTTGAGAAACACAAGTGTTGGCAAGAAATAAATATTGTTATCAAAAGTGAGCTGTCTTATCAGGAAATCTCTTGAAAACCGTCAAGAGTGTAAACCTTCTTTTGGCACATTACTTTGAACCTTGCACAGCAGATTGCAACATGGTACTTGATGGACATCAGGTGAAAATATGGATTTTTGTGTCAAATTTGAACCAGACCTTGAATGCTGATAGTAGTGTGTGAAAGAACTCAAAAGGAAACGCTAAGTTGTAACACCCATGAGCTTACCACGCTGATAGGTCAAGTGGTCAGCAGTGGTCAGGTGGATGGGACTCAGGACACGATCAAGTTGAATGAGACATCAAAGCTTCACATTATCTCGTAGCCAGGTGGATGAAAATGTCCTGTATTTTTCCATTAGAGTAGGAGATGATTACAGTCCAATCAAAACCTGTAAAGTTCTA
Source organism: Acanthopleura granulata (assembly GCA_016165875.1). NCBI lineage: Eukaryota > Metazoa > Mollusca > Polyplacophora > Chitonida > Chitonidae > Acanthopleura > Acanthopleura granulata. The sequence continues at coordinate 185,158 of JABBOT010000051.1, forward strand.
TTGATCTTAAGAAAGTGGTTCTGTGTTTGGCTGGAAGGCAGGGGCCGCTTTCACAGAACTTTCTGTGTTAGGCTGGAAGGCAGGGGCCGCTTTCACGGAACTTTCTGTGTTAGGCTGGAAGGCAGGGGCCGCTTTCACAGAACTTTCTGTGTTAGGCTGGAAGGCAGGGGCCGCTTTCACAGAACTTCCTGTGTTAGGCTGGAAGGCAGGGGCCGCTTTCACAGAACTTTCTGTGTTAGGCTGGAAGGCAGGAAGGCAGGGGCCGCTTTCACAGAACTTTCTGTGTTAGGCTGGAAGGCAGGGGCCGCTTTCACAGAACTTTCTGTGTTAGGCTGGAAGGCAGGAAGGCAGGGGCCGCTTTCACAGAACTTTCTGTGTTAGGCTGGAAGGCAGGGGCCGCTTTCACAGAACTTTCTGTGTTAGGCTGGAAGGCAGGGGCCACTTTCACAGAACTTTCTGTGTTAGGCTGGAAGGCAGGGGCTGCTTTCACAGAACTTTCTGTGTTAGGCTGGAAGGCAGGGGCCACTTTCACTTTCTTTTTCATAACTTTTATTGTGAATCACGTTACCTTATGGTCCTATGACCCAGATGAAATCTTGTGACCAAAGTTATGAGAAATTTGTTTTAAAGTCTGATTTGAAATTTTGGGAAAGTGTCCCTAGAAGGATGTCCAACTGAAAAAGTTAGTGTCAGAGCCGAAAGTAGTACTTCTAGGACATTTACTAAGTTGTGAAAATGCCAACTTTGGGGTGTACGTTTAGGTCAGTTAACTATACATTATTCATTCAATGATTGTTGTTGTTGTTATGATATAGGTAACTGGGTGTCCCTGGATGATTACTATTATGGAAAGTCGGAGGGAAATGCTTGGTACAGAGAGGAAACCGGAGAGTATAGATTCAAGGTGAGGAGGCGCGGCCATGTGGGTGGGGAGATGTGGGCTGGACCATGTGAGCAGGGCCGATGGGGCTGGGCCATGCGGGCAGGCTGGGGTGGTGGTGAGACCGTGTTTGGCAGGGCCATGTGGGCAAGATAAGTGGGCGGGGCCATGTGGGCAAGATAAGTGGGCGGGGCCATGTGGGCAAGATGAGTGGGCGGGGACTTGTCAGCGAGACCGTGTTGGCGGGGACCAAGGAGGTTTCGCTGATTCAGGTGGTTAAAACACTGGCTCGCGGCACCTGTCAGCCCCTCTACCTATGAGGATGAGTTCTGGAATCAAGCTCGCTCTGTGTCGGCTGCAGCTTTCAATTGAGAGGTTTGTCCCGTAGCCAAATCTAGTGTTCATTGAAGACCACTTGTCTTTCGCTGATATAGTGGACATGTCTGTATGTGAAACGTGGGAAAATAACTTGACAAAGGTCGGTGAATTAGCCCCCCACAAAAATAGTCGCCATTGTCCAAGTTGTTTAATGCGGCATTAAGCAACAATTGTAAATAAATAAACCTAAGAATGGTCCTTTTTTGGGGTGAAAATTTACTTACACTGTAAAAATATGTCCATTAGTTTTGTTACAGTGTTGGTATTGTAACAAGGTAACCATTAGTTTTGTTACTGTGTTGGGATTGTAACAATGTAACCAGTTGTTTTGTTACAATGTTGGTATTGTAAGATGGTAACCATTTGTTTTGTTACAGTGTTGGTATTGTAAGAAGGTAACCATTTGTTTTGTTACAATGTTGGTATTGTAAGAAGGTAACCATTTGTTTTGTTACAGTGTTGGTATTGTAAGAAGGTAACCATTTGTTTTGTTACAGTGTTGGTATTGTAAGAAGGTAACCATTTGTTTTGTTTCAGTGTTGGTATTGTAAGAAGGTAACCATTTGTTTTGTTACAGTGTTGGTATTGTAAGAAGGTAACCATTTGTTTTGTTACAGTGTTGGTATTGTAACAAGATGCTGTACAACAATATCAAGGCCATGATGCATCTGCAGAGCCACATAGACAGCGAGAAGCAGCACAATCTGGACCTCAGCGACCTCACCCAGTGTAAACATTGTTACAAACAGTTTGACACGCCCTTCGAGATGCAGACCCACATAGAGAAGGTAGGGGTTTCAGCTTGTCTGGATGTGAGACAGAAGTGAAATGTGTTGATTTGTTGAGTTATTTCTCATTGATTGAGTATGGCATAATGTCTTTATTGTGAAATATACATTATGCTGCGATCATGAACAATGAAAAAAAGCTAAAAGCAGTCCTAAAATAGTCAGGGTGTTGATATTTTCATATCCAGAAAGGCATGGGAATCCTACAGATAAATAACTTCTATTGATGACTTGTAAATATACTTTGGTGAGGTGCACCTCAGCAACTCTAACTTGCTGTGTGTAGTGATGAGGTGTAATGAAGTGTAATGGTGAGGTGTAAAGATATGTGTTAGTGATGAGGTGTAATGGTGAAGTATAGTGATGAGCTGTAATAAGGTGGAATAATGATGAGGTGATGTTGTACTGTTGTCAGATTCACTTGAGTAACCTGCTTATGAGGTGTAATGGTAAGTGGTAATGATGAGGTGTGATAGTGATGAGGGATAATGAAGTGGTAATGATGAGGTGTGATAGTGATGAGGGATAATGAAGTGGTAATGGTGAGGTGTGATAGTGATGAGGGATAATGAAGTGGTAATGGTGAGGTGTCATGGTGATGAGGGATAATGAAGTGGTAATGATGAGGTGTGATGGTGATGAGGGATAATGAAGTGGTAATGATGAGGTGTGATAGTGATGAGGGATAATGAAGTGGTAATGATGAGGTGTGATGGTGATGAGGGATAATGAAGTGTAATGATGAGGTGTGATAGTGATGAGGGATAATGAAATGGTAATGATGAGGTGTGATAGTGATGAGGGATAATGAAGTGTGATAGTGATGAGGGATAATGAAGTGGTAATGATGAGGTGTGATAGTGATGAGGGATAATGAAGTGTAATGATGAGGTGTGATAGTGATGATGGATAATGAAGTGTAATGATGAGGTTTGATATTGATGAGGGATAATGAAGTGTAATGGTGAGGTGTGATAGTGATGAGGGATAATGAAGTGGTAATGATGAGGTGTGATAGTGATGAGGGATAATGAAGTGTAATGATGAGGTGTGATAGTGATGAGGGATAATGAAGTGGTAATGATGAGGTGTGATAGTGATGAGGGATAATGAAGTGGTAATGATGAGGTGTGATAGTGATGAGGGATAATGAAATGGTAATGATGAGGTGTGATAGTGATGAGGGATAATGAAGTGGTAATGATGAGGTGTGATAGTGATGAGGGATAATGAAGTGGTAATGATGAGGTGTGATAGTGATGAGGGATAATGAAGTGGTAATGATGAGGTGTGATAGTGATGAGGGATAATGAAGTGTAATGATGAGGTGTGATAGTGATGAGGGATAATGAAGTGGTAATGATGAGGTGTGATAGTGATGAGGGATAATGAAGTGGTAATGATGAGGTGTGATAGTGATGAGGGATAATGAAGTGGTAATGATGAGGTGTGATAGTGATGAGGGATAATGAAGTGGTAATGATGAGGTGTGATAGTGATGAGGGATAATGAAATGGTAATGATGAGGTGTGATAGTGATGAGGGATAATGAAGTGGTAATGGTGAGGTGTCATGGTGATGAGGGATAATGAAGTGGTAATGATGAGGTGTGATAGTGATGAGGGATAATGAAGTGTAATGATGAGGTGTGATAGTGATGAGGGATAATGAAATGGTAATGATGAGGTGTGATAGTGATGAGGGATAATGAAGTGGTAATGATGAGGTGTGATAGTGATGAGGGATAATGAAGTGGTAATGATGAGGTGTGATAGTGATGAGGGATAATGAAATGGTAATGATGAGGTGTGATAGTGATGATGGATAATGAAGTGGTAATGATGAGGTGTGATAGTGATGAGGGATAATGAAGTAGGATAATGATGTAGTGTAATGATGAGGTGTGATAGTCATGAGGGATAATGAAGTGTAATGATGAGGTGTGATAGTGATGAGGGATAATGAAGTGGTAATGATGAGGTGTGATAGTGATGAGGGATAATGAAGTGGTAATGATGAGGTGTGATAGTGATGAGGGATAATGAAATGGTAATGATGAGGTGTGATAGTGATGAGGGATAATGAAGTGGTAATGATGAGGTGTGATAGTGATGAGGGATAATGAAGTGGTAATGATGAGGTGTGATAGTGATGAGGGATAATGAAGTAGTAATGATGAGGTGTGATAGTGATGAGGGATAATGAAGTGGTAATGATGAGGTGTGATAGTGATGATGGATAATGAAGTGTAATGATGAGGTGTGATAGTGATGAGGGATAATGAAGTAGTAATGATGAGGTGTGATAGTGATGAGGGATAATGAAGTGTAATGATGAGGTGTGATAGTGATGAGGGATAATGAAGTGGTAATGATGAGGTGTGATAGTGATGAGGGATAATGAAGTGGTAATGATGAGGTGTGATAGTGATGAGGGATAATGAAATGGTAATGATGAGGTGTGATAGTGATGATGGATAATGAAGTGGTAATGATGAGGTGTGATAGTGATGAGGGATAATGAAGTAGTAATGATGAGGTGTGATAGTCATGAGGGATAATGAAGTGTAATGATGAGGTGTGATAGTGATGATGGATAATGAAGTGTAATGATGAGGTGTGATAGTGATGATGGATAATGAAGTGTAATGATGAGGTGTGATAGTGATGAGGGATAATGAAGTGGTAATGATGAGGTGTGATAGTGATGAGGGATAATGAAGTGGTAATGATGAGGTGTGATAGTGATGAGGGATAATGAAGTAGTAATGATGAGGTGTGATAGTCATGAGGGATAATGAAGTGTAATGATGAGGTGTGATAGTGATGAGGGATAATGAAGTGTAATGATGAGATGTGATGATATATTGTAATGATGAGGTATAGTGAGGATGAGGTGTAATCGTTCTGTTGTCAGGTTCACTTGAGCAACTCTAACGTGCTGATGTGTCGGATCTGTGAGAAGGATCACGACACCAACAACCAGCTGAGCACGCACATGAAGCAGAACCACGGCTCCTGCGAGATGCCCTACATCTGTCAGCTGTGTCACTTCCGAAGCTCCATGTACAGCGATGTCGTCGACCATTTTAAAAAGGTCAGCGCAGAGGTCGTCAGACTGGTACATTACCTCACCGGAAAGAACACATCGACTTCAGCCAGCCACTTTGAATTTTGTGTATAGATAGACATTAAGTTTTGTCTACCTTGTAGAATGATTTTTATAAAGTTGCTGTAAATATTTAAACAGACTCCACAGAAGACTGCTTAAAAGTGATAAAATTGTAACTTTTTAGATAGTTTGTTAAGTGTATGTCTTTTGCCAGGCTATGTATAAGAACACAAATTTTTTCACAGAACCTGATACTTGGTAATTATATCTTTATACTTCAAAAACACAGTATTTTGTATTTAATTTATGTCCTTACATGATACTTTTTATCTGAACCAGGCTTTATATTTCAGAACTTTCTGTGTGATTTATGTCCTTATTATTTCGAAAGTGCCCTTGTTTATTTCAGCAACACCACAAAAAAATAATACTCTGTGTCTAAAATAGTGTTCTGATATTTCACAAACGTGATACTTTGTATCTAAATCGTGCCCTTGCTGTATTTCACAAACAGGATACTTTGTATCTAAATCATGCCCTGGCTGTATTTCACAAACGTGATACTTTGTATCTAAACCATGCCCTTTGCTGTATTTCAGAAACGTGATACTTTGTATGTAAATCATGCCATGGCTGTATTTCACAAACGTGATACTTTGTATCTAAATCGTGCCCTTGCTGTATTTCACAAATGTGATACTTTGTATCTAAATTGTGCCCTGGCTGTATTCCACAAACGTGATACTTTGTATCTAAACCGTGCCCTCGCTGTATTTCAGAAACATGACAGCTCTCCGAACCTGCTGTGCCTGTACTGCCTGAAGGTGTACAAGATCAAGTTTGTGATGAATGGCTGGGGCATCACCCAGAACTACTACCACCACCTGGTCAAGCACCAGAGCAAGACGCGCAGCAAGAAGTGCACCAGCTGTAAGCTGGCCTTCTTCACCCCCCAGGAGCTGAAGACGCACAAGAAGAGAGACCATGCCCCTAACCCCAGAGCCATGTGCATGAGTAAGTGCCTCACAGTTAGGGGTGACTTGCTTTTCGGTGGGCCGAGGGGACATGAAGGTGGTGTCTATGTCGTTGTGGCTCTTCCTAGAATCTAACGTTCACTGAAGGTCATTTGTCCTCCACTCATACTGCAATTCAATTCTAATGTCTAAAAACTTGGCATTTTTCACAGGACACATTTAGCTTGATTTTGATAGATTCAGCCACTTTGCAGCCGGTTAAGATTTTGTTTTTGTGATGTGTGATAAATTTCCTATGACAAAAAGTAAGTGTTGGCATCAAAAGTATCATTTTAAGGCCTTCATGTGCTGTTTAACATGCCTTTTTACATACATGTTCTAAACTTGTGGTGTAAATACAGTACATAGTGTGTCAGTGTGTGGATAGATGCTGGACTCAGAGGTTTGTCCAGCCACTGTCTTGTGGTGTGAATACAGTACATAGTGTGTCAGTGTGTGGATAGATGCTGGACTCAGAGGTTTGTCCAGCCACTGTCTTGTGGTGTGAATACAGTACATAGTGTGTCAGTGTGTGGATAGATGCTGGACTCAGAGGTTTGTCCAGCCACTGTCTTGTGGTGTGAATACAGTACATAGTGTGTCAGTGTGTGGATAGATGCTGGACTCAGAGGTTTGTCCAGCCACTGTCTTGTGGCGTGAATACAGTACATAGTGTGTCAGTGTATGGGTAGATGCTGGACTCAGAGGTTTGTCCAGCCACTGTCTTGTGGTGTGAATACAGTACATAGTGTGTCAGTGCATGGGTAGATGCTGGACTCAGAGGTTTGTCCAGCCACTGTCTCGTTGTGGCGTAAATGCAGTACATAGTGTGTCAGTGCATGGGTAGATGCTGGACTCAGAGGTTTGTCCAGCCACCGTCTTGTTGTGGTGTGAATACAGTACATAGCGTGTCAGTGTATGGGTAGATGCTCGACTCAGAGGTTTGTCCAGTCACCGTCTTGTTGTAGTGTGAATACAGTACATAGTGTGTCAGTGTATGGGTAGATGCTTGACTCAGAGGTTTGTCCAGTCACCGTCTGGTTGTGGTGTGAATACAGTACATAGTGTGTCAGTGCATGGGTAGATGCTGGACTCAGAGGTTTGTCCAGCCACTGTCTTGTTGTGGTGTGAATACAGTACATAGTGTGTCAATGTATGGGTAGATGCTGGACCCAGAGGTTTGTCCAGCCACCGTCTGGTTGTGGTGTGAATACAGTACATAGTGTGTCAGTGTATGGGTAGATGCTGGACTCAGAGGTTTGTCCAGCCACTGTCTTGTTGTAGTGTGAATACAGTACATAGTGTGTCAGTGTATGGGTAGATGCTGGACCCAGAGGTTTGTCCAGCCACTGTCTTGTTGTGGTGTGAATACAGTACATAGCGTGTCAGTGTATGGGTAGATGCTGGACCCAGAGGTTTGTCCAGCCACCGTCTGGTTGTGGCGTAAATGCAGTACATAGTGTGTCAGTGTATGGGTAGATGCTGGACCCAGAGGTTTGTCCAGCCACCGTCTGGTTGTGGCGTAAATGCAGTACATAGTGTGTCAGTGTATGGGTAGATGCTGGACTCAGAGGTTTGTCCAGCCGCTGTCTTGTTGTGGTGTAAATGCAGTACATAGTGTGTCAGTGCATGGGTAGATGCTGGACTCAGAGGTTTGTCCAGCCACCGTCTCGTTGTGGTGTGAATACAGTACATAGTGTGTCAGTGTATGGGTAGATGCTCGACTCAGAGGTTTGTCCAGCCACTGTCTTGTTGTGGTGTGAATACAGTACATAGTGTGTCAGTGTATGGGTAGATGCTGGACTCAGAGGTTTGTCCAGCCACCGTCTTGTTGTGGTGTGAATACAGTACATAGTGTGTCAATGTATGGGTAGATGCTGGACTCAGAGGTTTGTCCAGCCACCGTCTTGTTGTGGTGTGAATACAGTACATAGTGTGTCAGTGTATGGGTAGATGCTGGACTCAGAGGTTTGTCCAGCCACTGTCTTGTTGTGGTGTGAATACAGTACATAGTGTGTCAATGTATGGGTAGATGCTGGACTCAGAGGTTTGTCCAGCCACCGTCTTGTTGTGGTGTGAATACAGTACATAGTGTGTCAATGTATGGGTAGATGCTGGACTCAGAGGTTTGTCCAGCCACTGTCTTGTTGTGGTGTGAATACAGTACATAGTGTGTCAATGTATGGGTAGATGCTGGACTCAGAGGTTTGTCCAGCCACTGTCTCGTTGTGGCGTAAATGCAGTACATAGTGTGTCAGTGCATGGGTAGATGCTGGACTCAGAGGTTTGTCCAGCCACCGTCTTGTTGTGGTGTGAATACAGTACATAGTGTGTCAATGTATGGGTAGATGCTGGACTCAGAGGTTTGTCCAGTCACCGTCTTGTTGTGGTGTGAATACAGTACATAGCGTGTCAGTGTATGGGTAGATGCTGGACTCAGAGGTTTGTCCAGTCACCGTCTGGTTGTGGTGTGAATACAGTACATAGTGTGTCAGTGCATGGGTAGATGCTGGACTCAGAGGTTTGTCCAGCCACCGTCTGGTTGTGGTGTGAATACAGTACATAGCGTGTCAGTGTATGGGTAGATGCTTGACTCAGAGGTTTGTCCAGCCACCGTCTTGTTGTGGTGTGAATACAGTACATAGTGTGTCAGTGCATGGGTAGATGCTGGACTCAGAGGTTTGTCCAGCCACCGTCTGGTTGTGGTGTGAATACAGTACATAGCGTGTCAGTGTATGGGTAGATGCTGGACTCAGAGGTTTGTCCAGCCACCGTCTTGTTGTGGTGTGAATACAGTACATAGTGTGTCAATGTATGGGTAGATGCTTGACTCAGAGGTTTGTCCAGCCACCGTCTGGTCGTGGTGTAAATGACTTCAAATTTCACCCACAGAGAAAATGCATTGTTTAGAGGCAAGAAAATGTCAGGATATAGTTTTGGTGGCCCTCCAAACACTCTTTTAATATCAGCAGAACTCTCTGTATCAGGAAAGAAATGAACAGCTTAGCCATGGATAAAATTTTAGGTCATTTAGAGTAGGCCTAAACATGTATGTGACTTGCTATTTTTTGGGGCCGAGGTGACTCTAATTGGCCAACTCTGCTCATGTGGTCATTTTAGCATATTAGTTTATGTGGAAAACCACTGGTCTTCTGCCACGGTGGGAACGTTGCAAAGTTTACCGCTAACTTTCCAAAGCTCGGTGGTTTTGGCCAAGGTACTCTGGTTCATCTGTGAAACTGAAGGCAGTTGTTCACGTGAAAAATTCATAAGTTCTTCCTAAGCCTGCATATTTAAATGTATCACACGTTTTTGTACCAAATTAATTGTTCAAATTGATCTGTGTTATGTGATTCGACCCTATCAGCAAGAAGAAGGTGGGAATTTTTTTCTTTTATTCTGGCTAAGGGAAAGGTAAAGATTTTGCAGAAATTATCATTGAGAGTAAATTGGGAAAAGACCCAAGTTTTTTTTGAAGGGTCAATCTGGTTACGGACATCAAACATATTTTTTGAGATGGCCTGAGTGGTTGAGGATATGCTGTAGTTGTTTCCCTGCCAATCACAAAGGTTTACGTCACACCCACAGGCCTGGACTCTAAAGGCACCAGTCAGGAGCCCGTGATGATCAAACTGCCTCAGAGGAACCCCCAGGGCGGGGTGAAGTCGCTCAACGCACCCGCAGTCATGAAAAACCTTGACCTGAGCAGACTCCGAATCCCGGACTTTGCAGCAAACTTTCACTGTTTTGAGTGTAAAGGTTCCATGTCAAACATGGACCATTTCAAGTAAGTACAGGAAGAATCCTGAGTTAAGTACAGGAAGAATGCTGAGTTAAGTACAGGAAGAATCCTGAGTTAAGTACAGGAAGAATGCTGAGTTAAGTACAGGAAGAATGCTGAGTTAAGTACAGGAAGAATCCTGAGTTAAGTACAGGAGTTACCTGGGGTTAAGTACAGGTAAAGCACTGAGCTACATACCACATTTTTAGGAAGTATGCACCATTTGAAAAGCAGCTTCATGCTGATTCCAAATATGATCGTCCTTATTTTTTAGCGTATTTTTTTACAGTGATTAAAATGGAAATAAAGATTTAGGTGCTATGGTGGTCCGTGTGGACCATATTGGAGCACAGTGACGTCACAGATTCTTTTTAGCTGCTAAACATCTTCTGATTGTTGTATGTCTACATTCTGTGTGAAGGTAGATGTAATACAACACCTGTATCTGTATTTAATGTGGAAACATAACAGTTACAGCACGTTTCGTGACAAAAAAGAACCTGTGACATCACTGTGCTCCAATATGGAGCAATTTTCATTTACGTTCTGATTACTGTAAAAAAATATCAAGAAATAATGAAACAATATTTGGAATCAGCACGAAATTGCCTTTTAAAGTTGTGGTCTGTTCTATTAGGTACGTGAAGAACACTGAGTTAAATACAGTTGAAAACCTTAACAAACCTGGCACTTGAAAGCAACTTTTCCTTTAAAAGCTTGGAAAGTCGTGGTTGTTAATAGTTAGGGCAGGCCATAGTTTAAGCCTGTAAAAACCTTCAAAAAGCCTGGAAATTTCGTGTCATCATGTCATCAAAGGGTACGAAAAACTGAACTAAAGTTTTTGCGGCTTCGATGTTGGACCCCCCCTCCCCGCCCCCAACAGGTCATTTTTCTCGCTTCCTTACCCACTCTCTCACATACTCACTCGCTCACCGTGACTTGTTGAACAGGAAGTACACGGAGTGCTCGATGTGCCGCTACGCCACCAGCTGCAGCTCGGCTTTTGCAAATCACATGATGTCCTTCCACTCAGGGCGGAACATGCTGCGCGTCTTCCTGACGGTGCCTGAGGAGCGCCCCCTGGAGGCCAGGAGATACTGCCTGTGTGGGTTCAGCAGCAGATTTGGAAACAAGATCGGTGAGGCTACGCGTTGGCTTACAGTAAAAGTGCAATACCTGGCCCGAGGGTTTTGAATATGACTTAGACTTAACTGGTGTGCAACAGATTGTTTACACTCGGCCATTCAGGATGCTTCGTCTGTAAGGGATCTTTAGAACACGAAGTTACCAATCAGCACCGAGTTTGACGTAGCAGCAACCAATTAAAAGGCACAGAACACTGGTAACTACATGAGTAGACTGGAGTGGCTTATCAGTAAGCATACAACTTGAGCCGCTGAGAGCCGCGAGTTGTGGCAAAAAAAGTTAAGTCACATTTAGTCAGAACTTATGGAGCTGTACCTGAAAAATAGATTTTGAACTTAAGCACTGATTTTGATTTTTGCCTGAATGGTGTAAGACTACTCCAAGTACTTAAATATAAATCCTGAAGGAAAGTCAGTGGCATAGATACCCCGAAAAAAATTGAGAAGTCGCATGTTTGACATTCAGTATTTCGACAGAATTTTATTTGTCCCCACGTCCTAATGATGACAAGTAAAATTTTGTCGAAATATTGAAGCATCAAACATGCGACTTTTCAGTTTTTTCGGAGTATCCATGCTTTTGCGCTATGCTAAGCTCATTGGTGGATCAACAAGATTGTAGCGCAGTGAACTGTTTTGAAGTTCAAATAAAGTCTGACTTTAAGTGACTACAGCTTTGCAGTCCTCGAGTCTGAAGACTTAACACACTGATCTCTATAATGGAGATTTTTGACAGCAGAATTCCAGTTGAATTTTGAAGATGATTAAAATTAATGCACCATAAAAAATAAAAAGAAAGCAGGAGGTCATAGGCCGTGTGACATGAGGACCACATTGGATTCTTTTCATTTTGGTTGAAATATATCTTCATGAAAACTTTCTGCAGAACTTTCTTTGATTTTCCATTTTTATAACAATTAGGCTGCTGTAACCACACTAATGAGAGTAAGGATTTGTATTTATTTATATATTGAAAAATTCATTGATTCAAAAGCAATTTTGCAATGTGCTAATTTTGGTTGTTTTTTTTTTTTTTGTTTTTTTTCAGCCAATCACATGGTGTTCTGCTACAAGAGGACCTGTTACGCCAAAAAACCGAACCTGTTTAAGGAAGAGGAAGGTGAGGAAATTTTAAAAAGTTGTTTTTGGTTTTGGAGGCATAATTGCAGTATTGTAATTGGAACACCTGTTGATGGACAGTTTCCGTCCGCCTTCAGCATTTTTTGAAAGGGACATCAGAGGTGAATTGGGGGCCATTGTAGCCACAAGCAGAGTGGAGGACGTGTGTACCATTTTGCCTGTTGTGGTTATTTTGACACGGTCCACATCGCCATCCTTAAAAAACTGTTTGTTGGCCGTAACCAGACCTATTGAGAAAAAAGGAGGGTCGGTCAGTAGGGTATTGTTTTTTTTTCTTCTTGTTCTTGGAAAAAGTAGCGATTTTAAAGAAATTAATAGGAAGAAAAAAGTAAAACAAAAACTTTTACCAAAATCCTAATAGAAACATTTAAGTAGGCCCTTTTTTGGAAGGCCGCTCAGGTTATGCCAAACAAATATATTTTTAAGTATGGCCCAATCTTCGACTTGCCTAGCTCTTTAGCTGTCAGGCTGGCTGCTCTGACCTAATAACACCTTATCTCAAAAACTGTTTGTTTTTTTACCCTTTGAGACCTCCTTGGCCGAGAGGTTAATGTGCAGACATTGCACAGTGACTTGTGACCCTCTCACCAATATAGTCACTGTGACTTGTGATTTCAAGTCCATCTGAAGACTGGCTTCCTCTCTGGTGGTATATGGAATGATTATGGGTTGACCGGTTTCCGGCCACCGCATTGGCTGCCGTCGTGAAAGTGACATTCTTGAGTATGACGTAAAACACCAATCAAATAATTAAATGAATAAGTCCCAGTCAGAATAACTACAGTGGAATGATGTGAGTGATATGTGATTCCAGAGAGAGAGATGGACCCCCGGCGACGGCCAGGGGCCTCGATACTGGACGCGTTGGGCCTGGTGAAGAAACAGACGGCTAAACGATCCGCAGGTGAGGTGATACACACCTGAGATTTGTCTACAGGTGTGGCCAGGTTGTGGATGCTGTCACGCTGTTCTGTTTTAAAAGGAGTTGTCTTCAAACGTTGACTGATTGAGCGAAAGAAAAAAAGAAGACAAGGATATTTTTAGTCAGGAGAAATTTTCCTGTCATACATAAGCCATTTTGATTGGTTGTTGATTTTACCCACAATGCTACCTTAATTCCTGAACTTTTTCGCATATGACAGAGCAGTGGGAGTGAAGCATGTCATTTCCTGCTGTGATGCTGCAGTCCTTGTGAACTGGCAAAGAGTTTTATGAGAACACATTTGCCAAATAGCCTGACCCATTCCAGGAAAGAACAAAAGGGTAGATGGCTGTGAGTCACTTTATGGGCCGGAAGGAGTTCTTTGCATTCCCCATTGTTGAGATAACTACATTGGTTGGATTGGCCAATTTTCACAAAAGTGTAATTTCCTGGGAGTAAATGTAATATAATGTAATATAATGTAATATAAACACCCCCCGAATTTGCTTGAGTAGCATGTGAAACGGTTGAAGTATTACAGTAATTTAGATTACCAGTGGAATGAGCACTTTATACATAATTTGTTTTTGTCGGGTAATAATGTTACCGACAAGGCTAACACAAGTCCGTTCTGACTGGCTCATATTTCTGACATTATTAAGTAACCTCCAGGCGTTTTTCTAGCCACTCGAGAAATTGTGGCCAAATTGAGTTTTAGACTAATTCTGCAATTTCATGGAGCAAGTTGGGCTTTGAAACATTGGTGATGACAAAATACTGAGTTTTCTGATTTGTTCAAATTGATATATGAAAAGAAATTGGCTAGAAAAACCTCGAACCTCTGTTTGGCTTGGCTAACATTTGTTTTCACTATGTTTTTACTAATCGGTGTTCCAATTGGCTCGCCACAGACTTGGAGGCAGCCAGTACTGAGGCATTGCTCTCACAATTTGAGAACGAGTCGTTTGTGGGAGTGACGAACATGAGCATCGCGCAGGTGTTGTCCGACCACAACAAAGAGGAGAACAGCGATGATCTGGATTATGAAGTGGAGGAAGAAGTTCCCAGCGATGATGACGACGCTGATTACAAACCTGGTGAGATTTTCGTGGTTTGCTAGCCATGTTGTGGTTTTATGATTGCTAGCGTCACCATGGTTTTGCAGGTTGGTAGCCTCACTTGTGGTGTTGTGGTTGCTAGTCTCACTGTGGGTTTGTGGTTGCTAGCCTCACATTGGGTTTGTGGTTGCTAGCCTCACTGTGGTTTTGTGATTGCTGGCCTCACTATGGTTTTGTGGTTGCTAGCCTCTCTGTGAGTTTGTGGTTGCTAGCCTCACCATAATTTCGCAGTTTGCCAGCTTCACTGTGGTTTTGTGGTTGCTAGCCTCTCTGGTTTTGTGGCAGCTAGCTTCACCGTTGTTTTGTAGTTGCTAGATTCACTGTGGGTTTGTGGTTGCTAGCCTCACAGTGGTTTTGTGGTTGTTTGCCTGCATGTATGTTTGATTGCTCAGACAGCCTTTCAGTTGTTTCTTTTGCATTTCCCTCCTACATTGTGGAAAGTCAGTTTTGTGCTTGTTGTCATTGGCTGTCCTAGGTTCAAAGGGGTGCTTTTCTATGGCATAACTTTTCTGCACAAACAGTTTGCAGAAAACGAGAGCACCTGCTCAGATAATTCAGAAAATTGAAAAATACAACCTAGTCTGACAACTACATGTGGTTATTCTGTCTTTAGGATGACTGTAATTCTTCTAATCGTCGGGACACCTGGTCTTCTGTCTTTAGGATTACCGTAATCCTTCTAATCCTCGGGACACCTGGTCTTCTGTCTTTAGGATTACCGTAATCCTTCTAATCCTCGGGACACCTGGTCTTCTGTCTTTAGGATTACCGTAATCCTTCTAATCCTCGGGACACCTGGTCTTCTGTCTTTAGGATTACCGTAATCCTTCTAATCCTCGGGACACCTGGTATTCTGTTTTTAGGATTACCGTAATTCTTCTAATCGTCGAGACACCTTGTATTCCCATTTTAGCCAATATGGGTATACATGTAACTGAGCAAGAATACAGAGTTTCTTTTGCTCACATGGTTAGTCCGTCCGATGAACATCATATCTGTATCTTTACATTGCTCAACAGCTGGGAGAAAGATAACTTTTTTGCCCTCAGAACTACTGATACCTGTCCCCAAAATGAGAATCATTAGGATGTATTTTCTCTTCGTTGATCACGATTGGCTGTGTGTGCTGTCAGCAGTGCATGAGCATGGAGAATTACCATTGAGTTCAGGAGTACTGATAAAACAGAGTAACGTGTGGTAACGTGATATGGTGTTGTGTGCACTGCATTGAGTTCAGGAGTACTGATAAAACAGAGTAACGTGTGGTAACATGATCTGGTGTTGTGTGCGCTGCATTATGCTAGAGGCATCAATTAGGGTATAAAATTTTATGCTGGGAAACAGGAGCTCTGCTTTATACCAGACTTCATTTGCTAATTTTACTTTCAGTTTCTGTGTCTGACACAAATACTTATTTCTGTTTGCACAGTCGATGCTTTTTTTTTCTTGTTTTAGTCTGTCATGGATTTTGAAATATCCTTTATTTTTACAGGATGTTGTTGAGAATAATTTTGGATGCGGGACGTATTAAAATTCAGCTAACTCTGCTAATAATGTGACATGTCCAAGTACGACCAAGTCAATATTGATTCTTCTGAAAAACTTGTTAATGAAATGTTGTGAGTTATGTTTGTTAATTTCAAGTTTGGTTGTGTACGTGTTGATGAGTGTTTAAATATTGAGTTTTGAGGTGAAATGTTATCGTCTCTGTGAGCCGACATTCAAGGCTTCACAATAAAGGGCATCTGTGTTTATGCTCTCTGAATAAAGCTCTAAATATAGCCAAATTCCTCAACCTTTTCACATATGAAAGAGCAACTTTCCATGGAATTCATGCATATTTTTAATTTGATTGTGGATACACACTGCGTTGGCTGGATAGCCATTTTCAGGGCTTCACAGAAAGTGTCATTTCATCAGTCAGCACAGAATACTGCCTTCAGAATATGCTGGAATAAACACCTTGCAAACATGCGAAAAGGTTGAAGAATTTCAGTGTGCCCAACTTCAGGATGCGTTTTAAGAAAGTAGTTCAGTGGAAATGTGAAATCTGTTCACCAGGTGAGCTGTAGGTAGCCTAGCTTACTTGTGTGGACCACTCTCCGTACAGGTCACATCTGTCTTATTCTTTGGTTTTGACGTGACAGGTCGTTTTACTATGTCTCCAAAGATGTCAAAAAGCAGACGAAGCAGAAGTGGAACAATGTTTGTCAAGCTTAATTTTGGGAAAGCAAAGTCGAAAAAAATCAAAACTGAAGCAGATGGTGCGGCTTTGTCAAATCCCCCTAGTGGTACATCAGGGGAGACAAATCCAGCAAGTGACAGTGTAAAACCCATCTCAGATTCTGTTTTACCGCAAAACCAATCCGCAGCAAGTGATTCAAAATTGTCCAGCCAATCAGATGCAAAAGAAACAGCTCAAACTGACCAATCAGAATCTGCGAATGATGTTTTGAGCTCTGTTGAGAGTGAAACTATTGAAAAGGACGCGAAAACAGAAAATTTTCTGTCTAAGACAGAAAAGAGAACTAATGAAAAGACGTCTGAAGTCCAAAAGTTGGAAGGTGAAGAGGAATGTGAGATTGATTCCAGAGCAGATGAATTTCAGTCAACAAAGGGAAATAACTGCAGTGGTCAGCATGAAGAAGACAAAGAAAGAGACTTGGAAAATGAAAATAGTGGTGATAGTAATGAGGTAAGAATGGAAAAGTTTTTTTTGGCATCCCAAACAAAATGCTAATGGGAGAAAAAACGTGTCAAATAGGGTCAGAGTTCCCGTGTAGTGTATTTATATGGTATCCATGTTTTTGTGGTAGGAATGAAGAGCATGAATATTCATAAATGTGATGAATATTCATGATTGTGTGGCATAATCCTGTCAGTCGATCATAGGTGTATTCAGTAAGAAAGATGAATTCTTTGACACTGACACAGATAATTGGCTTCTTTGTCATTCCAGTGAAATGTACATGCAAAACTGTAGTAGTGTTCATGTTTAGAAAGAATGGATATTTGGAACAGTGCAAAAACCTTATTTATTTATTTCTTATTCAACATCATAAACAACAGCATAGGTGTTCACAATTTGAAACAATTTCAGGATGCACACAACATATAAATTGATATTGACATTGAAAGAACGAAATAGCTGGGGTTAATTTAGATATTTAGTTCAGTACTGTCAGTTTTACTTTCGGATGGATTTGTCATGGGTCAGTAACTGGTTAGACTGGTGTTGGTACACTGTGACAGGGTGGGGTGTCGTGTCTGGTGTTTTCTGGTATGGCAGTCAAGTGAGGCACTCCCAGTATGTGAGCTCTGAGATATCACAGAAATAACATACGTGTTTGAAGTGATGCGCAAACTCCAAGTCTGGCTCATGCTGGCTTCCTCTGAGATCATATGTTGGAAGGCCTGTCAGCATCGTGCGAATGGTTGTGGGTTTCTCCCAGGCTTAGCTCAATTTCCTCCCACCATAATGCCGCTGTATAAGTGAATTTTTGTTGAGTATTGCGTAAAACACCAATCAAATAAATAGGTAAGTAAATCAAACTCCATGTAGAGCAGAGCTAAAATCCATTTTGCGTGAATATTTTGGGGCAGGTATCAGATGTACGAGTGACAGAAAGGAATGGGTCTCCTTCGAAGGAGACAGTTGAGGACATGAGTACTGATGATGTGTGCAATCCAGCGTCTGCGTTGACGGACGGGGAATCGGAAGACAGAACCGAGGAGGGTAAAGATGGTGAGGCAGATGTTCTGCAGACTCCGATGGAAGCTGAAAGTGCTAAAGATGAGGAGACTGTACAGGAAGTTGGTGAAGTGAAAGAATTGGGGGAAGATGGGAAAGGGGAGGGTAGAGCAGAAGAAAATGAACGTGAAGAAACCAGTGAAACTGAGGATAAACGCACAGAAGAGAGGAAAGAAAGTGTGTGGGATGTAGAAAAAAGTGTGCAAGGTGAAGACGAAAGTGTGCTGGATGTAGAAGAAAGTGAGCAAGCTGAAGAAGCAACCGCTCAGACTGCAGAAGAAAGTGAAGAAGTAAAGGAAATCAGTGAATACGAGAAAGCCACTGAAGTTGAGGAAAGTACGGAGAAAGATAATCAGCGTGCTCAAGAAGAGGACATGGAAACAGATGCTGTACCTGAAGAAGTGACAGTGGCAATAGATGTGTCTGAAGGGAGACTAAAGGGAGACAACCACAGAGGGGATTTGGGCTCCACCACTTGCCAAGGAGTCCCAGAGGAAACAGAAAACCCAGAAAATCCTGAGCAAAAACCAGACACTGCTGATATTCCTGAGACTCTGGGACAAAAGCCAAGCATTGTGGAACCAGGTCAAAATAACGTCGAGAGCAGAATTGATAAGTCGTCTGTTGGCTTGGCAGAAAGATGGAATTCAAGGGGAGATTACTCGCGACGAGAAAGCTCCGAGGCGTCTGACAGGCGAAGCAGCAGTTCAGATCACAGGCATCACTCGAGGTCCAGTCATGACAAGGTAATGGTGGGTGTTTAAAATGACGGTAAATGACCTAAAAATTTCGCCCAGTAAAGGTAATTGTTAGAGACAAGTACGTGTCACAGAATGTTACTTATGGTTCCTTTCAAACCAATTTCAAAACACTTTTCTAAATTAAATAGGTCTCACAGAATGAGACAAAATGTACAGCTTAGGTCATTTTCCCATGTGTGTGGGGTGCTACTCAACTCTTTAAGAAAAAATAGAGGTGATTGGTAGGAAATTCTTTTCTTTCTTTTTTTTTTTTTTTTTTTCCTGTGGCTCTTGAAAAAGATAGGGATTTTAAAGAAATCAACATGGAGAGAAAAATAAGAAAAAATGAGTAGGGCCCTTTTTGAAAGAATCGGGTTACACCAAATGACCATAGTTTTAAGGGCAAAGTTTTAGGCGAGTAGCGTAGGCAAGTGATTAAAGATGTATATGAACGTGTAATAGACAGCGAATGGTAACACTGAAAACTCCTTCTAACAAAACAGTTCTTTGCACTCTAGTGCTTTTCCACTTTCCTGCAGGACGTCTCACCTTTCTGCTGTATGTTACACTTTCCTGTAGTATGTCACACTTTCCTGTAGTACGTCACACCTTTCTGCTTTATGTCACACTTTCCTGTAGTATGTCACACTTTCCTGTAGTACGTCACACTTTCCTGTAGTATGTCACACTTTCCTGCAGTACGTCACACCTTTCTGCTTTATGTTACACTTTCCTGTAGTATGTCACATTTTCCTGCAGTACGTCACACTTTCCTGCAGTGTGTTACACCTTTCTGCTTTACGTCACACTTTCCTGTAGTACGTCACACTTTCCTGTAGTACGTCACACTTTCCTGTAGTATGTCACACTTACCTGCAGTATGTCACACCTTTCTGCTTTATGTTACACTTGCCTGTAGTATGTCACACTTTCCTGCAGTATGTCACACTTTCCTGCAGTATGTCACACTTTCCTGCAGTATGTCACACTTTCCTGTAGTATGTCACACTTTCCTGTAGTACGTCACACTTTCCTGTAGTATATCACAGTGATCGGTGTATGTGTTCTCAAAAACACTTACATCATACACTTGTGCTACAGCAGAAATCAATTCAAATCCAATTCAATTTTTGCTGTTATTTTAGAACAACCCTAACAAATACCTATCACAAAAAATATCAGTTAAAATCAGTGTAAAAGTTTATAAAATGTATAAAGTGGGTTGCTTTGTAACTTTTTCAAACTCTAATGAACACTATAAATAGTGATTTGGTTTGATTGGCGAATATGGATTTTTGAGGCCAAATGTCTCCAGTACAGCCTCTTCCATGTAACTTGTTGTATTCGTGCTGATAACAAACATTTCAGTCTGACAGGAGGCACAGCAGTAGTGGCAGTTACCACAGAGACAGAAGTCACGATGGTCACCACGGCAACAGACGGGATAGGGAGGACACATACAGGTGAGTGCGCTGAGAAGTGATTTTGTTTTTGTTAGAACTTCGTTGACTCTGACATGTCTTGTCTTTCTGACATGAGCTACAGTGCAGTTGAGGGCACTGTGTAAGAGATGAAAGGAACCTAGCCATTGTAAGCTTTATCTTCTTTGTCTAGCCTCTGTCTTCAGTGCCGGAAACTTTTGCTTCTGTGTTGAGCACTGTGTTTGAGAATGCATGTATTTTACTAATACAGTGGTTGTTTGGCTTATGGGTGAAGGAGATCAGGCATACCTTAGGGTTGGGGGCTCAGAAGGGGTGGGGGGAATGTTGGGAGTGGGATACCTTAGGGTTGGGGGTTCAGGAAGGGTGGGGGGAATGTCGGGAGTGGGATACCTTAGGGTTGGGGGTTCAGGAAGGGTGGGGGGAATGTCGGGAGTGGCATACCTTAGGGTTGGGGGCTCAGGAGGGGTGGGGGGAATGTTGGGAGTGGGATACCTTAGGGTTGGGGGTTCAGAGGGGGTGGGGGGAATGTTGGGAGTGGGATACCTTAGGGATGGGGGTTCAGGAAGGGTGGGGGGAATGTTGGGAGTGGGATACCTGAGGGTTGAGGGTTCAGAAGG
Source organism: Acanthopleura granulata (assembly GCA_016165875.1). Taxonomy (NCBI): domain Eukaryota; kingdom Metazoa; phylum Mollusca; class Polyplacophora; order Chitonida; family Chitonidae; genus Acanthopleura; species Acanthopleura granulata. Next base: position 205,984 of record JABBOT010000051.1, read on the forward strand.
GGTGGGGGGAATGTTGGGAGTGGGATACCTTAGGGTTGGGGGTTCAGAAGGGGTGGGGGGAATGTTGGGAGTGGGATACCTTAGGGATGGGGGTTCAGGAAGGGTGGGGGGAATGTCGGGAGTGGGATACCTGAGGGTTGAGGGTTCAGGAAGGGTGGGGGGAATGTCGGGAGTGGGATACCTGAGGGTTGAGGGTTCAGGGGGGAATGTTGGGAGTGGGATACCTTAGGGATGGGGGTTCAGGAAGGGTGGGGGGAATGTTGGGAGTGGGATACCTTAGGGTTGGGGGTTCAGAAGGGGTGGGGGGAATGTTGGGAGTGGGATACCTTAGGGTTGGGGGTTCAGAAGGGGTGGGGGGAATGTTGGGAGTGGGATACCTTAGGGATGGGGGTTCAGGAAGGGTGGGGGGAATGTCGGGAGTGGGATACCTGAGGGTTGAGGGTTCAGGAAGGGTGGGGAGAATGTCGGGAGTGGGATACCTGAGGGTTGAGGGTTCAGGAAGGGTGGGGGGAATGTCGGGAGTGGGATACCTGAGGGTTGAGGGTTCAGGAAGGGTGGGGAGAATGTTGGGAGTGGGATACCTGAGGGTTGAGGGTTCAGGAAGGGTGGGGGGAATGTTGGGAGTGGGATACCTTAGGGTTCGGGGCTCAGAAGGAGTGGGGAGAATGTCTGGAGTGGGATACCTTAGGGTTTGGGGCTCTGGAAGGGTGGGGGGAATGTCGGGAGTGGGATACCTTAGGGTTGAGGGTTCAGGAGGAGTGGGGGGAATGTCGGGAGTGGGATACCTTAGGGTTGGGGGTTCAGGAAGGGTGGGGGGAATGTCGGGAGTGGGATACCTTAGGGTTGGGGGTTCAGGAAGGGTGGGGGGAATGTTGGGAGTGGGATACCTTAGGGTTAGAGGGTTCAGGAGGAGTGGGGGGAATGTCGGGAGTGGGATACCTGAGGGTTGAGGGTTCAGGAAGGGTGGGGGGAATGTCGGGAGTGGGATGTTGAAATTCACTACATATCCCATGTGACTTACAAACTTCCTGACTTCATGGTGCAGTCTAGCAGTTGCAGTAAATACATGAACATGCAGTAAACCATCAGGTGAATCTGTCTTCACGGTTCCAAAAGCCTTGCTCGGAGCTTTGTCGTCATGGTTTTGGTATGACATTTACCTGTCATGACAAAACCATTTCTTCTATAAATCTGGAATCACTGAAATCATAGGCCTTTGTATGTACTATCTGACATTCGAACAAGCAGCCAACTGTGTAAGTAAACACTGAAGATACTAGCATTCAGTCTAGGTGCTGTGAATCAAAATGTGAGCGGTTGCATTTTTTTTCCAAATATTTACAGGTGAAAATCATGTCTGCTGGAAGTCTTTGAAATAGTTGAGCTGTATTGGCGAGACTGTACAGGAGATTTTTGACACAAACTCAATGACCACTAATCCAATTCAGTTTTTGCTGTTGCTTTAGAATTGCCCAAATAATTACGTTTCATGAAAGATCAGCCTCCAAAATGCACCTTTATAGATGTGATGTTACGAGAACAGAGTGATGTCCCTTTGAGACGTCGCCGCATTACGGCATGGTAGGGTCAGCCTCCACAATTTGATATGAGCTGGTCGTATAGTATTGAACATTTATCAATAGTGATGAAATAAAACTTGCGAGATGTGTTCTCCAGCGATGCTGGATATGATTTTGGGAAACGGAAACAATATTGTGACTGTGAATTCTTCTGAACACGTAAACTGCCGTGTTAAAGGAGAGGCTAGCGAGCCTACCACGCGGTAAAACGGTGACGTCATTTCGCAAAGTGACGTTGCTGCGCTGCCGTAATGTGAAACCTGCATATTGTCCATGTGTTATTAAAGCCATTGTAAAATCGATATTGCGTGTGACATTGTAACTTTGTCAGACTGTAGATTCTTTGTAGTTCTACAAATACTACATGTATGAGTGTCAAGTTTTCTGCAGGCAGTAATTTGAGCTGTTCGTGGAGAATAGAGCAATTTGATTGGATTAGTCCTTATGGATTTTTGGCAAGAAATCTCAGGCATAGCATATACTCTACGTCTTTGTAACAGACAGGGCTGCACTTTAGCTTTAATATGTCGTATATATATGTCGGTCCAGCATAATGGAATGGCTGCATGTTTATCTGGCCTGTACTAAGTACCCTGTCGTACCCTGACACACCCTGTCGTACCCTGACATACCCTGTTGTACCCTGACACACCCTGTTGTACCCTGACGTACCATGTCGTACCCTGACATACCCTGAGCATTGCGATTGGCGTCAGTGTCCAATCACAAGGAAAGCCCTGTTAAACAAAATGTTAGGGGTGGTATCTTAAAATGTACTGCATGTATTGAACTCAGGGTTTGCACACATGTAGAGTACAATAACACAAAGGGGATATTCCTTCATTGATTCTGTGTGTGCATATTAAATACCGTAAATTACCGAATTCCTGACGGTGTATTGCGCATTAGAATCTATGCCCTACAGGCAAGCTCTTTGGCATCCTTGCTACCACATCTACGTTGTAATTTCTGTTAAAGCTGTGGCTGGAACACAATGCAGCTCAACTCTTAATCCTTTTATTTCTTCGTTTCTTGTAGGGACAGAAGCTCAGGCCGTTACGACGAGCGTGGGTACTCCAGCCGAGAGCACAGTCGCTATGACGACAGAGGCTATGGCAACCGCAATCATGGTGGTCACAGTAACAGGGATCGTTACCACGACAACAGGCACTATGACAACAGACATCAGGACAGAGGTTATCGCAAAGACTGTCAGGGTCATGGGTCGTGGCAGGGTCACCGTGGTAACAGTGGTGGTTACTACAGCAACCAAAGACGGGACTATCATTAATGCTTTGTTGGCTTTTATGAAAAAATAAAAAATTATGAACAGTGGACCAGATATTTTGTGTGGCTTGCTGCAGTCATTGCAGAGCATGGAAGTGCAGAGGTCGGCAAGTTTGTACACTTCAGATGACTGGAGGACGAATACGAAGAAAACCTCTTTTCAAATGCATATTTTCGCGTGGATGATAGTTGGGAGGAATTTTATCCTGAACAGTGGCAAATAATTGCTCGTGTTGTCTCTGTAGATAGTGTTTCATTTTATATTGATCAAAGAAAAAACGTGGAAAAGTCAGGATATTTTTGGATGCAGGCCATTGTTGTTTGTGTTTATTTCTGAAGCCATTGTCCTTTGTTTAGTGGGTCAAGTAGATCACATCTGATACAGCACACAGGGATTTCAGTAGATGCCCACGAATTTCACCCATCACATACACTGCTCATTTTGCTGGATTCTGAGTATTCTGGTGGTCTTCTGTTTTGAGATTTGGTTTGGAAAGTCGGATATCCTCATGGGAAAATGTATGACAAACTGACAAACTTTCAGCCACTTAAGTTGTTTTTCAGTTGGAAAAATGAAAACGTCATGTTGGGATGACAGGATTTGGTGATGTGCGTATGTATCAAACGTCATGTTGGGATGACAAGGTTTGGTGATATGTGTACGCATCAAACGTCATGTTGGGATGACAAGGTTTGGTGATGTGCGTACGCATCAAGCGTCATGTTGGGATGACAAGGTTTGGTGATGTGCGTACGCATCAAACGTCATGTTGGGATGACAAGGTTTGGTGATGTGCGTACGCATCAAACGTCATGTTGGGATGACAAGGTTTGGTGATGTGCGTACGCATCAAGCGTCATGTTGGGATGACAAGGTTTGGTGATGTGCGTACGCATCAAGCGTCATGTTGGGATGACAAGGTTTGGTGATGTGCGTACGCATCAAACGTCATGTTGGGATGACAAGGTTTGGTGATGTGCGTACGCATCAAACGTCATGTTGGGATGACAAGGTTTGGTGATGTGCGTACGTATCAAACGTCATGTTGGGATGACAAGGTTTGGTGATGTGCGTACGCATCAAACGTCATGTTGGGATGACAAGGTTTGGTGATGTGTGTACGCATCAAACGTCATGTTGGGATGACAAGGTTTGGTGATGTGCGTACGCATCAAACGTCATGTTGGGATGACAAGGTTTGGTGATGTGAGGACGCATCAAACGTCATGTTGGGATGACAAGGTTTGGTGATGTGTGTACGCATCAAACGTCATGTTGGGATGACAAGGTTTGGTGATGTGCGTACGCATCAAACGTCATGTTGGGATGACAAGGTTTGGTGATGTGCGTACGATCAAACGTCATGTTGGGATGACAAGGTTTGGTGATGTGCGTACGCATCAAACGTCATGTTGGGATGACAAGGTTTGGTGATGTGCGCATGTATCTGTTAGAATCCAGTGATGCCCTAGAGTGGCCATCTGCAATCTACCATGCCAAGTCTCTAAAGAGACATTCCAAACTTCATCAGGCTGCCACACTGCCATTCTCTTTGTAAATGATATTTAGAAATAAGATACATTAGACATTATTGTGCAAATAAGAAGTTTGTATCACACATTGCAGCTGTCAAGTGTTCAGATATTCTGGTGAAAACTGTATGTAGTCAGAATTACCCATGGAAACCGACGCTTGTTCCCCGTACCTGTGCTGGCCTCAGTGCTGCCATTCTCGACACTTTCACAGCTGAATGGTGTGGGATTTCCGAAATTTTGGGAGTCGGACAGGATGGTGTGGATGGCTTGAAGTTTTTTTTGTTTTTTTTTTATAACGGTTGTTTCAACAGTCCATCCTTTCAAGAAAATTTCAGGCTTTTTGCACCTTGTTGAAAAAAAAAGAACACAACCCTTGCATTATACAGTCATAAGGCAAGTGTTGAAAGATTAATCTTCATTACAAAGTTGTCTGCTCAGGCCAATTATATTACTGTGTTGTAATTTGTGTTCTCTAGGGATGCCACAAACTAATTATTTATTTATTTCATGCTGATTGCATAGAGCTTTCAAGGACATTTAATTTGTTAAACTTTAACTGCTTTTAGCAGTGGAACATGAAATGTTCAGGGAGAATGTTCAGAGAGCACATAATCACATCATTGTACGAAACAGGTGCCAATATAATGGCCAGGACAAACCTTGGGGGGTGACTAACTGACCTGTGGGTGACTAACTGACCTGTGGGTGTGACAAACTGTCCAGTGGGTGTAGAAGATTGTCCTGAGGGCGTGACATACTGTACTGCGGGCGTGGCTAGCTGTCATGTAGATGTGACACTTAGCTGTCAGTTAGGTTAATGGATTGGGTTTTCAATTCATTTAAATCTGTTTCACTACTTGATCATAGCTGTATTGGTTTCTGAGCCTCGGTGCACACTGGTTGGCTAATTCCACAGTCCAGTGAGCTCATCCGCCCAATCAGGGGGAACTAAGAAAACACAGCTGCCTTGGTTCACAACATGTTATACTTTTGTCAAATTTTAGGTATTTACAATTTGATATTAGTTTTCATCTTTACGTGAGAGAAAAGATAGGAGAATAAGAATATGAAAAAAATTGGCCAAATTTCAGCCCTGAGGGGTTCTAGTGTTCTTCAGCCCAGTGTAGAGTGACATTGTACATGTATAAGGATGAAGCCAGCAAGAGTTAAACCTGGCTTAAATTTTGATTCGAGCCCCATCTGATTAATTCATCGAAGGAAATGAAGTTGATAAGTTTCAAACCAATGTACATGTTTGTGTGAAAAATATCCTGTAGTTTCCTATCCGGATCCACAACCTACAAACCCAGTAGTCCCAAAGGGCGGGAATCTACTGGAATTCTTTGTTCCTTTGTGTAAGATGACCTCAATCATTTGGTGCAGGAGAATTTCCGCCTTATGGGACAGGGGGAGATTTGCAGCTGATGTCATGGTGATTTGACTTTTTCCCCTGTGTTCATGACAGACTTGGAACTCTTAAATTCTTAATTAAATCACCAGTATGTTGCAAACAAATTGGTCACCGTTCGAACTTCAGTACATTCAAATATTAAAATTGTGTATCCATTATCCCTTGTGGAGGATTGGACTGTTGTTCTTGTTTAATTGGTTATCCGCATTGTTGGTTCATTGATGGGGCCTGGTCTTGTTACCATAATGATAGTGAAATGTGTCCTTCAAAGCTGCGTGAAAATCATCGTGTATTTAATTCCTGAAGTAATTTGTTGTCACGGTTACCATTGGTATATTTGCATCGGAAGTCCAACATTCCCATGCTTTTGAAATCCTCGAGGTGTTTTGCTTACTTGAACTGTACAAAATGCAAGGCATGCTAATTTTTTCAGGAAGAAGTCTGCAAGTCATGCTTTATTGTATATAGATGAAGATACATTGTATGTCCAATCAATAAAACTTTATACCATTATGCATATAAAATTGTAGTTGTATTAGTCTTTGTTGTTTGATAATGGCGTAAAGTTTCCACAAATTGCGGCTGTGACGGTGTCATCTTCCCTTCGTTTTTGCTCACCTGGCCCGCAGCCTGCTTGTTTGCAAGGGTTGTATTGCCTCTTATAAACAAGTCGTTGTAGGCCCGCACAAATGCTGTATACATAAGAAATGCTGCCTCAGTGGAATGCTATGCTGAAAACCCTTTATACATCATAACCGAAACAGTGACAGGAAGTGGACATGGGCACATCCAGTTCTTGGCCAATCCCTTCATGCTGGGTGTCATGAAAAGCAATATAGTGTGTCTAGTTACCGGCTGCCTGGGTTTGAATCCCAGAAGGTTTCCACCGAACTCCGAATGGTGTCATCTTTTGAGCTGCAGGCTAAGCAATATTAGGATAGGGCTTGGGGGGGGGGGGGAATACATACAAGTGTAATCCAGGTCTTGGCATAACTGCAGTGTTGAAAAGTCAGTTCAATGTCAAAATCTGTCTGTGTTAGAAGCAAGGTGGGATGACAAAGATTAGGATGAATCGGATTGACTTTTCTGAATTGTGAAAAACAAAACTGCAGTGTTTTATAACTGATTTTGTGTATTTTGGCTGAAAATACAGAAGTAAAACTTTAGTCCTTTCCACCTTGCCTGGTGTGACGTCACAGGACGTCGTCAATTGCTGATGCGTATTCATAAATGCTGCTGCCCATTCAAATGCTCTTGATGTCATCCCAGCATAGATGCCTTACTTGACATCACTTTACTTAACATCTGCCCAGGTCAGTGCAAGGAATATTACAGGTCACGCTGAAAATTTTACTGACACACCCAAAGATGTTGTTTTTTGAGAAACTTTCAGTTATACGGGTTAAATAGTGTTATTCATTGTGAATTCGTTGAACCATAGCCTTGTTCCTGTGGGTGCGTCGTATCGTGTTAATGTTTCGTCCCCATTTCTGCGGAGACTGGAGCGGTACATTAAGCAAGGAGGTTGGTCAGCCAGCCAGCCAAACATCACTCAGGTTTCCTCCCACGCAGCTGACGTCTTCCTAGAAGTGAACTATTTTTGAGCATCATGTTAAGGACTGATCAAGTAAGCCAACATTCTTTGACACTAAATTACAAGTTATAGACAAGGACAAAGGCCCTCTGTTCGGCTAATCGGCCTCTGACCAATGAGGTTGCAGGCGGGAAACGCAGATCTTGGCTAACTGGCCTCTGACCAATGAGGTTGCCCCTCATGCGGGAAACGCAGATCTTGGCTAATCGGCCTCTGACCAATGAGGTTGCCCCTCATGCGGGAAACACAGATCTTGGCTAATCGGCCTCTGATCAATGAGGTTGCCCCTCATGCGGGAAACGCAGATCTTGGCTAATCGGCCTCTGACCAATGAGATTGCTCCTCATGCGGGAAATGCAGATCTTGGCTAATCGGCCTCTGACCAATGAGGTTACAGGCGGGAAATGCAGATCTTGGCTAATCCGCCTCTGACCAATGAGATTGCCCCTCATGCGGGAAACGCAGATCTTGGCTAATCGGCCTCTGACCAATGAGGTTGCAGGCGGGAAACGCAGATCTTGGCTAATCAGCCTCTGACCAATGAGATTGCCCCTCATGCGGGAAACGCAGATCTTGGCTAATCGGCCTCTGACCAATGAGGTTGCAGGCGGGAAACGCAGATCTTGGCTAATCAGCCTCTGACAAATGAGACTGCAGGCGGGAAACGCAGATCTTGGCTAATCGGCCTCTGACCAATGAGACTGCAGGCGGGAAATGCAGATCTTGGCTAATTGGCCTCTGACCAATGAGGTTGCCCCTCAGGCGGGAAACGCAGATCTTGGCTAATCGGCCTCTGACCAATGAGATTGCTCCTCATGCGGGAAATGGAGATCTTGGCTAATCGGCCTCTGACCAATGAAACTGCAGGCGGGAAACGCAGATCTTGGCTAATCGGCCTCTGACCAATGAGGTTGCCCCTCATGCGGGAAACGCAGATCTTGGCTAATCAGCCTCTGACAAATGAGACTGCAGGCGGGAAACGCAGATCTTGGCTAATCGGCCTCTGACCAATGAGACTGCAGGCGGGAAATGCAGATCTTGGCTAATCGGCCTCTGACCAATGAGGTTGCCCCTCAGGCGGGAAACGCAGATCTTGGCTAATCGGCCTCTGACCAATGAGATTGCTCCTCATGCGGGAAATGGAGATCTTGGCTAATCGGCCTCTGACCAATGAGACTGCAGGCGGGAAACGCAGATCTTGGCTAATCGGCCTCTGACCAATGAGGTTGCCCCTCATGCGGGAAACGCAAATCTTGGCTAATCAGCCTCTGACCAATGAGACTGCAGGCGGGAAACGCAGATCTTGGCTAATCGGCCTCTGACCAATGAGGTTGCCCCTCATGCGGGAAACGCAGATCTTGGCTAATCGGCCTCTGACCAATGAGATTACAGGCGGGAAACGCAGATCTTGGCTAATCGGCCTCTGACCAATGAGACTGCAGGCGGGAAACGCAGATCTTGGCTAATCGGCCTCTGACCAATGAGATTGCCCCTCAGGCGGGAAACGCAGATCTTGGCTAATCGGCCTCTGACCAATGAGATTGCCCCTCATGCGGGAAACGCAGATCTTGGCTAATCGGCCTCTGACCAATGAGATTGCTCCTCATGCGGGAAATGCAGATCTTGGCTAATCGGCCTCTGACCAATGAGGTTACAGGCGGGAAATGCAGATCTTGGCTAATCCGCCTCTGACCAATGAGATTGCCCCTCATGCGGGAAACGCAGATCTTGGCTAATCGGCCTCTGACCAATGAGGTTGCAGGCGGGAAACGCAGATCTTGGCTAATCAGCCTCTGACCAATGAGATTGCCCCTCATGCGGGAAACGCAGATCTTGGCTAATCGGCCTCTGACCAATGAGGTTGCAGGCGGGAAACGCAGATCTTGGCTAATCAGCCTCTGACAAATGAGACTGCAGGCGGGAAACGCAGATCTTGGCTAATCGGCCTCTGACCAATGAGACTGCAGGCGGGAAATGCAGATCTTGGCTAATCGGCCTCTGACCAATGAGGTTGCCCCTCAGGCGGGAAACGCAGATCTTGACTAATCGGCCTCTGACCAATGAGATTGCTCCTCATGCGGGAAATGGAGATCTTGGCTAATCGGCCTCTGACCAATGAGACTGCAGGCGGGAAACGCAGATCTTGGCTAATCGGCCTCTGACCAATGAGGTTGCCCCTCATGCGGGAAACGCAGATCTTGGCTAATCAGCCTCTGACAAATGAGACTGCAGGCGGGAAACGCAGATCTTGGCTAATCGGCCTCTGACCAATGAGACTGCAGGCGGGAAATGCAGATCTTGGCTAATCGGCCTCTGACCAATGAGGTTGCCCCTCAGGCGGGAAACGCAGATCTTGGCTAATCGGCCTCTGACCAATGAGACTGCAGGCGGGAAATGCAGATCTTGGCTAATCGGCCTCTGACCAATGAGGTTGCCCCTCAGGCGGGAAACGCAGATCTTGACTAATCGGCCTCTGACCAATGAGATTGCTCCTCATGCGGGAAATGGAGATCTTGGCTAATCGGCCTCTGACCAATGAGACTGCAGGCGGGAAACGCAGATCTTGGCTAATCGGCCTCTGACCAATGAGGTTGCCCCTCATGCGGGAAACGCAGATCTTGGCTAATCAGCCTCTGACAAATGAGACTGCAGGCGGGAAACGCAGATCTTGGCTAATCGGCCTCTGACCAATGAGACTGCAGGCGGGAAATGCAGATCTTGGCTAATCGGCCTCTGACCAATGAGGTTGCCCCTCAGGCGGGAAACGCAGATCTTGGCTAATCGGCCTCTGACCAATGAGATTGCTCCTCATGCGGGAAATGGAGATCTTGGCTAGTCGGCCTCTGACCAATGAGACTGCAGGCGGGAAACGCAGATCTTGGCTAATCGGCCTCTGACCAATGAGGTTGCTCCTCATGCGGGAAACGCAGATCTTGGCTAATCGGCCTCTGACCAATGAGACTGCAGGCGGGAAACGCAGGTCTTGGCTAATCGGCCTCTGACCAATGAGACTGCAGGCGGGAAACGCAGATCTTGGCTAATCGGCCTCTGACCAGTGAGGTTGCAGGTAGGAAACGCAGATCTTGCTGAAGGTTTGTCATGTACCTCCCAAAGTGTGGTGGTTTACTCCACGCACTCCAGTACGTTACACCCATCATTTTGAGCAGCAGTGAAACGAAAAACAACAATTTCTTAGTTACTTTGGATAAAAGTGGAAACAAATCTGAGTGGCCATAGCCATTTTTTTTTGGACAGTATTTAACATCAGTTTTTACTCTGTAATTCACATGGGGCCGTGGGAAACGTCATGCGACACAGCCTGGGAACACGACGTTCTGTCACTCATACACCACAGTCACTCGGTTAAACGGCAAAACAAAGTTCGCGCGACATAAGTAGAAATAACATGATTGGTCACAATTGATAACATGGCATTGCTTTCAATTTTTGCAATGTGGACACTTTTGCTTAGTCAGCATTTCTGCTGCTCAAAAATAGGTTTTAATTTCTTATAACTACTTTATCCGAGCATATGTCTTGTGTCTTTTCTTTGAGAGAATGAATTACAAACAAGAAAAACATGAACAATTTTTCAAATTATTTATTGACATAAAGTTAAGATGACTGCCCAAAAATTGTACATGACTAAATGGAGTTCAATAAGACTGAAGGTGGCTGGAACATTCAACTTTTGAAAAGAAGCGGCTTACAAAAGCAACCCAGGAATAAAGAGTACGCTAAAAAAAGTGACATGACAAGGAATCTCTTTTGTTTAGGTATGTCTAATTTCTCGAAGGTGAAAAAATAATGTTGAATGTGTTTTTTTGATGATGTATGTACAAATATGACTCGTGGAGAACATGGCTATAGTTTCAAAACCAGATTACTGAATAAATGTTTATGGCACGATGCCAACTTTCAGGGTGAAGCCTGTAACAAAATCTCACGAACTCGTGTAAGATTTCCAACAGGGGAGCTTCGAGTTCGAAATCTTTTGTCGTAGAAGGTAAAAAGAGTTCAACTGTGTCACGTGACTGGCCAAAAATGTCAGGCAATTTTGTTGATTTTAATTTACCGATCACCTGTTTCGCGGTGTTAGGGAGGTACAAACGACCTCTCCTTCAATCGGGGGCTTCTTAAACTGAAAAACTTCCAGCTCCTCAATTTTCCCCATTGTACGTCTTATCATACATACTACCGGGGAAATGATGCCCATTTCACAGGCATTCAACGTAACAGACAATGCAAAAAATATTGAAAAAAAATGGTCTACAAAACAAAAACCAAAACGGAATATTACCTGCTCATACCATCCTTCCATACTCCTGTTTTCTTGCACACAATTCTATTTTATTTCACTGCCTCACAAATTTAAATTAACTTTAAAATATTTGCCTATAAGTCTTTAAACTTTGACAAACAATCAAAACGAACATGATTTCGCAACAGCTTTCACACGTAGCAGAGAAAATAAAACACAGAATAAATGCAAAAAAAGACAACAAAGCAAGATGTATGATGTGTGACCCCCGCTGTGTTTTCTTCTATGACCAATGCAATGGTTTCAACATCAAATTTTCCTGAAAAAAAAAAAAAAAAAAAAAAAAATTTATAAGTTTAATGCACATGTAATTAATGTATTCACTTTTGTGAGGACACAAGTGTGAGCTATTCTTAGGATTTAACCTTCACCCACCCACTGTCCTTCTGTCCGTACAGGGGCAGACAACTGGATGATGTCGTCTCCTCGTGCACAGCCACTTGCACTATGTAATGCGGCTTAAAACTGAGGGAGTTAAGTTTACATGATAATGACAGGAATAAACTATTCTTTATGTAATTACTTATTTATTTGATTGGAGTTTTACATCATACATGTACTTTGGGCTATTTCAAATGTTATGAAATAACTGTTACGGTGAGAGGAAACCGAGCGGAGCAGGCCACCATTCGCGGGTTACTGGAGGACCTTCCCATTTATGGCCGGAGAAGAAGCCAGCATGAGCTGGACTTGAACTCACAGCGACAGCCTTTGTGAGAGACTTCTGAATCCTTGGTCCGTGCTAACATGTTAACACCTTGGCCACTGAGGCCCTGTGGTGACAATATTGTCTTATTACAAAACTATTTATTAAGGGCTGAGACTATGATAACTGAACTTTCAAGTAAAAATGTCAAAAACTGACTTGTCCGCTTAAGAGGTAGATCAGCTTTCCTTGCTATGTGACACTAAAGAATTCATCTCTTATATCGTCAGTTATAATGGGGCAGGAAACTGGCATGCCTGGCATAAACCACTGCCCTTTGGGAAGTTAGTTATTGGTTATTAGTAAACAGACAATGCTTTTGTGTTCTCACTGGCAGTTGTCCCCCCTTGAGGTGACTCTTCACTGGCTCTCCTGAGCCTCCATGGTATCCTCCCCTTCCCCGCCTTCCCCTTCCCCCTCCTCCTCGTCCTTCTTCTCTGGCTTCTCGTAGGCTTTGTCTGAGGGTGAAACCACTACCCCCTCCCACACACTCATCTCCGTGGCGATACCTGCCAACCAGAAAATAACATCGTCCAATGGCATTTAGGCTCAAAGATACTGAATAACTGAATAAGGCATGAATTAAAAGTGAGGATATTTGCAACTTGCTCTGTGGCATATTTCAAGCAAGTCTTGTTGCCAGGGCTTTACTTTCAACAGGTATCCCATCTGTTTCTGAAAAATAAAAAACCTGAATTCCCATAAACAGAGTCCCATTCAAATTCATTAGTTCTATTATAATAAAAATCACATTATTTCCAATCATTAAAGTTACAAACATGAAATTCCCCAAAATGTGGTTGCTTTTATATATGCATTGAAAAGTTCACTTGGATCATTTTCTTTGGACAAAATCCTGGTAAAAAATAACAAAAATAAAGAACTGGTCGAATTTGATAATGGCTGGGGCCTGATTTCCGAACTGGGCGTAACCATGACAACGTATCTCTACAGTATGTGTCATCAAAATAGATACGTTTGATACAGCTTACACCGTGTTTGATACAGCTTACACCGTGTTTGATACAGCTTACACCGTGTTTGATACAGATTACACCGTGTTTGATACAGATTTCACCGTGTTTGTAAAATGGGCCCTACTAGTAAGTTCATCCCTAATTTACATCATCTTTGTTTAACAAAAGATCACTGTAACTGACCTAGAATTTTGTCCAAAAAAAAAAAAAGCATTTTTACAGGCAAAATGAAAATTTTATTTCAAGTGATGAAACTCACATTTTGCCAGTACCGTATCATCAAATCTTTAAAAAAAAAAGCCTCAAAACAACTTTCTAAAACCAAAAAAACACTCACAATCTGGAAAAATAAGCAACTTAGTGATGGATGAAATTTTAGGTCATTTAGGGTAATTGTGTAACCATGGTAACTGACTTACTTGAGTTTCCCTCCAGCCCTAGAATCTGCTTGTATCCCCCGTGGCTCAGTACCCTTAACAGCGTCTGGGCTGTGAAACACACCTGATCCTAACGACATCAAAAACATGTGACAAACCTGAAAACTGCTTCATGATTCAGACTGTAAGATACCATTTAGAAAGAGAATTTAGCTAACAGTTTTATCACTGTTATCCAGAAATTGTTATCTGTACTATATCCTGAGAGTGTAATCCCCAACAACGATAATCCAGAGAGTGTAATCCCCAACAACGATAATCCAGAGAGTGTAATCCCCAACAACGATAATCCATAGAGTGCAATCCCCAACAACGATAATCCAGAGAGTGTAATCTCCAACAACGATAATCCAGAGAGTGTAATCCCCAACAACGATAATCCAGAGAGTGTAACCTCCAACAACGATAATCCAGAGAGTGTAATCCCCAACAACGATAATCCAGAGAGTGTAATCTCCAACAACGATAATCCAGAGAGTGTAACCTCCAACAACAATAATCCAGAGAGTGTAATCTCCAACAACGATAATCCAGAGAGTGTAATCCCCAACAACGATAATCCAGAGAGTGTAATCCCCAACAACGATAATCCAGAGAGTCTAATCTCCAACAACCATAATCCAGAGAGTGTAATCTCCAACAACGATAACACTGATACATGACTGACCGATAAAATGCTAACTGACCTAACTGTTGTCAATTTGAATTTGCCATACAAATTTCTTCCTCATGTAAAGAGGCAAGAGAGGCAAAAGTGACAGCTGAAACAGATCTGAGACAACTATAAATTAAACAAACAATGAAGAAAACAGAGAGGTCTAGGAACTAAATTCAGCAGGCTATGGATACTGAAACGAACAGTCTGTGTGTATATCAAAGCACACATACAGGTTTTCACCAAAATTACCATCTGTACAGGAGGTGCACAAAGCTTACTGCAGAGATGCTAGTATCTGCCAAGGGCACATAACCCTACCGTGCAGATGGGTCACTAACCTGCTGCTCCAGTGTCATGACTGTATGGACTCTGGCATTGCCAGGCTCGCACGGGTCGGTGATTCCCACGGAACCTGGCAGGAAAAACCCAGCTGCCAGTAACTGTAAACAGCGCCTGGAAGGATAACAGTACAAAGAAATACATCATCTACGTGCTGCTTTGGACCTAACACTGCATCCCTGACAAAGTTACTTGTTTAGCCTGATCCGCACAAGGAAGCAGGTAATATTTTTGTGACCATTCTGGATGACCAACATTTTTATCTGACTCAATATCCACAACATTTTGTTCAGAACCTCCACTTATCCTTGGATATATAGAGATAACTGGAAAAGCACTGAAAAATATTCTAAATTTTATAAAATATAGAAAGTTTAAATTCAAATAGGGAGATTTAACTTTTATCACTTGCTTCCTTTAGTCGTTGAAGGGCAGTTCTACTGATCTTAGAAAGGCGTTCTGAGGTTTGTTTGGAAGGACACATGTGACTTTTACCTGCCTCGGAAATGTTAGGGGAATTCATGAGGCAAATACAAAAACTGTAACACCATCTTAGCCGATTTCTGAACAGACAGACAGACAGACAGACAAACAGGCATGAAAACACCACAAACCTGAAGGACACATTGATGGGCAATGGTTGTCGCGTGGGGTTGTTCATGGTGGCAAAATGAGACTGGAGAAGAAGATTTAGACACGTTTGTTTTAGGTCATGATCACAATTTATAATAATTTAATTTAGCAAATGATAAACGTGTGCACCTTTGATGGGTGTTTCACACATGATTAAACATGACTTCACTTGTATGGCAGCTTTATGGACGTAGGAAACTGAACACAGTGGCTGAGGTTTCCTCCTTTTAAAAACTTCACCGGTTACCATATATATGAAATAATCTTTAACCGATTTAAAAAAATAACCAAGGCAAATTCACATCATCTACAACATCCTGCAAAGAGTCGATGCCTTGCACTCTGGGCTGTCACTAAATTATACAAATATCTGAGCAACCATCTGATGGACGGAGTGACTTACAGATTTATTTGACTGATGTTTCACGCTGTACTCAAGAAAATTTCACATCTGCCATGGCGGCCAGCATTATAGTGGGAGGAAACCAGGCAGAGCCCGGGGGAAAACAACGACCATCCGCAGGTTGCTGACAGATATACTCAGATAAACCAGCATGAGTGACCTCATTAGTCATCTAATATTGAACTGAGACATTCATCGACTCACCAGTAAATCTATGATCCATGGAGTCAGAGGCTCAAACCCCTCAAACCTGTTTTTCAGGTCTCTTAGCAACCGTATCAACACCTTAATACTGAAAATAAACAGATAATAAGTCAACTGATATCAATTTAAAGAAACAGGTTGTAAGTTTAGTCAAACGTAACTGTGACTACGACACATGCTGTAGAGATATGTGGCCATAGTAGCTACATGTGGTGTAGCGTTACGCCCCCTCCTTGTAAAATGTGCCTCCGACTACTGGGTCAACCAAGCACTTATTGAGAAACTCTCGTCTAACAGGTGAATCGAGCCCTTGTGTCATCTGGTTCGGGGTCTGTCCCCAGCGGTGATGACAGGCCAGGGAGCCAACAAATCTCTGATTGATATACTGCAAGTCCTCAACCTTTTCACATATGAGAGAGAAACTTTCAGTGTGATTTTTGCACCTTTTAAATTCTATTTTGGAGACAAATTATAACACTGGTCGGTTGGTCAATTTAAGAGCTTCACAAATAGTACAATTTTGATCAGTCTGCCTTCAGAATGTACTTGAAAAAAACATCCTCCAAGCATGCAAAAAAAGGTGGAGGAACTACAGTAACTATGTAAGAACTCTGTTTCTCTGTCGTCGTTGTTGTTTTTGTTCTAACCTGGAATGGAAGGCGTTTTCCTCAAACCATCGTGCGTGACGGACGGCGGACAGGTGCCCCTGCATCAGTTTGGCATCCACTAAGAAAACAGACAGAGAACGATCAGAAATAGATTCAATTAGTTTATTGAAAAATTTGATTTATTTATTACACGTTCTCTGTGGGACACCTCTTAAAATCATTGGGATTATTATTATTATTTTCATCTCCCGAGCTGCTGAAGGCAGAGAATCCGGACTTTGCAGTCTTGAAAACGAACATATGAAGCAACTTTTGCCGTTTCAGTGTCCATTTAGTGGCCAGTCATGTGTTTTAGCAGCCATTTGGAATTTCATTGTTGAGGTTAAAAAAATCTTCTTCTCAACAACTGGTAAAGCTGTAGGGATGAAATTCCATTAGCTGTTTCTAGGTGAATGCCATTACTCAGCTTCTTATACGGTTGAGTTTCATATGCAAATTAGGCTGTAACTGACCTCTGACGTTACGTAAAAATTATGTCACCTCTAAATACTGCTTAAACTGAATAAACAAACATGCTATTTGGTGCTCCTTGATGTCAAGGTTGCAATCTGCCAGATTTATTTTCGTGCAATGAAGAGTTTTCAATTTTTGACTGAAAAACCAACATATATTTCTCAAAATTCTCTCATTTAAATAACATGGGAACAACAGATCAAAGGCACAGTCTCTCCCTACCTGTTACATAGGCCTTGTATCTGACAGGACAGTTTATTTTCTTTTCATTGACTTTCACCTTAGCCTTAGTGAACATTATATCTAGCAGTCTCCGGTTCAAATCGAGCTAAATCCTGCTAGCCTTTTTTCTCCCTTTTCTTTTTTTTTCAAGTATCAGGAAATTATAGCCACCGGGGACTAGCCCTAGCACTCTGAGGTTCAAATCCAGTCTATTTCTTATTTTTACATAGAAATTTTTTCGCCACAATTTTCATTCTTCATCCTGACTTACACTGGACACCGTATTGCCACGAGCAGAATGCCATGACATCTGAAATTTAAAACCCAGACAGAATACGGCAGGGCAAATTATGCCTGCGAAAATCATTTTCATATCTTGAAAACTGTGGAAATGCGCTGATTACCGAAGCTGTCACGTGACCAAAAGTTTTAGAATATTTTAAATATGTTACCTGATGTAGTTTGACTATCATGAATCTGGTCTTATTTCTTTCCTGCGATGTCTCATTTATTTCCTGCGATGTCTTATTTCTTTCTTGTGATGTCTTATTTCTTTACCTATGTCGCAAATTACCATCAAAATTTGAAAAAGCACACTTTTCCCCATATTTGGAGGTTACGTGACAGAAAACCTTCACAGCTGTGATGCTGAAAATGACTGAGTGCACAGGGCCAGAGATATACCACACAAAGTGCGAAAAAAGAGAAATTCGCCCATATTTAGAGGTCACGTGACAGGAAATCGTTACAGCTGTGAAGCTGAAAATGACTGATTGCAGTTTACCATGAGAATGGAAGTACTCGTTGCTACACTGTGTTCTTTATGTTCTTTGTTTTGGGCTAAGCGAAACAGGGCCATATGTAGAAAATAATTTAAGGCTCTGATCGCAAACTGTAGTGGAGTGAAGTGATAGGACGAAGCTGTGCACAGCCCCCCCCTCCTCCCCCACTGAGGAGTGAGCCCAGGAGGGGTATCCCCCTGCCCAGAGGGAGACCTTTTTTTACAAACCAATTCAAAATTGAGCTTTTTCTCAGAGCTTTTCAGCAGATTAAATGTGTAATTGTCATTTTCAATCAGTCATAGAATAAAGCCACTCTTCATCAATAAAAGTAAGAAAATAGAAAGTACCCTTTTATTAAAACACAGACTGTACACATATTTGACCCGTTTAAGCTTTCGTTCACCCCTTAAGTCAGGTGCAAGAGCAATGAAGTCCCAAATCTACCAGATATGATAAACCCAGCAACCGGTAATTTATTGTATTGCTGCTTAAAAAATTTTTCACTTCTACAAGGGTGGAGGAAACTGAAGTTTTCGGGAATGAACCACCAAACTCTGGCAATTTACCATCCAACTTTCCCACGCCAGAGGTACAGATATGCACACCATATTGGTGGAAGACAAGCGATTTTCAACGGACGTAGGACTGGGCCATGAACGGACCACACAACTGTCATCAACCACTGTGTCAGCAAAGTCCCGCACAAGAGAATATGCAAATTTTTCTGTCCAAGGCTGGGACTGAACCTATACTTCTGGTGTCACTGCAACTGAAGAACGAGCACCTGTAAACGGCCACAACCTCTCCCTTGAGAAATTGATTCTCATGAAATTTGTGTGTCGACCCTACTAGGCACAGAGCATGTTTGCTTTGTGTGGAGATTTTTATTCAGAAACCAATGATTGAACTTTTGTAGACGTCATTTTCTTCTCATTAAAATAAAAGCTGCTCCAAGTTCAGCAAGGCTGAATTTATACACGAAAAGTTGAAGGGGGTAAAACAATGTGTGCATTTTTGCAAAATTCACAAGAGCGTGTGACACACACACACTTGAATGTCCAGATTTCTCATAAAATAGTCAATTTTAACCACCACCAAACCACAAACTAGACCATCACATGAGGCAGTAGATATTTACTGATCACTTAGAGCAATTCTCATCAGATGTCATCATCATGGTGATAGTGAAAATTGTATGACATATCCTAAGGGATAGTATTTTTTAGATTTATGAGAACATTTGGGGCAATGAGCCCTGATAAAGCAAAATACCACTTAAATATGCTCAAAAGATGAGCCATGTTAAAAATGAGCCCTGTTAAAGCAGAAAACCATTTAAATATACTTAAAAGATGAGCCATGTTAAAAATGAGCCCTGTTAAAGCAAAATACCATTTAAATACAACTGAACGACTGGCGTACTGTATCTGACCTGAAGCCTTGCATAAATGCACTTTTAGAAACGTACCATGACACTTCTGGTGCAAACACTTATGTTTTCCTTGTAAAAAATGAATCAAACTTCACCACAAAAAAAAAAAAACAGCCCAACTTAAGGTGAGGTAAAGCAGACTGTGTTCTGTTTGACCTAACATTTCCATCATGCCAAAGTTATTGACCTGTCTGATTCTGAGAGTATTATTTGGCTTAGAAAGATTTATTTATTCATTTGATTGGTGATTTATACTCAAGAATGTTTCACTTATATGACGACACCAGACGGCTTACAAAGAGGTGTCAAAGTTTGTTTGGAAGGCAGCATGGAAAATGTATGGGTGGGGTGGGGGTCGGGTCGGGGTCAGGTGGTGGGTGGGGTGTATTTTCAGGCCAGTCAATACATGTACCATACCTTAGCTAGATCAGAGGTGTACTCACAGTGAAGGTCTGGGTCCAGCTTCTTCATGTTGGGAGGGATTGTGGAGATCAGACACTTGACTGTGGCCTCAGAGGAGCTGATCTCAAACCCAGAGTCATTCGTCAGCATGCTGAGAACTGAAAACACAGACTTCCTGATTGAGTCATTGAGCGATTTATCGACTGTTGATTGATTTGTGTTTAGCAAGGAACTCAAAGAGGTATTCACTCCTATGACACTGACAGTCAGGTTTACATGTGGATAGCTGAGTACCAGGCCCCAGGGTCATGAAGAGCAGTATACATGACAGGGGTTCTGGAACACTTGTCCCTCAGCCACCTAGAAGCTTCCTAGATAGAAATAAACATTTCTTTTATACCTTCATGTCACCTATACCATAACCGAGGAAGGCAGCCCCATAAGTTTTAGGTAGAAATTAACACCACCTTTTCGAATCTTGTCCACACAGAAATGCCTTTTCAAAGCCAGCTGATGGGTGGGGAAGTCCATCACCAACCCCTAGAAGGGTGTCAGGGCGTGACAGCATTCAATTTCAGTTTCTACTCTGTACGGAGTCGATTTTCAGCCAGCTTACCACCCTGTAGATCCTACTCCGCCCCCCCTGGAAAGCCCCATCCCAGATATAACTTATGAATAAAGAAGCGATGACAGAATAATGTAGGCCTGTATATACAGACCGCCGACCTAGTTTTAACTACACAGGCACGAGTCATGATTTCACCAGTTTTCCTCTCCTTGAAGCTCTCATAAATAGTCATGTAGGCGTTCTCTGAGATCAACGAGATACACCTCTGGATCATTTCATCTCCAGCTACTTTGTTGACATGCTTCGTTATAGCGCAAGATCACGATGTGGTTAAAGAGACCTCAGTAACGTCCTTCGAGAAGATCAGCGATGAAAACTGTTTTCCCGCATCCTGGCTGGAAAAAATGATAAAGATCTGCCGACATTTTTACCGTACCTTCGTTTGGGTCCGAGACTTTCAAGTCTTCACAGACTTTGTTACCAAGTGCTGCCACTGCCTCCTCTGTAATAAAATATCACAGTAATGTCAGCAAAGAAATTTTTAAAAAATCCAATTTTATGAGAAAAAATAGGGTTGTTCAATAGGGAATTCTTTTTTCTTCAATCTGGTTCTTGAAAAAGATAGGGATTCTAAAGAAATTAACATGGCGAGAAAAACAGAAACATTAAACCCTTTTATCAATATGCCCTTTTTCGAAGGGTCTGTCAGGTTACAACCAGTGAACACATTTATAAGGAAGGTTCAATAATCTGGTCACTCAAGCTGTTAGGCTGCATTCAAGAACAGGCTACTCATACAAATGACAGTGAGAAAGTTGCACATTTTGTCTGATTCTTAGATTTTAGACAAGTATTTTGAGGAATGTTTGGAAGATAAGATGATATGCTACTAGGAAAAAAAATTTTAGCACCAAAAGTATTATTTTATGACATTATTTCCCAGGGAAATTGCACTTTCGGGGCAAATTTGGGGGTATTTTCCACGGTATGGTCAGGTTTACAAACTTTAGTCAAACCAAAAATGTCAAGAACACATTTCTATCCTTTCCCTTTTTCGTACAATTTTTTTACTACCCTAATTCTTCTAATTTTTAGGACACCTGGTTTGCCCTTTTTTAGCCAAAACACATATAATTGTAACTGGAATACAATCTCATATTGTTAGCCCATCTACTGAGTAACATGTCCACAACTTGACTTGTCCCAAAACACTGAGCGAGAAATGTAATTTTCTGCTGTCATCAGAATATGCCTTAAAAATGAGAGGAATTAAGGTAAATCCAATTCCTACTGAAAATAACTGACTGACGCAGTGGAAATTGTGTTGGTGAATTTGTATTTGTAATGCTATCAATCCTACTGTCAATCAAATCACTACAGATACACGGACCAATCAAATCACTGCACATACACTACACGGACCAATCAAATCACTGCACATACACGGACCAATCAAATCATTGCACATACACGGACCAATCAAATCACTGCACATACACGGACCAATCAAATCACTACACATACATGGACCAATCAAATCACTACACATGCAGTGACCAATCAGAAACCTTTACACATTGTTGTACGTTTTGCATGTTTACGCGTGTCCACTGTTTTGTCTGTCAATCATGTTGGTGACGAGTACTGTGCACGTACTTGTGGGGAGTGTCCTCAGCATGACCACGATGTCTGCCACGTTGTGACCTGCCATCATCGTCCCCTTCTTGTGTGAGCCCACCTGACGCACCTCCTCCAGTTGCTATGGAAACACAAACGAGAAAGGATGATCGGTGAACTAAGGCAATATTGGAATGTTGTTGACATTTCTGATGAAGGGCCACACAAAGGGACGAAATTCTAGTAGTACCCACCAGAAGCCTCATACAGGTAAAAAAAAAACAATAATTCATTTCTGTATCCAAGATTCAGAGGCACAGAAAATGTTGGTGGGGGCGCTACGGATTGCCAATATCTCAGAAGGGTGTTGATGTACCGCCAGGTCATTTTGCCAGGTAGTCAAAACTACTGTATTTTGTGGACCTTTTTGATGACTCAGTCATCAGCGTAAAGTCACAGCTGAGTGGCCAAACGTGACATTTGTCATTTTGTCCTGGAGTGAGCAAAACTTGAAACGGAGCCGCAATGGTGGGGTGGATAATTGCATTCTCGCCTTGACCGTCGGCTAAAAAAACATTGCCGCTGCACTGCGATGCTCATAGGCCTACCAGGCAGGAGTGAAAGTCGTCCACTGGGTGATTACATCACCTGTAGTTTCACACCTGGCTTTATAACCACTCAGTAATCCAATTAAGTTTTGGCATTTAATGAAAGTTCAAACTGTTCGCATATTAATCCTCTCAGGAGGTGAGCCTGTGACAGTGAGTAGAGCATAGCCTTTTGTGCTGCAGGAGTAACACTAACGCGGAAGTAAAATCGAATTCACGATGTCACGCACCATCTGAAATCAGACTTATGTACACACGAAGAATTCACGTCACGCACCATCTGAAATCAGACTTATGTCCGCGCGAAGAATTCACCATGTCACGCACCATCTGAAATCAGACTTATGTCCACGCGAAGAATTCACCATGTCAGACACCATCTGAAATCAGACTTATGTCCACGTGAAGAATTCACGATGTCACGCACCATCTGAAATCAGACTTATGTCCGCGTGAAGAATTCACCATGTCACGCATCATCTGAAATCAGATTTACGTACGCCCGAAGAATTCACCATGTCACGCACCATCTGAAATCAGACTTATGTCCGCGCGAAGAATTCACCATGTCACGCACCATCTGAAATCAGACTTATGTACGCACGAAGAATTCACCATGTCACGCACCATCTGAAATCAGACTTACGTCCGCGCGAAGAATTCACCATGTCACGCACCATCTGAAATCAGACTTATGTACGCACGAAGAAATGTAACCTCTTCTATTATTCTTTTAAAATCTTTTTGCTTTGCTTGTACTGACATAACAAGCAAAATCTCAAATCTAAGGCAATGGTGACTTATACATGAGCAAATAACGGCATAAATATTTCTGTACAAAATCCCTGTTCGTTTGCCGTTATACATGTCAATGTCATTTCAGATTGAAGCCTTCGATCTCATTAGGAAGGCCACATATTTTTAGGGGACATGATTTTGGTCACTTTCTATATACATGTCCAATCACAGCTGCAAAGAAACTCGAGGAGTTTTGGTGTAAACCACATTGCCTGTGGTTGTTTACATTTAAGCGTGGATCCACAACTTCTGCTGACAGGGCAATGGTAACTGGTGAAATCCTACCAGCGCGGACACTGGTGAAAACAATCTGTACGAGACTGTGGACATCCAAGCCCTTCACCTGCTTGAGGCAGCGGAAAGCAGACGCGGTGAAAGAGAACATGGGAAGGGACGGGAAAATGGACAGCCTGGACAATATTCTGAGAATTACTAATTATAATAACCAGAAATTACAGTATGTTTTACTACAGAACAATCTGCATAGCATACATAAATTATGAACATTAATGAAACTTAGTTTTGGACTTAAGAGGCCGCGAAGCAGAGTTCCCTATTAACTTTCATGTTATTTTGATAATGTTTTCATCGTCGTGTCTGCGTGAGCAAAGCGCGTTGGCGCGAGTAAAACCGCTAGTGCCAGGATGTCCGCAGTCTTGAATCTCTGCAACCATCTACCCATTAACAAATTGCAGGCATTTTTATCAGCTTCTGTATTGGTTGTTGGTCCACCTATTTCATATCTCTTGTAAACAAACAATTTTCAAGGATTTTCAAGGACTTTCACGGATTTTCAAGGATTTCAAGGACTTTCAAATATTTCAAGGACTTTCAAGGACTTTCACGCCACGTACAAATTTATTAAAATATGACAATGCAATCTTTTAATTCACTGGAAGCAGGGCTTAAATCAGCAAAAGTCCCGAACACCTGACAGCTCGGGTGACAGACACCATGTGAGCCACACACACCGTTTGTTTTCTTTAGAAGACCTCAAGGCTTGACTTTGTAAAAAAAAAAAAAACAAATTGCACGAGCCTTCAGCTTACACAATAAAGTATTCAACATCAGTCGGTGACATCAACACCTGGCTGCCACACCCACTGCAGCACGTAAACACGTGCCGTATGGGTTTTTATATGTACTGGATGTCCAACCATATATATAGGCCTGTATACTGGGGAGGGGCCCGGGAGTAACGTCCAGATACGTAACTAGGTACACATATAACACACACTTGGGGAACATTTCACGAGTGGAATCCTTGTTGTTGTTGTTGTTTTTTCAGATTTATTTCTTAAAATGTACATTTCCACTCGCTACCTTTCTTTATGACCGCCGATTTGCACAACGATTTTTAGACGTAGCATTAGGCCGCAGCACGACCCATGCGGGATTGGATTATTTCGTTTATTCTGTTTAAACCGAATGAGAGGATCAAGGATGTAGTTTTCGCAGTTTTTGCAGTTTTCTCGAGGAAAAACATCCTGCTACGTTGTGTAACAGGCGAACAGTTCCGCAGTTCATCACTGACAAAAAAGAGAAGGCAAGACGGCCGGGAAATTATCTGAGCGAAAGGGCCTATATTTTTGCCTTATATCTTCAGAAGCCTACGCCGCCGCATCACTCGGAAGAGTGTATCTATACGACACCGCCGGCTATTGGACACGCGTGCCGACTGTTCGGACTCTCGCACGTCGCGACACACGGCGTCCAGTTATTATAATGAGGACAATCAATCTCTCACTGTGCACCATTCAACTTCTACGGTGGGATTCCCCTACAGCTCCTTACTCTGTTCTGCAAAAATTTCACTGGAGCGTTTCGCGCAGGAGAGCCGCTCAGGTGATCAAAAAGGTGATCACACAATATGGAACGACAAGTAACGGTTGAAAAAAAAGGTCAATTACTTTGTGCTAGAACTAACTAGAACTGCCACCTACGCTTTGTTTCTATGGCTGTAGGACGCTTGTACCTGCATCCCATCTGATTTGCTCTATTTGAAAATAGGGGTTAATATATGACCGTATAGGGAATACAGTCTTAGGTGGGTGTTCTTTGTGAAATTACTACATAAATACTAAAGCTAATTTTTTGTGTGTCTTATTATATCACCCTTCATGTTGATACTTACAGCAGCCTCAAAACTTCCTGGCGTGATTATCAGGTTGTCCAGGACTGACTGTATCTTAGTAACAAGGGACTGAACTGCTGCCTGCTCCTGTGTGCCTGGCGTCAAATCAGAGTTCCTCTTCAGCAAGGCCTGGAAGTAAGGGGAGACAAGTATGTGGATTAAGGGGAGATAACTGTAAGTCAGGAAAATAACAAATCACACAAAATAGGCACGACTGAAATCAGTTTTTAACCTTTTCAAGATAATGATTTGATCACAGGCAAAATGGCTGTATATACTGTAGATAAATTTGTAAGAAGTCCTTGCTTGCACAACTGATGAATGACAGATTAACACTTAATGCTACTTCTGCTGTAATGCAGCCAGAGTCAGGCAATGAAAGAGTTTTGATGCGTGGTCATAAATTTATCAAAATTGGGTGCACTAAATACTCTTTTTAACTTGAAAGGCCACATAAATAGGGATGGAATAATATAAGCATAGTTCTATTGTCTCTTAAAAATTCTTAGAATTAAAACTGATCTAAATCTAACACATCAGGTTTTCACAAATCTTCGTCTTATTTTTCAAAGCATATTACGTTCACTTATCGTACTGCATATACTGATTTATCTGGTTTTCAAGAATTGTCCCCCAATATGACTCTGGCTGGGTTTGCAGGTGGAGGACACCGGTTACTCCACTTATAGACTATACACTTACATCTGTAAAAGGTTTTTCATCAGGTGCTACCTTGGCTCTTGGGAAAGTTGCTTCACACTGTGACAAATACACAAGACATAACATAAACACTTTTTCCATGAATCCAATACTTAGTGTTATCTTCAATGTTCTAAAATTTCACCAATGACTAAGTTGTACAACTGATTCCGAGAGTTCTGTTGATATCAGAAAAACATAGTGAGGTTTTTTGCACTACTGGAAAAATAAAACAAAGAAACATTTTAGGACTTTCAATTGCTTCTAAAAATGCAGTTTTCCGGTGAAGTTTTACCAGACTTGTACAAACTACCATTCAGGAGGACAACAGTTCATGTTTTCCAGGGGGAAAGTGAATAATCAACGTGAATAATCAACGTAAATAATCAATGTGAATAATCACTGTAAATAATCAATGTGAATAATGAACGTAAATAATCAACGTGAATAATCAATGTGAATAATCAACGTAAATAATCAACGTGAATAATCAGCCTAAATAATCAACGTGAATAATCAATGTAAATAATCAATGTGAATAATCAATGTAAATAATCAATGTGAATAATAAACGTGAATCATCAACATGAATAATCAAAGTGAATAATCAGCGTAAATAATCAACGTGAATAATCAGCGTAAATAATCAACGTGAATAATCAAGGTAAATAATCAACGTGAAAAATCAACGTGAATAATCAGCGTAAATAATCAACGTGAATAATCAATGTGAATAGTCAATGTAAACACCACATTATTGCATACATGTTATACTAATGATGTTTTCTGAAGGTAACACAGCTCCATCAATATATTAGTGATCTTCCGTACAGCAACAAATACACATTTATAAAATATTTACACAATATACTAATACAACTAAAATGAACTAAACTGAATGAAATACAAAAGGGAAACTAATATTTAAAGGAATATATTGTCTAGAGCTAAATTCTTTATAAGTTAGCTCTGAATTATTTCATTCGGTATGGATTTGTTTGTGAGATCTGTAACTAAACTCGTCCTTACCTGTGTCAAGTCAAACGGGATATGAGGAATAAATGTTCTGTACCTACAATCAGCAAAACAAAAACTATAATGTCACTTTTCTACACCCCTAAGGATTAAGAAATAGAGAACCGTGTAACTAACTGGCCTAAGCTTTTGTTTTTGAGCAGGAGTGTGATTATCACACCCCTTGCAGAAGACTAGGAATGTGATTTCACCACACCCTTCATCATTTCAGGCGTGTGTTATTAGCACACTTGCACTTTGTTTCAGGAGTGTGCCAGGTGTGCGTGTGATAGCACACCTCAGGGACGAAGGCCTGAAATAAGCAAGGGCCCCAATTACATCAACAGAAAGTACTTGAAATGGATGCATTGTAATGCCAAACTATAAACTAAGACCAAAGTTTGTGAAGGTTTAAACAGTTGTACAAGTCCACATGTGTGACCCACATTTGATGAGGGTTTAAACTACGCCATAATCTATTTGTAGTTTTGTAGTGATGTCATAGCAGTGCTCAGCCAATCAGCAGCAGTGCCTTTGGTCACGTGACGAGACGACCGGAGGTGAAAACTTTTAAATTATCCAGGCCTTGAATAAGATTTTACCATAAAAATGAGAAATAAAGCTTTTAGACAGGAAAATGTTACTGGAAAAGTGATCAGAATGTGTCTTGTCTTCAAACACAACAGTTTCAGTGACTCACAGTATAGTAAACTTTAGAAATTGGCAAAAAATCAGCATTTCGCCCCTTTACCTCCATGTTATTGTTCACCTCCGGTTGCTTGTGAAGAACCCGGGTGCATGGAACTAGGAATACTCACATGTGTGACGGTTTGAACTGCATGGGTCTCATGGGTCCACCTTCCATGGACCTACGGCCCCGGGGTGCCCGCATGTTCCTAAAAACATATAAGAAAATTAAATTATTTGTTCAATAATTCTACTAGTGTTTCATGCCGTGTTTAGGAATATTTTCCTTTTAAAACTGACAGTCAGTTTTATGGTTGGAGGAAACCAGGCAGTGGCCGGGGAAAGCCCACGACTACTGACTATGCTGCTGGGAGACCTTCCCACGTATGACAGAGGAAGCCAGCATGAGACCGTATATCCAACAAATATCCATGTTAATAATGAACTTTCAGTTTGGTAAAACACGAATTGAAAAGAAATAGGACGGTTTAAAAATAACAATTTATTATTCTCATTTGCTAATAAGCACTTTAAATTGCAGTAAAAACGATAAACATCAGTGAAAATAACACGGTGTTGGTTTTTCTTACATTATCTTACAACCATCACGTGTTTAAAATAAATCACACACCTCTTGAAATAATTTTATTTTAAAAGTTTTCGACACACATAAACACTGATTTGTTCTAGTAACGTCCATATTAGGGCACCTGCTGATTATCTAATGACAATAACACATAAAGAAAACAGGCTAGTAAGTCTGCTATATGTACCTTTATACAATGCACTGATTATCACGGGTCCAGTTACCGTAACGTTGTGGTGAGCAACAATTCGAGTGTTATGCCTAATTTACACAAATTTTCCTGTGAACTAAGATATGAATGGAAATCTGTTGTGTAAGGCTACGGAGAGCCAAGTTCACATACATACCTCATCGCTGTGCTAAATTATTGGATTTTAAAACAAAGACGAAGTCAACAAGCCGGCAGCTTCCGGAAGTAGAATTTTTAATCAAGGACGATAACTACGTCAAAGAAACCACAAAGACAGACTGTGGTAAAGTGATGTCCCCTGATTCTGGTGAAAAGACACTCATGACTCCGCGTGAAAAAGGACTGAATTTTCCGAAATCAAACCACTCTAATTGAAGAGCAATTTACGGTGTGCAAGATATCTTTTTTTTTTACAGGAACTGAAGACAGAAAATGTATGAAAGCTGATGTTCTTTCATTGATGTCCACGTTGAGCAACCCTGTTTTAAACTTGCTGCATTCTCTGCTCAGGTCAGGAAATGAAATAGCTGTGTAGCCTCTTGCCTTTATACGTCGAAATAAGTGACTTGAAACTTGTCTAGTGTGTAATCAAATTGTCATTGGACACAACACCTGTCACAGCCTTTGTCATCTAATTGCTGTGTTTATTTGTTCATCGTTTTTGAAAAAGGTGCATGTTGTTACACCTTTCTCTAAATGCAATGTGCACCTACACGCATGTTACATTGTGTCTGATGGAAGCTATTCTACAGTAGGCTGCCTCAAAAGAAACATTTCAATGAACTGACAGTTTGCAAATGTGGCTAATTTTGATCGTGTTAAGTGGAAGCAGACCTTCACATTTGACTCTGGATTTATTCTCTAACATGATGGCAGATATATACTAGAGGAGGAGCCTGAGCAGACCAAGTAGAGTTTGAGAAGTAGAGGGTGAGAAGCAGAGTTTGAGAAGTAGAAGGTGAGAAGTAGAGTTTGAGAAGTAAAGGGTGAGAAGTAGAGTTTGAGAAGTAGATGGTGTAGTGCTTCATAACTAGAGGGTGAGAAGAAGAGCTTGAGAAGTAGATGATGAGAAGTAGAGGTTAAGAAGTAGATGGTGAGAAGTAGAGTTTGAGAAGTAGATGGTGAGAAATAGAGTTTGAGAACTAGATGGTGAGAAGGTGAGCAGTAGAGCTTGAGAAGTAGAGGGTGAGAAGTAGAGTTTGAGAAGTAGAGGGTGAAAAGTAGAGTTTGAGAAGTAGAGTTTGAGAAGGTGAGAAGTAGAGCTTGAGAGGTAGATGATGAGAAGTAGAGGTTAAGAAGTAGATGGTGAGAAGTAGAGTTTGAGAAGTAGAGGGTGAGAAACAGAGTTTGAGAAGTAGAGGGTGAGAAGTGGAGTTTGAGAAGTAGAGGGTGAAAAGTAGAGTTTGAGAAGTAGAGGGTGAGAAGGTATGAAGTAGAGCTTGAGAAACAGAGTTTGAGAAGTAGAGGGTGAGAAGTGGAGTTTGAGAAGTAGAGGGTGAAAAGTAGAGTTTGAGAAATAGAGGGTGAGAAGTAGAGTTTGAGAAGGAAGTCGCATGAAGCCTTCAGAGGAAACCAAGAGCGCGAGAAAACTGAGCAGAGATAGTGATTCCTATCATGGAATGCTATCTAATATTTTCTCTTACACGATCCATCGTACAGGAGCACCTGTCTTAAACCACCCACCTTTGCCAAGTCACTGACAAACTTTCCCACTCACATGTGACATACCGATGTGCACAGCATATTGGCGGAAGACAGCCGATCTTCACCAAACGCCAGAAACAACCACATGTGCGCCGCTGAATGCTTACAGCCAAGCGTTTTCACAAGCAGTCAGCACTACCACAGACAAATGCTTCTGTTCATTTCTTTATTTACACGCCTTTGATTTGTTTCATGCCATACTCTATTTCTTCATTTGATCATTGTACTCAACATCTCTTTTACTTTCATACTACGGCAGTCAGTTTCATGGATGGAGGAAACCTGTTAACCAGATATCCACTATAAACCACAGCCCTTTGGCAGCTTACTGATGACCATTGCCACATGCAGCATACAGGTTCATGTGTGGCATAACAGCCACACCAGCATCGCCTGATGAGTTATGATCAAATAATGAATAACGATGCTAACAGACGGTTACTATTCTCAACTCCTTCAGGAAAAAAAACTGTTCAATAAAATTAGTGCTCGGCATGATGGAAGTCTCAATAAAATTAGTGGTCAGCATGATGGAAGTCATTCAGAAAATTCAAGAAAGAAGGATATCTTTGAAAAGCCATTTCATTTATTCATGAATACAATATTAGTTACAATTCCATACATATGGAATTTTACCATGACATCATCTTTTTCAATGAAGACTGAATTGCGAGTTTGTTTACATGACATTTACACGATTATACAGGTCAATGGCATTTTGTGGGTGAAATGACCATGTACACATGAATTGCTCAAAGCAAAAATTATTCCATAAAATTAAGACCTATCACACATTATTATACAAAGGAAAATAAGCCAAGTGTCACTCTAAAAGACAAAATTTTCCATGGAACACTTTTTTCAGAATCTGAGTGATTCAGACCAATAAATTACGCTTCTGTCAACAAATTTTCAAAAAAGTTCAAATTTTCAGCAGCTCTGTAAGCTGCTGTCTTTCAGCTGGTGACATTTCTGACATCCTATCCTTTACACTGCTGACACAGGCCATTCACTTCAGGCATAACCCATTCCTGGTGATCCACTGGAGATTGTTGGTGTTCAGCCTCAACTTGTTTCCTTTCATTGCACAGAATCCTGTCCGCACAAGCTTCCACAGAAATCCACATTTCAACATAAGTTGTAAGTTATTCTGAGAAAACAGGCCCAAACAAGCTTTCTCAGCTAGCCAAAAGATGTGACCCTTCAAGGCTTCCATAACTAGCTAGATGCGATTCCTCAAGGATTCTGTAGCTAGACAGATGACATGACCCTTCAAGGCTTCATTAACTACCCAGATGTGATTCCTCAAGGATTCCGCAGCTAGACAGATGACATGACCCTTCAAGGCTTCCATAACTACCCAGATGTGATTCCTCAAGGATTCCACAGCTAGACAGATGACATGACCCTTCAAGGCTTCCATACCTAGCTAGATGTGATTCCTCAAGGATTCCGCAGCTGGACACATGACATAACCCTTCAAGGCTTCCACAACTACCCAGATGTGATTCCTCAAGGATTCCGCAGCTAGACAGATGACATGACCCTTCAAGGCTTCCATAACTACCCAGATGTGATTCCTCAAGGATTCCGCAGCTAGACAGATGACATGACCCTTCAAGGCTTCCATACCTAGCTAGATGTGATTCCTCAAGGATTCCGCAGCTGGACACATGACATAACCCTTCAAGGTTCAAGGCTTCATTAACTACCCAGATGTGATTCCTCAAGGATTCCGCAGCTAGACAGATGACATGACCCTTCAAAGCTTCCATAACTACCCAGATGTGATTCCTCAAGGATTCCACAGCCAGAGAGATGGCTTCCGGAACTAGCTGGATGATGACATGGCTCAAGGCTTCCATAGTTTGAGCATTCCGTCCTCGGAGTATGTGGCGATCATATTCTGATGGGGATGATGACTCATTCCGATAACGTCTTTGTCATGAACCTACAGCCAGACGACAAACCAAACTGGGTTAAAATCACACGACTGATTGAGGAGAACAAAGGGATAAATAAATGAATGTATGATTAGAATGATAAATTTATTTATTTGAATTCTTTGAATTTCCAGGACTCGCAGAGAAATTTGCTGACATGCACGTGTCGGATCTTCAGGGCTGGAACTTTTGTTTTTCAACTTCCTGACTGGTACTTTGTGCCGTGCTCAAGAATATTTCACTCATACGATGGCAGCCAGCATTATGGTGAGCAGAAACCGGGCAGAACCCAGGGGAAACCCACGATCATGCTCAGGTTGCTGGCATACCTTCCCCTACCTTGAGGCGACCACATTGGTGATAGGCTCCTGGATCACTGTGCGGTGCTAGCGTGCTAATCCCCTCGGCCATGGAGGCCGTCTGAAGCCTGTTGTATGTGGAACTCACCGTGAGCGTCCTCTCCAGTTTGCCGGTGGTGGCGCTGAAGCAGTAGAGGACGAAATCCTCGCCCACACAGTAGATCCACTCCCCGCGGGGTGACACCGTGGCGCAGACAAAGTCCCCGCCCTCACGCTTACCGCTGGAGAAACTACGCACAATCTGGGGACAGAATGAGTGACATCAAAAGGAGGAATTGACATTCACAAGAGTTCTGAAGAGCCGTTAAGGCATCACTGTACTGAAGGAACAGGTGTTGTCAGAAAAACATCAGCAGACCTCTTATAAAGGCTATACCAGAGATTTGGGGCCAAAAAATCCTTATTTTCTACTGAACTCAAATATTCTTCATTTCACAAATATCGCTAAATTTATTACCTTGAGGGAAACATCCCTTGTACCTGTAATACTTATAGTAATGAAATGAGTCTGAAATTTGAAAGCAACACCCCGCTTTAGAAATTTGATGAACTTTATTACTGACATTTCAACACTGATTTTTGAAAGGTACCGTAATTTTTTGCACTATTCTGAAGAAAAAAGATAACACGATTTGCGCTGATTTCTACCCAAAAATGTCTGATATAGTCTCATTTATTATCAACTATTTTTTCCATCTAACTGTTTACTGTAAAAGTGTACAAGAAGGAATGTCTGCATGTATTTACGTCTGTTTGTCTAAATGTGTGTCCTCTCTTGCCGGGTATTGGAAAATTGCGTGTTGTGTGTGCACATTTGGCAATGATGGTGTCAGGGATATTACACACAATAGAGGCATCCCTTTTTCACTGGGAAATTCAACAGTCAATACGTTTTTATGTATTTATGGCATTTTTCAATTCCAGATGTCAGTAAAGTCCAATGGATCAGGGTTCGACATTGGCGACTGACCGACTGTCCGAGACGGGTCAACATCAAATTTGGGCAGGAATTTTAGACCTGAATTGTCTGCCTGGACAGGTCAAATTAACAGAAAAAACAGAGGCTTCTACACGTCTCAATCATACAGAAAATCAACTTAATGCAGCCATATAATTGTAAGAACGAAATTTAAGGCCTGGGTAAGTCAACAAGTTACTGCCGATAAAGACACTTGATTATCGTGATGTGCCGCATCTTTTCCCTAGACCCCACTGTTAAACGTTCGTTGATTGGTCTGTGTAGGTCGCTAAAAGTGCAGTTCAATCAATTCGGCCAATCAGAAATCATGCTTCAAAACTCTTCGGTTTTGTTGCTAAATGTGGCAGCCAAACAAGCTTCGCTGTCAAATTTTCGAAGTTTTATTTTAAATACACTAACGCAACCACTGAAACTAAAGCTGAACGACAGATTTTGAAAGATAGTCATGGAGCAAAAGCGGACGGGGTCGATTCTGAAGTTTTGGAGAAAGCAATGAAATGGACATGAGGACAGGGCGAAGGGCCATGTACGCTGCTCCTTTAAGTGGCAGTAGTCTTACAGGCCAGCTATCATATATTTGGACGGACCGTCACACAGAATCATCACCATCAGGGCGCACTGAGAGTCACGATCACATATGAAGTCTCTAGCTCCAGAAGCTGTGATGGACAAATATGTAATTTATTTCTTTTATTCTGTATTCGTAGTTTCGAGCATCCGGGTAATTCGCAAGGAGCGGAGGTCATGATTTTTGCCGATTTCTAAAGTTTAATGAACTGCTGGTTATTGAAACTTGTCATATTTGAAGGCTAGACAAATTCCGATTACCTTTCCAGAAAAATTTCTTGTCTTAAAGCTTTATTTTTAATATTTTTTGGAAAAATTTAATTCAAGGCCTATCTCGCCTGGGTTAAATGTCAACTGTTTTCACCTTGCCTGCTGTAGCCACGTGACAATAGGCAACGCTTTTGATTGGCTCAGAACTGCTATGATATCACAGCAAAACTATGAATATCAACTTGTAAATATATAGCAGAGGGAAAATTCGAATCGGTAACAAAAGCAATGACCAGATGATTCTGATTAAAAACAATCTGAAGCAGAATTGAAGAACTGCATATTTGCGACAGAGACAAGTAAGCAATCAGGTTGGTGAAGTCATTTGTGACTACCACCTGCCCGCCCAGACAGGTAATGTGAAAATCTAATGTGAAACCCTTTAGATTCAAGAATTCCTAATCCATGAGAAAATTTCTATCAATTTTTCATACCAGTCAAGTATAACCATTGTAAATGTAACCTTGCAAAAAATGTTGAAAACATAACCTTTGCAAATGTAACCTTATAAAAAATGTTGCAAACATAACCACTGCAAACGTAACCTTGCAAACAATGTTGCGAACACAACCTTGCAAACAGAGCTTATTACAAGGTCACAGTCTGTAACATGTACATGGTCTGGTCTGTCTGTGTACCTTGTTGTGCCAGTTGAAATAAGTGAACTAAGAACATTTTAGTTCCAAACCATTTTAATCTAACAAGAAGAACACCCAATACACATTTCAGTATGAAAGTAATGGTTGTAAAATTCTGTTCTTAGATTACTGCATCTAGACTGAAAGTTTCATCCAAGACTACAAAGTGTTCAAAGTTGTTTATTTTTCTGCTTTTGGAAAATTCTACTGATCATGAAAGGTGTTTGGAGGTATGTTTGGAGGTATGTTTGAGGTATGTTTGGAGGTATGTTTGGAGGTTTGTTTGGAGGAATGTTTTGAGGTTTGTTTGGAGGTTTGTTTGGAGGTATGTTTTGAGGTATGTTTGGAGGTATGTTTGGAGGTTTGTTTGGAGGTATGTTTGGACAGCAGGATGGCATTTTACTTCAAATATTTCAGTTTCAGCACGCAAAGCAGGTGAAATTTGAAGTATGAATGTATGTCATGATATACGTCACCTGTCATGATATACGTCACATTATCATGATATACGTCACCTGTCATGACATACGTCACCCAGTAATGATATACGTCACCCAGTCATGATATACGTCACACTGTAGTATCCGTCCTCTCACCTGTCCCTGCATGTTCATGATGACCACGGTGTTTGACCGGTTACAGACGACGAACTGGTCAGCGAAGCGCGGCAGCAGATGGACGCTGTGGACAGTGATGTCAGCCCCCACAGTGCCCCCTAGCGACTTAAACGTGTTCTGGGTCTCTGTCGACTTCACGTTCCACACTTTTATGGTCCCGTCCGAGCTCGCACTGAAACAGACAACAAAATTCCAATGTCAATTTCATGAAAATTCATTCGTTCATTTATTTGATAGTTCTTTAACGCCATGCATACTTTGGAATTTTTCCATTATGTCATGACAGTCAGTTTCAAGTCCAATTTAATTAAAAAAAAAACGTACATCAAACAAATTCAAAGGAATTTCTCATCTGGGAGCATTTATACTGACGCTTTACTGAATTTATCTGATGGACATTTAATGACATACTCAAGAATTCTTCATTTTAATACGACAGTGGTCAGTTACCCACTGACCTTTGGCCCCTTGTTGAAGAACTTTCCCACAAGTGATGTACAGATATGCGCACCATTCTCGTGGGAAACAAATGATCTTCAATGACAATAATAATAATATCTTTATTTTCAGGCTGACAAACTCAGTCAATGTGACAGTACTGATCTTCCCTGAGGCCCTCTGTTCACTCACACAATCACTCGGCAGTCACATGGTTAAATTATGGTTAAAAAAAAATATATATATACATACATGAAGCATTAATTAGTTCACAGGTATACATATGTATATATATAAATACAAAGATACAAGGCTTTACTATGTGTTTGGCACTTTCTGCCACTTTTGGTGCAAATTTTTAAATGACTTAACTGAAGGAGGCAGATTGCACGGAGGCAGTCAGACTGTTCCACTGAACAGCTGCAGAGTATGACAAGCTTTTCTTGAGTTGTTCTGTGTGGGGAAAGGGAATTTTTACTTGATAGCTTGTACATGATCTTAGATCATGATGGGGCTCTTCTCTGGGAACAACTTTTTTATATAGTCAGGGTAGTGGTCATATAAGGATTTGTAAACAGTGAGATTTTTTGGGTATATAATAATTTCATGTATGGTCTTTAACATTTCAAAAGTTTCAGCAGATGATTTATTGTTACGTTTGTCCAGGATAAGTTTTGCAGCAGTTTTTTGAAGTTTATATACTCGATCAAGTAGGCCTTTGGAACAGCTGCCCCAAAAAGGGACAGTGCACATTAAATGAGGAAGTGTTATAAAATAATAGTCTTGTTTTAAAGGGAAGAAAATGCTTCTTCCTCCTCAGTACTGACAACAGCTTAGACACAGTGCTGCACACTGAGTCAACGTGACTCCGCCATGAAAGTGTACGGTCAATATGTTCCATTTTAGAGTTTAGTTCTGATTGAATTTTGGATAAAGATTTGGAAGTGTTGTACATTTGGCGTCATCAGCATAAAACTCGAAGTCACAGCTGGGAACATTTAAACAACAGTCATTTAAATATATCATGAATAGTAAAGGGCCAAGAATAGAATATGGCCGAACCTATGATTTTGTTGTTGTCTATTGCTTTACGCCAATTTTCGGACATTTTGGTAAGAACAGTGAAACGGGAATGCTGGGGGTGGAAGCCAGATTGGTTGACTGTTTAGGAGACTGTTGTTGGAGATGAACTCATAGAGATAATTATATGCGTGGCGTTACTGGTAAGATGGAGATAGGTCTGTAGTTCTCAGCCTTGTCTGAAGGACCGGATTTGTGTAATGGTATAACTTTTGATTCCTTCCAGCTTTGTGGAAATACACCTGTGTAGATACTGAGATTGAGGACATTTGTAATAGCAGGAGCAATTATGGCAGCACTTGAATTCAGGAAGCGAGGACTAATCCCATCTAAGCCTGCGCTTTTTTGTTGTATCAAGGTTTAGGAGATACGTATATACATCGATCTCTGTAATAGGAGGGACTGAAAATGTGTCACCTGCTGGTTTTCTTTCGGAGATAAATTCAGATAGTTTTTTAGGTGAGGAGGTTGGATCTACGGTTGTGTCAGGAATGAGATTGACAGCAGCTTCAACAAAAAATTTATTCAATTGGTTAGCTATTACTTCAGGATCCTGAGGTTTATTACTTTTGACATCAGACTGCATGTGAATGGGGACAGATGGGTTTGGACTGGGAGAGAGCTTTTTAATAATTTTCCAGGGGTTTCTTTGCTTGTCATTATGTATTGCTTCAGAAACAAAATCCCCCTTTGTTTTGTGAATTAGACTGTTAACATTGTTTCTTAGCTTTTTTGATTCTAGTGGATCAAGGTTTCGTGTTGTAGATTTTTTTTACATTTAT
The DNA here is from genome assembly GCA_016165875.1 of Acanthopleura granulata. Taxonomy (NCBI): domain Eukaryota; kingdom Metazoa; phylum Mollusca; class Polyplacophora; order Chitonida; family Chitonidae; genus Acanthopleura; species Acanthopleura granulata. The sequence continues at coordinate 244,307 of JABBOT010000051.1, forward strand.
TGCATTAAGTACTTCTTCATTTAACCACTCTGGTTGCCTATCTCGTTTTACTCCTTTAGTCTTAACTGGGGCATGGTTATTGATGACATTTATGAATGACTGAGTCCACTGACTAATGGGGTCTGTGCAGGTGTCAGTGAATGACCAGTCTTCTGCAAGGAGCTCACTGCAGAATGAGTTTGGATGAAAGTATTTCACGGCTCTGTATGCGATGATTTTGTGAGAATTTTGTGAGATTTACGTTTGAAGTTACATTTACTTGCCATACATTTGGCGAAATTAAATTAAGGTCCAAAGTGTTGTGAAAGTAGATGTTTTGTGGGTCTGTTGAATATATGTGGTCAAGTAAGGTCTTAGGTTGTTGTGTAATTCAAGTTGGGCTGGATATCAGTTGGGTAAGGGTGAAGGATTCTGCACAAGCTAACCATTTAGGAGGCACTTGTTCTTCTAGGTTAATGTTGAAATCACCAAGCAGAATGTTTTCTCTTTTTTCAGAGTATATGGTCTCAAATATATGTTCAAAATCGGGTATCCATGTGGCAGGTGCATTAAGGCGTCTGTAAACAAAGCCGAGGATGAAAGGTTTGGAATTGGGTAGTTGAGTTTCTAACCAGATGATTTCAAGAAAGTCGTTTTCCAGGTTGATTGGCCTAATGTATGGGACTGTTTCTGAGACATGCACTAAAACACCGACCCCAGCTTACTTCTTTCTATGTTTTCTCTCAACAATATATCCAGGAATTTCAACTAGTTTTTTTACTGTGATGTTTTTTCAAAAAGGTTTCAGTTAGTCTGAAAATATTTATTTGTTGTTTTCTTTTGCTGAGTAAAATTTCCTCTTGATCGACTTCAGGTAACAAATGACAGACATTAAGATGACCAATTCCTAGACCATGACTGGGTAAGCCAAGTACAGCATTGCATGTAAGAAAGTTTGATTTAAGGTTCCATAGTTTAGAATTGCAGTTGGTTGGGAATGTAGTGCTCTTATCACTGCCAGAATTACATGGACCATAAGAGAAAATACTAAGATAATGTATATGATCAAATCTAATAAAGTAAGTAAATATATTAATCATATTTAAGCCACTATATTGCTGCATTTGGTCACATAAAATAGCAGATGAGGTAGATGTATAACAGGCTTCATTAATTCTATCAGTAGCACTAAGATTCACATTCACAGGGCACCCAGGGAAGCTTACACGGCCATTAATGTTTACATCATTTACTGATGGGCTCAAGCCTGGCTCTACCCTGAAGTAACTGACATTGTTCTCTGTCTCTGGAATGCACTTAGTGAGTACGGATTTATTGCCTGGAATGGTAATTCCACTGTTCAGAGTGATTTGGAGGTGATCTTGTATTACGCTATAATAGTTAAACAAGGAAGTCCCAGCACACTCTTCTCGGCAGATGTCTCAGTACTGATTGTACAAGTGGCAGAACTTAGCTTTGTGTCCAGGATAGTTACAAGCCCAGCACGTAACAGGGCTCTTGTACCGACAGCGATGATGGAGATGCCCTTCCTCACCACAGAAATCACAGATAGGGGATGACTTTTGCCAGAAGATCCATTTTTTAGAGTACTGCATACAGAGTTGATATCCTTGAGAAGTTGTGCTGTTCCCTTTGTGCTGAGGTGGAGTCCATCGCCTAGGAGGTGATCTCTGTTAGGCTTGCGGTGGTGGGACATGGAATCTGTGTGGTCCCCAAACTTACAGTGGTGTTTGTCGGCAAGTCGTTTAACTGACTTAAGTGGGACCAGTTTCCCATAACTGCTGCAGAGCTACACTGTCAAATTGGCTGAGTGTACTTTCCTTGTTCAATTCCAAAGTAAGTTGGTCACTCTTTGCACCTTGCCTTGTGCGAACTCCTGTGCACTTGTCAAGCCGCGTGTTTTCACACCTTGGAGCAAAGAGCTTCCGATCAATAGTGTACTTTTATCTGCTGGTTTTTCTACATTGTTTGGCACTTTCTCGTGCCGCTGTGTAATCACCGTCTGAATCTTTTGGGCATCCGGTGGAGAGTAAAAGTCTTGAAACTCACTGTAGCTGGATAGAGTTGTAATACTGACTTTTCAGGGGCTGACTTTGAATAATGTTAACAGACTGTGCGAACGATAACAGAAATGTCATCTATCAACTCCTGCCACCAAGGCCCCATCAAACAAGGACTCAACAGTTGTTATCTGTTTCTTCACACTGACAATGAAGTCACAGCGACTTTCGAGTGAATTTTTGCCTCGTATTACACACATCCTAATTCTACTATGTTTTAGGACACCTGATCTGCTCAATGTAGCCAAATATACCAGTATTTGTACTAGGAAGACACAGTTTGTCTTTTTCTCACATGGTTAGCCCATCTTTCCAAAAAAAAAAAAAAAAAAAAAAAAAAAAAAAAAAAAAAAAAAAAAAAAAAAACCAAAAAAAAAACCAAAAAAAAAAAACAGACTTGGGAGATACATACAATTTTTTGCTTTCAATTGTAACTAATCTCTCCCTCCCCCTGGCCCCCAATTGATAAATTAGGTCATACTTCAAAGACCAGGTATAAGACTTCATTTTACAGAAAAACTGCCTCAGTGTACAGGTAAAGTTGTAATCCATTAACACCCCACTCTCCCCCAATTCAAAATGGTTTCCAATATCAGCACACCAAATGGCCGGCCATCCCGGCAGAGGTTTGAGAAAGCCTACCTGAGAATGTGATGGGCATCCAGAGTGAATATGGCGTCGTTGACAAACGATGTGTGGCCTCTGAACTCCTTCAGGGTCTTCCCAGACTTCAGACCATGAATTCTGAAAGGAGAAAAACACAACAACTTATTTTATGTATTCAAAATTTCACATGGGATTAAGGTTTCACCTGCATGATAAACTTGAGATTATTTCACTGTACCTTATACATTTACCTGTCCAGTTAATTAGATGAGAGAAATCAGGCTGGGCAGCCCCTCACGCTTCACCCACCTGGCTCAAGTCTGCAAATAGGTGCCTGACATTTTTGAAAACAAAATGTGGTTTTTGGACAAAGAGGTATGATCATGTTGTCCATGTTATTTATAACCGTACAAAAGTCTCTCGGAGCATACCACTTTCACCCGGGGTAGGTTTTCAAAAATGTCAGACAACCTACAAGTACCTGCACACTGTCAATCTTCTTTTTATCCTCCGTACAGGCAATGCCATGACTGCGTCTACTACTACAACCAGTCTGACACAGTTACAATCCCACCTACAGTGGCAACACCCCAGTATTTACCTTACACAATCCCACCTACAGTGGCAACACCCCAGTATTTACCTTACACATCCGCAATCCCACCAGGTGGGTAAATGATTTCGCTCCGAATTGATGAGTGCTGGAGCACCGACTGGATAATACTGCCACATAGACAGTTTAGGTTGTTGATACAGTATAAATTTCTATACTGCCAGTTTACACCCAGATAAATATTTTGGGGGTTAAGCTAACCAATTTACTACATAAATAGTTGTAGAGAGAAATTAACACAGCAAAAGTTTGGGGATAAATATTTTGGGGGTTAAGCTGACAAATTTACTACATAAATAGTACGGAAAATCAATGCGCTCATGTAACCTTTAATGCAGCAGTGAAGATTTTGGACGCCAGAGAGCATCCCTGCAGGAGACACACGAGTACAAAACTTCAGCACAAAAAGTGGTTAACCATCTACCTCAACATGGATTCTAAAACAGCAACAAGATAGTGTGAAGAATTTGGAAATTTACGGTCAGTGCTATGCACAGAGGGTATCAACGATAAAACCTCTTGCCAACTAACGGTGTATGTATGTACGTATGTACGTATGTATGTATGTATGTATGTATGTACAACCAGAGCTCAACACGTGTCCTGCTCTGTGAGTACCACCCTTCACACTTACCCCTGCTCCTAAAGAAATCAAATTTTCACTGTAGTTTTAATACAATTTTGAAGTTTGAGAAAGTTACACAGCAGCCCACATGATAACATTATAAAGTAACCTGCATTAAGAATTTCATGAACTGTATTTTCCATTTTGAACAGGAACACAGCAAAAATTAGATTGGATTGGTCCTGATGAATTTTTTGCCCAAAATCTCTGTTCTAGTCTCTTTAACCCTGAAAAGCCAAGTTTCTAACTCAACACGAAAACTATTCCGGTGTACTGTACTAAATACAAACCTGATGGTTTGGTCAAAGGAAGCACTGAGCAGTTGGCTGTTGTCTTTGGAGAAGTTGATACAGGTGATGCCTTTGGAGTGAGCTTTGTCAAACCGTCTCAGACACTGACCAGTCAGGATTTTCCACACCTGTCAGCATAAACAACACAGTCAATACACAAACGTCATTACGCATGGGTTTCCACTGGGCTCTGCCCTGTTTCCTACCACTTCAATACTGGCTGCCTTCGAAGAAGTGAAATATTCTTGAGCATGGCATCAAACACTAATCAAATGAATAAATAAATAAATAAACATCATTATTCATGTCATTGGTGTTTGGCTACATGTGCCTACCAAAGAAGTTTCCAATTTACTGACATTTTGTGAGGCACTGGATTTTTCATCTGGTTGCTGTTCAACACCACGCTTAATGTACGCATCACTTTTATGGACAGGGGACACCAGAGTGGCCTAGGATAACTGCCGGTGGTCTGCAATTTATCGACAAACTTCCTCCTGTATGTGTGGAAGACAAATGGTCTTCTAGGGTGGTACAGAATTCCTGTCTTAGAGCCAGAACAGAGCCAGAACAGAGCCAGAACAGAACCAGAACAGAGCCAGAACAGAGCCAGCAAGAGCTTGATTCAAACAGTCAACCTGTCCTTACTGGTTCAAGAAACGAAACAGCTACGGTGAGAGACTCGACATATGAATTGCACTTTTCTACAATGTCACCGATGTTTTATTTATTTATTTCCTTATATTTTGATTGGTGTTTTACACTATACTCAAGAATACTTCACTTATGTTATAGCATTAAGGTGGGACGAAACCCGGCAGAGCCTTCCGGAAACCCAAGACCAGGTTTGCAGGTCAAAATTCAAGATCCCAACCCTTTCAATTTTGAGATCAATTCAGGTTACTGTAAATGACCCAAAATTTGTAGAGGGAAATGAATGCCATAAAATACTACTCTTGGAGCTGAAACTTACATTTTTCCAGTAGGATTGCACCCTACCTTCCAAACAAACACCGAAAACCCTTGTCTACAGTCAACAGAACTCTCAGAATGAGGGAATGTGAGCAGTTTTGTCATGGACCAAATTTTGGGTCATTTAGTTTACTTGAAATGAGATACAAATTACTCGAATGTCCATTACAATTGAACTTTTCCCCCCATTATGCTTGACTGATCTTCACTTTGAGAGAAAAAGACCTTGACATCCAAGAGCAATAGACTGAGCTCTAAGCTCAACTGACCTTGACCTCTCAGACCTCCCAGCACCACCGACCTTGACCCCTACTTATTTCCCCTCACCAAGTGACTGACCTTTATTTTGCCGTCCTGGGCGCCTGTGGCTAACATCTCGGAGTCTCGGCTGAAGCACATACACAGCACAGCGTCGTCCATCATCATGAAGTTATCCTGTGCTCAAGCAACAAGGAAACAAAAAAAATATAAAAGTTGAACTGATGATGTCATGTTAGATTCCGGTCAAGAAGACTGGACTAAAGTTTTATTTATTTATTGGTGTTTTAGACCTGCATTATGGTCGGGTGAGACGCAAGTACACTCATGACAATCCACTGGTTACCAGAACACCTTCCCATGTACGACCAGAGGGCGCGAGCTGAACTTCAACTTCACAGTGATCACATTAGTGAGAGGATCCTGGGGTCATTCTGCTGCACCAGCAGGCTAACCTTCGCGCACACTATGGAGCCGTCATTAAAATTCTTTCCAGCACTTTCCATATTTCTTTTACATCTCAGTGGGCGAGTTGCAGCGTGTCGTACTCACGACGCAACACAGAACACTGAAGCTGGATTTCTTCACAGAGACCATGACACTCAGCATCGGCACCTCTTGTTTCTCACCTTACCCCCAACCCCACCCTCCCACACAGGGAACAGAGTCTTTTGCCTCCAACTCAGCTGAAATTTTGTCTACCGGCCTACCCCCAGTTAGTTTAAAACGATTAGTTTTCATCTTTTAGGTCAAAGACTAGAGACCCGCCCGGATAGCGCAGCTGGTTGGGCGTCCGCTTTCGGACGGGGAGATCTGGGTTCAAACCTGGGTCGGGTCATACCAAAGACTTTAAAAAATGGTACATTCTGTTTCCTCGCTAGGCGCTCAGCAATAAGAGGATAGAGGGTGGACTGGTCGGCCCGGTGTCAGTATAATGTGACTGGGTGAGGGGGCTTGTTGGGTGTCTTCGGCAAGTCGTCTCGGTGAGGCAGCACCAGATAAAAGATACGGTGGAAATCCGTCCTGCACCAAGGAGACACCGCCTTCGTATAAGTGAAATATTCTTGAGTAGGGCGTTAAACAATAAGCATTCATTCAAAGACTAGATACCTTAAAAACCTGTATTTCTCTGAGAATCAGCTGAAATCAGTCGACCAGCTGCCGTTTCTCGTCCTTGAGTACTCACATTGGCCTGGTACCTCAAATCTTTTCTGATTTTCCCCGTGGTGAAGTTCCACACTTCTATGAAGCCGTCCACGGAGCCGGTCACAAGGTACTGGCCGTCGGGAGAAAACCGTGCACACTCCACGTGGGCCTTCTGACCAAACTATGGAAGGTAAGCGGAAGCATGCTGTTCTTAGACACAATAAATGACTCGAAATTTTGCCCAAAGGTGTGTCACGAATTCCGGATGATTTTAATGGAACTGACTGACCTTAAAAAGCTGCTTTGAGGTTTAACGAAAAGGTACGAATTTACTGTGTGGCAAAAATATAATTTTCGGCAATCATGAATGAATGATTACGAGTTTAACGCTACACTGGCAATATTTCAGCGACATTGTCGGGAAGTTTCAGCAACAAAGGTCACTTCGAACTGTTCGGTAAACAGAACCCTCTGCCCTCGATGAAACATTTGATGGGAAATAAAATATTCTGGTGCTTTTTGGTGCTGAAACTAATTTATTAATGGACAAAATTTTTGGACATTAAATGCAAATCATCCACCTGAAAACTACGTTTTCCCCTCGGCTACATAAGGACCTCTTTACCTGAAAGTCATTGGTTTTATATTCATGTCAGTTGTATTCTTGATGAAGTTGTACTACGTGCATCATTTACCGGGGACAAGTGATAACGAAAGTTGACCCCTCGGGCTAAGCCACATACCTTGATAGTCTTACTCAGCTGGGTGGGGTATTTTTCCTCCTCTTGTTCTCGGACTGCTGCCTTACCCCGGAACACATCAATACTGGTACCTGGGCAAACACAAGAACAAGAATGAGATTGCAAAGTCTTACATGAATTTCACTGAAAACGACCTGAAGACATACATATTCTGAGTACATCTGCTTTCCGACTGAAAGTTATTTTGGATTTTCCACTATCCTGGGAATTGAAACCATGATGACATATGGGCTGACTAAATCTTGACTGGGTGCCTCTGTGGCTCACTTGGTTAGCTGTGTAGCACAGCGTAATGACCCAGAAGCCTCCCACCTATGCGGTTGCTGTGAGTTCAAGTCCATCTCATGCTGGATTCCACTCTGGGCCTACGTGGGAAGGTCTGCCAGCAACCTGCGGATGGCCGTGGGTTTAATCCCACCATAATGCTAATTGTTGTCCTCTATGTGAAACATTCTTCAGTATGGCATAAAACAACACCAATCAAATAAATAAATAAACAAATTTTGCCTTTTATAAACAAAGAGGAATCAGAGGACAGGAGCGTGTGTCATTTCAATTTTGTGTAGTCAAAAGTTTCAGGTCCTGTACAATGTGTATTACCCGACTGTCCTTTGAACACCAGTGTGTGAAAACTGGAAAACAGCTCTCAAAACTTCAGCAAAACTTCAGCAAGAAATTAAAACTATCAAAACCCCTATTTATTTTTCTTTTTTATCATCGGTGAAAAGACTAACAAGCCTTTCACTTTCAAACATAAACATCTGACGTCTTCCCACAGTTCTGACGGCCTCTGCAATACCTGGAGGAAGTAGACCCTGATGCTGCTGCCACTTGAGAGCCTGCCCCAGCAACGCCAGCAGACGAGAGGGAGGTACCACATTTACCTCCCCTGCCAGCGCCTGCGCGATCGCTGCGCGGCGCTTCTCCTTTGTCTGACCCTCCAAGTATGCCTGTAATGATTGAATGATACATTACATGTGGCTGTCTGGGGCCACTTTCACAAAACTTTGTAAGTCGCTTTTTTTTTTTGGTAAAAGAAGTCGTCAAAAGCACGGCAAAAGTTATGAGAAACTGATTTACGAAGACTTGTGAAAGTGGGCCCTGCTTGCTGAAAAGATCACCTACTGCTTTATGATAATAGTGATTCCTGAGTCTCAAGTGATTCCTGATTCATGGTAATGAAGTGTTTTTTTGCTTTGAAAACTGTTTGTAAAAACAACCTATATGGAAGTGGAAAAGAGGCCAGTGCGATGGAATATGGAATGAAAACTCTTGTTGCTTCAACTTCTTGGACATAAATATACCCTCAAAATATACTTTCAGGAATTGAAATTTCTGACATCATGACACAAAAGCTGCTCAATCCATTCATAACCCACTACTGCAGACTTACCTCCCTTGGATCAAAGTAGGACCTGGCTAACATGTTTTCCAGATGGACGTATCTGTCCGGCTGGGTCTGCTTCATCATGATCATGGGGTCAGTCTGACGGAGAAGGGATCGGGCCGCTCCCAGCTCACGCAGCTCGATCAGCTCCAAGACTACCTGGAAGAGGACACATTGACTGACTGATTAACTGATGACTGGATCGTGGAGGCATCTGGATTGTGCTACCCCTCAGAAGGAGTTGATGTTTAAACACAATCTGTCTTACTTTGTGTAACGCTTTAAAAACTTAAGTCAAATTAAGCTTGTCAGATAACCTGGGACGTATTGATCTGAACATCACTTCTCCTATATCACTTTTGCAATGGTGATCAGCTTTAAGAAGAGGAAACCTGATTGCCCCGCATAAACCAAGCACCCAGAGCTTTGTGAGAAGAGGAAACTTGAGTGCCCCGCACAAACCAACGACCCAGAGCTTTACGAGAAGAGGAAACCTGATTGCCCCGCATAAACCAAGCACCCAGAGCTTTATGAGAAGAGGAAACGTGAGTGCCCCGCATAAAACACATAAGTTTTCAAGTTACCAGCTTACCCACCTGTGAAGTACTGATATGTTCACCATATTGGCGGACGACTAGACGTGTTCAACGAACTGTTCGAATGGACACAGGAGTGTTTTTTATTGCTACCAAGAGAGTGAGGGAAGGCCGGATTTGAACCTACACCACCTGTGTTCTACTGACTGAAATACCAACACCTCCAACAACTAGGCCACTGTCCCTTCCCTGGAGATCCTCCATGAAATGGTTGTTTTCTAACTGTTCATTTACTACCATGGCAACAGATGTTAAGCTTATGCTATGGCTCAATTTCTCATGATTGAAGAAATTTTGTCTAATTCTTCAAGCCTGACCAGAGCTGTTCGTATTAACTGAGGAAATCCTATCTGCACTGCCAGCCAATGAACGCCAATTCTGTATCCCTGTAATTCAAAGATTATAGCACCAGGGAAAAATCTGCACTTTTTCAGTTCCTATCCAACTGGCTTGAACTCTTTGTCTCCAGCAGTGATTTACACCACACTTAGGTCTCATCTACAGCTCACCTGTTCATACAGGTCAATAAGTTTCTGGTCAGGCAGTTTGAGGGACTGTATAGCCTGTAGAACGGTGTCCCAGTGTCCACTGTTTATATCTGTCACAAAACTATCCACAGAGTCTACGGTATTCAGAGAGATGCCGCTCTCCTCCTACAAACACAAAAGTCACCCATGAATATTACAACCCCACATCTTTGTACTGTTTGGAGTTGCACAATTTTAAAACGTATGTGCACAAAAATGCAATGTTAACAGTACAACTACCTTAATAAACCAACCTTTTCACATGTGTGAGAGAATTTTTCAGCCCGATTCATGCACCTTTGTAATTTGATTTTGGGGACAATACCATGATGGTCGGCTTGGTCAGTTTCACAGCTCCATGAAAACTTTAATTTCATCAGCCTACTCAGAATAATGCCCTCAGGAAAGGTTTGAATAAACGTCCCAATAACATGTTGCAATGCTGAAGAATTAATAGAATTTGCAGGCTTGCTTTGTGTCCTATCTGGCAATAGGGAAGAATTGCCTAATAAATTCCTGGATTCTTGTCAAGATCCCAACTAAGATTTTTTGGGTCTGTGCTTAAGCAGAGGGCAGGCTATGCACAAAATTTCATCCAAGTCCACAACTTTTTTAGTAAAATTTTGGACAGACAGACAGGCTTGGCAGGTGTTGTAAAGAAGTTTATAGAAGTGAGTTTATCCGTATGTCCTTGTAATCTTTCACATTATGATAATATCAAGTGCTGTCAAAAAAATATGGACTGAAGTTTTAGCAGCACTCTGCCATTTTCATAAGACTGATGAACGGGTAATTCCTATTGTACACAGCTCTATACAAAGTTTATATAAACCACCATATGCAAGAAAGATGTGGGCAATGAGTTGACAGGTGTGCTTTTACCTGAAGCATGGTAAGTGTTCTCATCAGGTTGTTCTCCTTCAGGTACTGCTCAATCAGACGAACAACACTGCAAACAAATCACATGAATCACAAGGAATGACAGAACACTGGAAACAAATCACATGAACTGCAAGGAATGACAGAGCACTGGAAACACAACCAATCCACCATTTTAAACGAACAACTTGTTTCGGACAATTTAAAAGCCCCAGTGTGCAAAGGTAAAAAGGCTTTACTTGGTGTCACTTAACTGTGAGAAGATTCCTCAATGGTGATGTGTCCTTCAGTGTAACAGAGCTCATTAATGCCAATGTGATGTATCTTAACGATATGCATTTGATTGCTGCAGTTTTAACTACATTTGCATTTCAAGTGGCTGCCATTTTCTTTAAGGCTACATGTTGCGAGATATCGCATTGCACAGCAGCTTCACCCTATAACTGGAAAAAGCTGCTGATGGCCAGTCGCACGTGATTGTGTGCTGATTTGACCATGGCTGCTCTGTTGTGGCGAGTGTAGCAGCGCGAAGCCTGAAACACAAATGAATATTATCATGATGAAACTTATGTGTTTTATGCCACCCTCAAAAATATTTCATTTATCCAATGGCGGCCTGGCAAACAAACTAGTCAAAGACTCGGGGTTAGCCACAACTGCTCCCAAGGTTATTGAACTGATGTACGTGTCATCACCGCAAATGCTACCCAGTTCAATGCTGAAAGTTAGTCCCTGCACGTTTCAGTTTAGCCTGGGTGTCGCCACAACTGTGCTCCGCGTGAAACTCTACCTAGGAACCCTGCACCCTAATGATATTTCCCCCAACATTGTTGCTGTGGCTTGCTAGAAATGAAACATCTCCCTCTCGCCCACCTGAACAGGTCACTGGCCACTATGTTCACACAGCTGCAACTGAAGTTCCGTGTGACAGAAGATGCATACCTTGTTGACTTTGTTATTGGTATAGATTGTACTGTGTACGAAGTTGATGTGTGCAAGTGACAACATGGTTTGAACTGGGATAACAGTAGCCTGTGACGATGAGTATGTACGTTAGTTTAGAAACCCCTCGCAGCAGCTGCGGCTAGGGCTAGTACAGCAAGTCAAAGGTGCCACTGCTCTTCTTTGGCCATGTAAACCGGCAGTATAACGTTAGATGCCAAACCCCAAAAACCATGTGGAAGTTTCATAACATCAATAAAATGAAAACACCTAAGTTGATATTTGCTGTTGTATCGAAGGAAAAAATTAGTTGGCTTGAATTGAAACATACAGTATTATTTTTAATACAATGGAGAAACAAAGTTAATGTACTGAGCATGAACCATCATTTTTACTCCAGATATAGTTACTTTGTGTGGTGTTCTTAATTACCCTGCAGTCAAGTTTCACATCTGTATTAACCGGAAGTGAAATCGCTGAACACAGCGTGCAGTGATTCTGCCATGGTGAATGGCGTTTTAAAGCAGTGACTTCGGCTACGGATTATTTTTTTTTTTTTTCCATTTCGCGTAAATTCTGTAATGAAGGGACATTATATCTGGTACTATGTGATGAAAACATCAACCCAAACTTAACAACTTCCAATAAATATGCCCTCTTTGCTTGAAATGAATTTAGGTATTTTGGCATTTCTTTCAGCAATCAAGCTGGTGTGGTTGTTGTTGTAATTTGCCTATTTGATCCAAAACAACGTGGGCACATCAGCATCATCGTCGCGCTGTTTCAATTCTCACTAAATCTAAGAGCTACCACAAATAACTTTGGCGTCAGCTTTACTGTACGTAAGTTCTTTCACAAAGCAGACCCGAAATCCAGAGCACTGAGTCAGGACAAAAACAAGAAAACCATAAAAATGTTATTTCTCACTCTGCAGATTCAATTTCCACCGCCATTTTGCTTCGGAAGCTTTGTGGATTGTGATGTGAAAATCAAAACCTAGCCAAATTCTCGGTAGAGGCCTGAAACTTAGTGTCTGCATTTGAAATGTCTTCGTGCACAGAATGATAATATTTAAGTATGCTTCATGAAATATTTTAATGCCTATCAACAAATACTGTTCATTATATTTTAACCGTTTGCTTTCATTTAAAGAATTTTTAAGATTTTATTTGGCGCTACCAATTATAGGTTGCTCTTTTCGATGACTCTAATTTGCCGGTTACAACAGTCATGTGACTTTCAACTTTGGACAAAATGGCGGCATTGACAGAGGAGTGCGGTAATAAAACTCCCCGCAACAAGGAAGTATTGAGAATTGACTGAGGTTGAATGGTGGCAGCTTAATTTTAAACTGTTTCAACAGAAATCAGAATTCAATGTGATTGACATTTTTATTGTGTCAAACGGCGGGACATCGAATCGGAGTTCACGTAGTCGCAAAAATAAGGTCACCGAGTGATTTTGAAGTCAGGTGGCACGATCACCAGGCAATAATGCCTAAAGAGCGGTTGACCTTGGCTTACGAGGGTTTTAAGGAAATACCGTTTGAATTAACGGAACGCTATGGGAGGACAGTTGAACAGTTAGACCTGAGCTACAACTGCATATCATATCCTTTACACTGAGGTGTAGTGTACGTTACTGACTATTCTATTCGGAGGCCGACTGGTTAATTTGCAAACGCAGTGTGATCGCTGTGAGTTCAAGTCCAGTTCATTGTGTTTCACCGCGGTCGTATGGCTTGAAGCTGTGAAGGCTACAAAAAGTTAGTACATGTAGGCCTACTAGTAGGGCTGCAGAATGAAGTGTACCAAGGTAGTATCAACTTCTGGCTGTTAAGCTATTGAGTGAGAGTGGTGATACCTGCTGCACACTACAGCAGAGTCAGGATTTGCCAAAAGCTGACATATTAAAGAATGAAACAACAACGGTTCTACTTTTTAAAATACCTCTACAGATTGCAGAAGTACACATTTGTGACTGAAATTCTTATTTAAGGTTACTTCAGTTCTTTAATTGTCTTGAAAGTTTCTTGACTGTAGACTACTGATCTGAGATTCCTGATAGGATTTGAGAGACTGAACACCCTAGTCCTGGATCACAATGTTATAGACTCTCATGTGAAAATGCCGCTGTCTGTGCCGTCCCTCCGCACTCTGTGGGTGAACCATAACAGGATCAAAAACCTGGGTAAGCCAGTTTACAAGAAACAAATAACTGATTACACACTTAAACATATTGTTTATGTTATTGAGTGGACAGGTGAAGCTTTGGAATGTTTACTATCTGTTTGTCAGTCCACGTCTTGTTTGACCTGTCAAAGATTTTGGAGGTTTGGCGGCTTGAAATATTGAATGGTTCTCCTTCTTCCCCATGCCCTTTGGTGTGCATTCCGTCCATTTTTGTTGTTGTTAGAAAGATCCTTTCTAGTTACTTAACAAATTTTGAAACCATACATTTTTGTTCTGTTGTAAATGTAACCAGGTGGGGAAACCAGATATTCTAGATGCTTAATATCTCTATGAGAAGTGTGCTTAAGTGTGAAAAAGAAGGAATCATTGCCAAGGTCATGTTATGAATTAGCATTAATTTTCTTTTACTTTTATCAGATGCAGCTTTATTAGGTTTAATTTTGAAAAAATGCAACTGCCTGATGATGATGGGATTTGTAGTAATCAGGCTCTCAATGTTATAGCTGTGTAACAATCTTCTCAAGACTACAGTATAAATTTGGCGATGAAGTAGTCCCTTAGGCTGCTGTTACGTAGGCAGCTGGCTGAAACACCCATGAATCAAATAGACTAATTAGAAAAACGTTGGATTTATGTTTCCAGTTGTGTTTATCTCAACTCTGACAAATAGCTGCCCAAATCTGAGGATACTGTCCATGATGAACAATGAGGCGGCCCCGAGTTACTTCAATGGTGGAACCCTCCAGCAGTATATTGATTACAGGTAAAATGAACCCGATTATCGTTGCGTAAGGGAAATATTCTTGAGTTGGGTTTAAAACACTAATAAAATGAGTAAATAAATAAATGAAATGTACATGTACACTGCTGATCCTGACTGTGTTAAAATCTATCTGACAACGTTGACCTGGACACTCTGTGGGTGAAAACCAAAGCATACATGTAAATGCCAAGGATGATGAACTAAACAGTACAACTGTGATAGCAGTTTGCAGGTACTCATACAAAACAGTACAACTATGATAGCAGTTTGCAGGTACTCATACAAAACAGTACAACTATGATAGCAGTTTGCAGGTACTCATACAAAACAGTACAACTATGATAGCAGTTTGCAGGTACTCATACAAAACAGTACAACTATGATAGCAGTTTGCAGATACTCATACAAAACAGTACAACTATGATAGCAGTTTGCAGATACTCATCCATGTGGTTTAAATGTTACAGTGCTACCTCTGCCAACCCCGGTTGCACAGAAGATGCACACTGGATACTTCATGCAGCTTGAACTATGTTTACTGTCTGGTGGCTATAATGAATGAATGATTATTCCTTAATGCCACATCGCTGTTGGTTATAAAATCATTTCTGGAAGGTGAAGGATTCAGTGGTGGTCGCTCATAGCTTCTGTCAATGTTTCATTTGAGTTCTTTCTGCTTCTCCCTCACCGGCCATTTTTGGTCAGTCCTACAAACATTATATTCAACAAAATACAATGATTTCTGTTTTGCTGTAGACAATATGTGATTGCCCACATGCCCAACTTAGAGGCTCTGGATGATAAAAAAGTGGAACCTGGAGAACGAGAGGAAGCGGAGCGGATCTACGGACGGCACATTCCTTTTGAAATCAAAGAGAAAATTGTAAGTTGAAATCTCTAATCTTCAAAAATATTTCCTTTGTTGAGATGAACACATACTGTATTTCTGATACCATAAACATGTTATTTCTAAGAAATAAAACCCTTTGTTTCTGTGGTAATTTTAAAGTAATATTTGTATTTTTTGCATTTGTAGATAACTAAGCTGACTAAGCTTTATATATTTTTTTATGGTTTCCATGGAAATTTATAGGCCTTTAAGGTGTTTGTATTTAATTTGTAGATATGAATGTTTTAAATGTATTTAAATGCATCTAAGGTTTTCATATTTGTGTGTATCTAACACATTTGCATTTATAGATTTCTAATATCTGAAATATTTGTATTTACATGTATATATATCTGTTGTGTCTGTATTTCTGGTTTTTTGACATGTTTGTAATTGAATGTATCCAAGTTGTCAAATGTAATTTGGCATTTCAGAAAAACAAGAGGAGATTAAAACGAAGAAGACGATCTGCTAATTCTTCATAGCAGGGCAGATCCCGTGGACACAATCATGTTATCGTACAGTTTTATTGCTGTGATGTTTTCACCAGTGTAATGTTTTCTGAATCAAATAGATGTGGATGTTTAGCTGTCAAATTGTATCATGGAATTCCTATCAAACTTTCATGTGCCCAGCCTGATATTCTTCAGCTATCAGACTGTTCTTCTTAACCATTGTGTACTTGTAAAGGCAAGAAAAAGGTTGCATACTCATTTGTTATTGATTTATTTATTGATTTATTTGATTGGTGTTGTACGCTGTGCGTAAGAATATTTCACTTATACGATGGCAACCAGCATTATGGTGGGAGGAAACCAAGCAGAGTCTGGTGGAAACCCACCACCATCTGCAGGTCGCTGGCAGTTATTATTCAGAAATTTGCACAAATATGGAAAGAGTTCAGGAAGTATTTTGTTGCAGTAATGTAATCTTACTCACTTGAACTGTCTCCAGTGTCTGCACCACCACAATATGGCTGAAATATGGCCACTATTAAACCATAATCATTCCTTCCATAAGCTCCTGAAATTTTCAATATGGTGTGTTTTAAGTTATGTTTGAAAAAATCTTTGAATCTTGATTCATTTGTGGGATTTTCCGTACAGTTGCTGCATGTAATATGCTGCCCAGAATGGATATCATTACCTGTACATGGATTTTTCTGTATAATTTGTTGATATATTTGTTAAACATTCTTGTTTAATTTATGAATTTTGCACGGACAAATATGCGTACATAAAAGTCACAGAATGCTATGGTATCTGCTTAATCCCTGCTGATGCTCAGGGCCACATATGTTTTGTGTGGACGTTTCAAGCCTGGATGTATCATGTCATTATATTTCAACTTGTAGAGAATAGATCATCATGCTTAGACACATATATCTAAGAATATAAATATCTATATTATCTATATAATATATAAGTTCTGACATAACTTGCATTTCAAATTTTCCCACATTCATTTTTAAAATGTGATGTGCAATGAAGGTGTATTGACTTTTCCTTGACCACTGTCATTTAAATAACAAGCACATTTATGCTCATTTAAAATATACAATAGATGTAAATCCAAGAAATGTCACAGTTCTGTTCATTCCATGTCTTCATTCCAGCAGTGACTATTTTTATATATGGTATTTACTACGTTTTCTAAAAAATTTTTTTTGATTTTAAAATTTTATGAGGAAAGTTTAAAATATGTGCTCAGTGTAGGCCATAGTATATGTTACCTAAGAAAAGTGCTCTGTTGAATGGTTTTTGAAATTGTTAAGAACAATGCGTGTCACAATGTATTATAATGAACGGAATTCTTATCATTGGTGTTTATGTTGACAGTTTATAAACATTTTCTGTGTTAGAAGTGGAAATCAAGTAATATGTCAGTATGTCAATACAGATATGACAGATGAGTCGGATAAAAACGGGTATTTTTTTTTATAGCTTTCAAAAAAAAAAAGCCGAAGTTGTCCAAAATTGTTGACCCTGTATTTGTTTTTTTTTTTTTAAAGATTTTTTCTTGGAGAAATTTTTAGGTTTTCAAGAAAGCTGACGGGTCCGTTTATAACTCCATGATATAACTGATCAAAATATGTCTGCAGATGACTTGCATGATCCAGTGAAGGTAATGAACCGCACGTCCCATGAGAGACCATGGAACTCCAGAGGATGATGTCATTTTGTTGCATCATCGCATGAAGCTTACTTGTGTAAATTTACTATGACATGTGATAACTGATTGAAGGGTCTCAGGAACCCACTAGCTTGTACTTATTTATTTACACGTGTTTAACTGGTGTTTTTAGCTGAACTCAGGAATATTTCACTTATACGACGACGGTCAGCATTATGGTGGGAGGAAACCAGGCGAAGCCCAACCGACGACCAGGTTGTTGGCAGACGTTCCCAAGCACGACCGGAGAGGAAGCCAGCGTGAGCTGAACTTGAACTCAGAACGATCACATTGGCCAGAGGCTTGAGGATCATTTCGCCGCGCTAAACACTCTGAGGCTCCCAGCAGCTTAAACTGCCAGCGTAAATAAAACAATGCACAGGACAAACATTTTGGCCTGTAGAGCAGTCTTTGTTGTGAAATATTGTTGACCTTTCAGCACATGTTAATAGCCGTGTAAACATCACTGGTGGGAATAAAGTTCGTCGTTAAATCTGAACAGACTGTTGAGCAATGATTGGCTCCACGTAGCTCTGAAGCATAAGTTTAGAGGACGGGACTACAGAAGGTGACATTGCAGAAACCTGTAGTACGTCCAGAGTTCTTGCGCGCTGCCTTCTCCACTCACGTAGCGGGCATGTAAGGATAGTTCGTACCTACAGCAACTAGAAAACGCGTACTATAGGGATTTGTAATGTCCACTTCTGTAGCTCCGTGCTCCAAACGTAATGACTTCAGGAGCTTTTGATCTCGCTGCAGCTAACCATGGACATATGCCTAAAATCTATATAATTAATGTAGTATATCAGGGGTATTTATTGGATTGGTCGTTTATGCCGTGTTGAAGAATATATCACTCACAAGACAGTCATCAAGCTATTCACACTTGATTCCTTGTTTCCCCATGGTGTAAGCGTAAACTGTCGAACAGATCTTACACTCTTTTGGCGGAGGAAACCAAGGAACAAGGCTACACCAGCGAGAACTGGATTCGAACTTGAGATTCCAAGGGCATGACCTCTGCAGCGAGAATAACGTCAAACGTCCCTGCCAGCAAGAAATTGAATTTGACTACCATGCATGACTTCCGTCACTGGAGTTGCCGATTTGAAGAAAGAACGGAAACAACTCGCACTGGAATAAAACAGGAGTTATCTCTCTTCACCAAGAGAAGATGTTCTATATATGGGGATTTAGACACATTTTTTTTCCAGCAATTATTCATTTATTTGTTTGTTTACTTCTTTATTTAGTTGGTTGGTGTAGAATATTTCACTTATATGACGGCGGCCAGCATTACGGTCCCAATAGTTTTTGACAACTTTTCTAGTTTTAAAGTGAAGGACAGCTCATAACTGGGGCAATGCTCATCAAAAAGATTCTAAAATTCTCTCTTGAATGGAAAAAAAACTGTTTGAATTTATATGAATTCGTTGGTGAATTATCTTCATTCGAAGTGAGGAGTATGTTGTTGTTAACTGGGATCGACTTATGAGAGATTGAGCGGTCAGAGAGCAAGGAGATATCGGCTGTTCACAAGCTGTGACATAAATCGGACAGTCAGTGTAATGTGTAATAACAAGAGGACAGGACACTGTTTTAATGGAATATGTTTTAATTATAACTGGTACATGTGTGAACAACACTGCAGTGGTTTTCCAGAGTAAGTTTCTAGATCATTTTATGTTATAAATTTACAGATATACTTGAATTTCAAACACAACCCGAGCAGCTTACTAGTCTCCAGTGACAAGAGTGTTCCGCACTTGGAAGAATTATGTCACAGCCGAGACGGAATGACTGCGTTTCACCCAAGACGACGGAGTATGGTCAAATGTCAGTTTCCGTTGTTGTAGTAGCGTTTAGAAAAAATACTCTATCGAAATAAACACAATATTGGCCAGCCTTTTTGACAAAATTAACTTTGAACATGCACTGTCTTTCACTTCAAAGTTTCAGAAAAGGTTTAATTTTGGAATGTTTAAACTTTAAATAATCACTCAGAGCAGTCAAAGACGAATATTAAAAATCTGTGGGACTGTTTTTTGGTTTAAGTAGTGAATTGTCCACTTGGGCAAGAAAAACTTGGAAATTTTGAACATTGGCGAGATAAGAGCTATGACTTTTTTTCAAACTCTTTATTTTGATTAAAGTGAACATACACTCTGCCAATGTATACACAGTAAAAAAAAAGTAAGCCGTAGGATTCACAAAAAATGTTTAAAAAATTCAGTTGCGTTTTAAAAGCCGAGAAGACGGATTTTAGCTTTGGGTAGAGGGCATTATCAGACACTTTTCTCCGAGTAGCCATGTTGTACAAACGCTAAAAAACTTTGCATATCACCAGCTCTGACAACGTCAAGTGATACATTGTCTGCGACGTCACGTTCCCCCATCTCTTGATTGTTTGTGGAGGGTTCTTATGCTGAATGGGTAAATATCTGAGCACTAATCGGAATTTTAGGTTATTTTGAAAATTAAATGGAAGTATTTTGGCCCAAGAGGACACTTTTAGATTTATGTGAACTTGACATGGGCTACCTGTGTTCCAATGCTTAAGTACTGGGAAGGAACCCGTCGTAATTTGTAAAGTCGATTTGGCAAGAAAATCGCTTCGGGACAGCAATAAGCCAAATCGATATTGTAGAAGTTTCTCAAGGTCACGGTGGTTTTGAGACTGGGTGGGAGATCTCTCGAACTACCGTGATTTCACACAGGTTAACTATGGCGTTGTTGTTTGGCCCGAGAGCCCCCACCCTGTCTCGCCCAAAACCAGCATAGTCTCGGGAGACTTCTGCAATGCAGATTCGGCTTATTGCCTGAGAATGAGAAAATAAATTTCGTGGCAAAATTTCTCCTCACCCTAGAGGGAAGCCAGATTTATGAAGGAAACGTTTTCTCATGCAATATTGGCTGAAAATACCCTAATACTATGTGCTGCGTTCGGGATATTCCGTGACAAACATCCGAACTCGGCAGTTTGAAAACAAAGGTGAAACTCTTTAATTGTGTGTCTGACGTTTTTGGTTTTATTTTGTATTTTGTATGTAATTTGGAACAGTTTTTGAATTCCCGACGGTGTAGAGGAGCTTCGGGGCAATGTGGCGTCACCAGGTGGTTAAAATAACAAAATGGCGCCACCAAATAAGTATCTAAGTACTGACGACCGTATGTATGTAATTTATTCTGCTGATAAACGTTGTAGAATTTTCCAAAAACACCTATGGAAAAATCCTTGGAAATCAATTCAGGTTTGAACAAGTGGCTACGTAAGTATTTCATGTTTTGTCTTAACCGCGTCTGTAGTTTGTCTAGGCTTGCCAGCTGCAAAGTCAGGAACTTGCTTGTCTTTGTTAAAAAAAAAAAACAAACAAAAAAACAAAAACGGTTCATCCTAGAGCTGTTTCTAAACCAATAATAGGAAACAGCATTTTCAGCCTGTGGTGTACTAGGGTTCAACCCCACAGCATTT
Organism: Acanthopleura granulata; assembly: GCA_016165875.1. NCBI lineage: Eukaryota > Metazoa > Mollusca > Polyplacophora > Chitonida > Chitonidae > Acanthopleura > Acanthopleura granulata. The sequence continues at coordinate 265,457 of JABBOT010000051.1, forward strand.
TCAAAGGCAGGTGCTTTTGAACCTCTATACGTCAAACTTGACAACTCAGGGATTATTGCAATAAACGTCTCACGACAATTTGGTATTGTATGTGTTTTCTCTTCGTAACAGCTTGGTACAGCCTTTCTCCAACGGGTGATTGTTTTATTTTATCTTTTCTGGTTGAAAATTTGGTTTCTATATTAATCCGAATCTGAATAGACATACTTTCCGAGAGGACAAAAAAAGCTATAAGCATTAACAAGCGCTAATCAAGGAGATCGCGGGTTCGAATCCCGAACTTGGCTGAATTTTTTGGGGGGTTCATGTATGATTTCTTTTGTAATCAGGAGAACAAGATGTCTCGATAAATTCGTTTCTTTGCGGCAACTCAGAACTCACAAGATACAAACCGTCGACCTTTGACAAGCTACTGACGATCTGTCCCACGTGTGACGTAAGGGCTTGCACGTCATACTGCTGGAAAAGAAATTGTTCAAAAGACTTCCACCTATTAATAAGCCATATTATATATTCAAGACTAAAGTGAAAAACAGCAGCCAATGCACTTGTCCAAAGCCGAAGAATATACTGCTACACAGTTGTTTTGGGGCTAAGTTCAAAATTGAAGATTTGGCTAAGTTCAAAATTGAAGATTTGGCTATGTTCAAAATTGAAGATTTGGCTAAGTTCAAAATGGAAGATTTGGCTAAGTTCAAAATGGAAGATTTGGCTAAGTTCAAAATGGAAGATTTGGCTAAGTTCAAAATGGAAGATTTGGCTAAGTTCAAAATTGAAGATTTGGCTAAGTTCAAAATGGAAGATTTGGTTAAGTTCAAAATTGAAGATTTGGCGAAGTTCAAAATTGAAGATTTGGCTAAGTTCAAAATGGAAGATTTGGCTAAGTTCAAAATTGAAGAGGCTATGTTCAAAATTGAAGATTTGGCTAAGGTCAAAATTGAAGATTTGGCTAAAAATTAAATCTGGAACCAAAAACCTACCACTGGGCCCTCATCACCAGTGGCTGTCAATAGTGAACTTTGGTGACATTTGGGGCCAACAACAACGTATTAACTATGCGTAAGATTTTTTAAAGAATATATTTATTTATTTATTTATTTAATTGGTTTTCTTACACCGTTCCCAGAAATATTTCACTTATACGGCGGTGGTCATCATTGTGGTGAGAGGAAACCGGACAGAGTATATTCAATAATACATGTAACAAAATACTACAGGTATGGACGAGCTACTGAAATGTACGTAATCGGTGTGCACGCGTTGATCAGAATGTGGCCATGTCTTCACCTCTATATAACGGTGCACCGCAATGTGTCAAACACAAACCTTTTAACTCCTATAAAACATAACATTTGCTCCTAGAGAGTCTATTACATCTATTTATGATCCAGTCTCGTTTCCACCGATATGCTTGCATTGAGCCATGCGCGTGGGATCAAAAACAATAGTGTATTTACGTGGAGTTATACAAGTCCAATTATCCCGCAGGGTAAATACATATACATACGTACTTCAAAGGCAGGAAAGAAATGGATAGAGACAGCCACTCTATATACATAGGTTAAGGTTTATTGTATTAAATATGATTGATCTCTTCACTCACAACAGTGCCTCACTTGCTGTACTGTCCGTCCTGTTTCTTTTTCCCATTTATATTCTTTTCTTTTGACACGTTTAATGGAAAAATTAATTTGCGCCATTTTATTCATTGCTGGCTAACTGGATGTTTTGTTGTACGTATTCCCCAGCAATCTGCTTAGTTCCAGTTATCCGTAGTTTAAAGCATCCTGTAGCTTACGGTGTATATTAAGTGAAATACGCCTATACTTTAACGCTGCACTAAACATACATGAGTACATAATGTACTTAATATAACAGTAATGAAACCTGCGTATGTATAGCTCGCGGCGTCTTCAAGGGTTAAGTGTTCGTTTGAATGTTTTCTGCGGTTAAAAAAATAAAAAAAAACACTGAGGTTTATTTCAGTCATTGTCAGTTATTCAAGTGTCCAGAAAGCCTTCTTCATAGTTATGTTTAATTACACTTAACCCAGGGCAATGGGTCGTATGTTCATCGTGCTGGAAAAGAGCGCCACGTTAGACACAGTTGCAATCAAAGTGCAACTTAGATACATATTTGATTAACGATAATATGTAATCTAGCATGGTGCACATTTGGTACACGATTTGGTTACAGAGTATTTCTTCTCCGGCCGTATGTGGGAAGGTCTGTCAGCAACTTGCGGAGGGTGGTGGGTTTCCCCCGGGCTTTCTCCCCACACCATAATGTTGGCCGCCGTCGTACAGAGGTTAAATATTTTCAAGTGCGGTGTAAAAAACCAGTTAAGAAATATGCCTTGCGTCTTCCTGTTATCATTAAAAACCGTTGAATTAGCATGAATCCGCGCTAGTGTTTTATTCCATATACTTTCTTAGTTCGATGGTGGTTGATGTAAATTGTCGTCCACAATGGTTGACGACTGGTATACAAATGTCGGTTTTCAACGTTCAGATAGGAGGGGGTTATGGCGTGAAAAGATATACCGCAATAACAACTGTATACCAACGCGCAACCATACACAATTCAAAGGGGAGACAATTAATGGTTAAAGGTATTTATTTAGTTATTTATTTATTTACTTGATTGGTGTTTTACGCCGGACTGCAATAACAACTGTATACCAACGCGCAACCATACACAATTCAAGGAGGAGACAATTAAGGGTTAAAGGTATTTGTTTAGTTATTTATTTATTCACTTGATTGGTGTTTTACGCCGGACTCAAAAATATTTCTCTGGTACGACGGCGAGCTGCATAGTTATGGGAGGAAACCTGAGGGCAACTCACGACCATCCGTAGGCTGCTGGCAGACCTTTCGACATACGGCGGAAGAGGAAGCGAGCATGAGCTGGACTTGAACTCATTCAAAGCTACCGCATTGGTGAGAGGCGCCTGGGTCATCGCGCTGCACCAGCGCGCTAACCCCCACAGCCACGGAGACCCCGGATTGAAGATAAAAGCAGTAGTGCCATTGTCAATGAGCAGTAAAAATAACTAACGTGTTTATGGCATCTGTATTCCAACACATGAACTAAAAGAAAAAAAAATAATGAAGACTAAATCCAAAAGAATGTTAGAGTAGGTCTTAAGAATTCAAGAAAAGGACACTTGACAAAGATCAGCGGAGGATGTGTGGCGGACGTATATATCTCAACAATTGTAGTTCTTTACATGCTTTAAGGACATTGTTGAGTATTTCGGGCAAAGGCTTATGCCTCAATATGGCTGAGTAAAGTGGGGCTTATCAGGTGAATTACCTAGTCCGTTAGGGAGGTGAGTGAGGCCATTGTGCTACCGGCATCCCCTTTCTATTTATGTTCGTACTTATTTTTTATTTCACTACAAATTCGTTTAACCTTTTGTCTTTTTACAGTTTTCTCGTGGAGAGTGAATTGTTTTAACCACGTGGTTAGCGTCCGCTTTGTCTGAGGGTTATAAAGCCCCACTGCAGTGTTGAATCATTCAGGAGTCCCTTGCCGGTAAGGTAACGGACTCCACCTGGGATGAAAGGGAACACCGTGTCTGAGATAAAGTCCTAACATACGTCAGGCATCTGAGGAGAGGTATAAATGATGGACAAACTACTGCTGTTCTCGGTTAATAACAAACAGCGTTACGTGACTGGAAAAGCTCTGATTGTGGCTATCCACATGGAGCGTTTGACTCTGCGTGACAGAATGCCGGAACGTCCTGTGCAAGGAAACAAAATACGCCTGACATCGCCCTTAAAAATACATGTCCCAGAGAGCACCGCACGACCCGTGAGGAGAGTGTGCCGGGATCTGTTCAGCCCTAAGGCAGAGAGACCATCTGGCCGGCTCTGACAAAGACGTAAAAGGTAGCTCTATAATCAAGGTGAATTGAACGCCCACTTAAGGTAAATTTTAACCCCACCGCCTTATGTGATTTGGCACTTTAGTGCCCTTTAATTTAAAACTTACTGAAATGTCGTGGGTTTCCCCCGGGCTCAGCCCGGTTTCCTCCAATTATAATGCTGGCCGCCATCAAATAAGTGAAATATTCTTGAGTACGGCGTAAAACACCCTTCAAATAAATAAATATATTATTTTTCAGTACGCTGTAGAACACAAACTAACTAACTAACTAACTAACTAACTGAATGAATGAATAAATGAATAAATGAAGTGAATTGATAACCTACTTTCGGCGAAGTGATATGTACTTCAGTTAAAATCATAACTTATGTAAGGTGAATAGGTAATCTACCAAAGCTGAATTAATAACCTGCTAAATGTGAAAGGAGATCTGCCAAGAATGAATTTTAAAGCCTATGGCTTAGAAGAAGTGACAGTCATTTTAATGTGAACTGACAGCCTACATGACGATGAGTTGACAGTTCACCTCGGCGGAACATCTCCATTTGTTTGTAAATTGACAGCGAACATGGCGATGAGTTGACAGTTCACCTCAGCGGAACATCTCCATTTGTTTGTAAACTGACAGCGAACATGACGATGAGTTGACAGTTCACCTAAGCGGAACATCTCCATTTGTTTAAATCAATATATACATATAGAGTAGTGGTGATGTTTTGTAAGGTTTCCTCATCACAATTAAGGTCTAGAGTTCTCTTTGAACAATTACAGTCTCTACACTCCGAGACTGTCGGAGAAACAGTTCTGTACATTTTGATAGATAAGCAATCAGTCTTCCCATCCAATGTATTTACCTTTGGCTGTTTCAAAAGACAAAATGAGAAACTGTAAGTCTAAAGATGACAGCTAGCATAGACAGACTATAAACTTTCGTACCTTCATAACTCGTTCATGTCTAGATTGAACTCGGATTAAAATGTGATGGCCCTTGATCTTGATATTTGCCCAGCTCTGTTCCAATCAGATTGTCGGAAGTGTTTTAGGTAGAGATTTATTGAGCTAAATGTCATTATGTTTTTTACCTGTACCCGTGGAGATATCGTTGTGCACAGGCGGTCTTCCTCTCCGCGTGACTTTGTCACGATTGACGTCACGCCACCCGGGATCAAGGTGACATATACCGTTAGTTTTATTGTTTAACATCTGTGAGTTGTCAGCGGTTCTCACGAAACAGTTTATTTACCGGTGTGTCTGTCCCTCTGCCAGCCTTAATGGTTACACAATGAATTAATATCGCTATTGGAAAAACAATAAATTGGCGAGAAAAGAAAAATGAAAGGTCAATGTATGACAATGTTTTAGAGACAGACAGCGAATATTGTTGCACCAGAGAAAAACAGTTTTTCTAGAATTACGAAAGGCAAAATTATTATTTCTTTCTCTGATTTATGTTGTTGGATTTATTATTGCCAGCTGAAGAATAAATTATTTATATGTCACGATAATCGATTTCCTGCACTTAACCTTCATTTAACCTTCACTGGACAAGCTTTCTGACATCAAAGGCGTCTCTGGGTCCCGGACTGACTGAGACAGTTCGCTCTCGGATTTCCTGAGATCGTCTGGCCGTGGATCAGTCAGGAAGCGGTTTCAAATCTCGCTTTCGCTGGCTTCAGTTGTTTTTTTTTTTAAGTCAGGGGGTTTGTCAGATATCTGACGAGGGTAGGTGGTTTACTGTCGTTTCCTCAACCCTGAAACCTGACTGACATCATAAAAATGAAATGTTTTTGCGTAATGTGATATGAACAATTAAATTAAAACCTTACAGGCACAAGGAAATATATCGTTTATCACGGATTAGCTGTCAGTCAGGGAACAGTTCATCTCAATATTGACGTCATTCTTGGTCCGCAGGAGAAACAGTTCGTGGAAATAAAACTGGTGTTATTGGTGCTAATGTGTGAATACGGGTCAATTGATTGGATGATGTACTGATTGATTGATTGGTTTACTTATTGATTTATTGATTGATTGATTGATTTGCTAGACTACGCAAACGCCCACAGAAACGTCATGGACCGCTGTCTGTCACCAAGCCATGCACGACGAACAGTGAAAGCGGGAAATCTACAAATTTCCTGGACGGTCCGAGGTGGGGATTGGGTCTGTGCCTGACTATAAAACCCTCCGTTTCCCGATCTCTGACAAAATGTCACACACCGTTGTTCTTGATATCCTTGGCAGTAAATGTCTTCAAAACATGTTGCTTCTGGGGTAACAACCCTCTTTGCTATAGTCAATGATTCGATTTTGGAAGATCACTGCACTCAAGAATAAAACAAGTGTAGGAAATGAACACTGCGTGTTTCTGCATTGTCCACAACGCTAGTGCCTTAACAACTATAATTATTAACTGGGATCGTCATTTCATTGATTTTACACAATGTTGCACCCACGTGATACACACGTGAACGGTTTTAAGTCCAGCGCGGTTGCCATGCGTCCATCTGTGGTATGCCTGGATAGGTTGGCAGGAGGTGTGGGGCCTATCCCTGTGTCCATTACACTGGAAACAGCCACGTCCGATCGACTTTTTTTTTCTATCTTTTTTATTTTTTTTCTCTCCGTTTTTTTTCCTGTTCAGCTTTTTAACAAGGACAATTGTCGGCCACTCTTCCATACACCTCACAAAGCAGGTTCTGTTGGTCCCCGTTTGAAGGACTGTAACCTTCGGCCCATTCTCCCAACTCCGCATTCGCAGTAGCTCTATGTTCGCTTTGCAACACTGCCACCATCAGCAAATTTTGTACAAAAATCTTGCACAAGGAATAAGGTCACTTGGTCCAAGGTGACGAGGCTTGACGGAAATCCACGATTCCTTTTAAACTTAGGAATCTTTAACTAAAAAAGAACACATGGGCCTAATCACTAAACATATAACAGAACGGTATGAATGACCCGTGACCTACAACCGGCACAGCTAAGCACGCACGGCGACGATTTACGAAGTTGGGCACTGGCTGGGATTCGGTAAAAGCTAAAACTGGAGAACTTTCAGACGAAGGCAATAGCGAACCATTAACAGTGGTGAATACCTTGTCTTCAAACAGCAGCATTTTCCGCCATTACCCAATAATATCCATCAATCAGCCTCGCTTTCCGCAGCGCGCTGCGGGCCTAATGGATGGAGTCATTTCACGAGCGCAGCACGCGAGTGACGTTAAACTGCGACGTGCCGACAGATGGGTGAGGGATAATTGACAACGCTGCAATGAGCAACCTTACCGTCGGATTCTGTTGTCATTTTCATGGCGAGCATAATCTACCTTTTTTGGCAAGAAAAACGACACTAATAATTGACAAACCTTTTAGATTAATTTCACAGAGGGTTAACACGGACATTTTTGCCCTGTAAAAGTTAAGGATGGTACGTTTTGGTAGGATTGAATGCGAAGATGTTAAAAAGTCATTCATTTGCCCACCTGCCACATGCTAGGAATTTTGGTAAATGACCTACATGTCTCTGGATTGTGAGATTAAGTCTGGTCAGACGTACTGGCCGTACGTGGGAACGTTTTCCAGCAAACTGCGGATGGTCGTGAATTTCCCCCGGGCTCCGTCCGGTTTCCTCGTGCCATAATGCTTGCCTCCGTGGTATAAGTGAAATAGTCCTGAGTATAGCGTTAAATACAAATAAATAAATAAATAAATAAATAAATAAATAAATAAATAAATAAATAAAAAATAAACAAATATGCGTGTCCCTCATTTCACCATCTTTCTGTTTATAACAACATCTTGCTACTGTGGATCCTATTTTTCTGTTCTAGTTGGCTGCTCAAACAACCCTCAACCTAAATGCCCTCTCCATGCCTAGATTCACACAGTGTCAAGAGCTGCTTCACCCGAATTTATCACAGACAATGCTTGGAAAATTCTTGATATACGGCGTTAAACAAGAGTCAAACCAACCAACCATCAAACCAACCAATCAATAACATAAATCAATAAGCCCGGCTTTCGGTTTCAGTTATGGGCAATTGCTTTTGTATTAGAAATAAATATTAAGGAAGACTGTACTTCGACTAATGATTAAAATTTGTAGTCCTTTCGCAAAGACTTTGGCTGATAAAAAGCGTTCATTGGCTAACACTGATTACGTCATCAGACACCGCAAAGGAGATATTAGGCTCCTGTGTGGTATCGCAAGGACACGTGGCATGGTTCAACCCTGGCCTACGACAGGAAATTTGTAGATTTTTACTACTCCCATTTGTCGTGGAGCCCTAGCGATGGTAAATAGTGGACGGAGTTGTTGTGATCATTATATATAGTATATGAAGTATACATATAAAGTAGAAAAAAACATCCCACCGCGCAGTGAAATGCGGGAATTGGATAGGACGGCTTACATCCCGTTTCCATTTTGGTTTCGTCTGTGCTGAAAAATGAAATCATCTACTGGTTAGAGAGAGCTGTCCTCTGAGAATCTAACTGGCTGACATTAGTGGTGCAAAGCCATAAATATTCAACGACAACGAAACTTGACTGATGATTGATCTTAGATAAAACTGCCTTCGTTATTCTGAGAGTATCATTGAATTGATCAACGCGGGGGAGCAATATGACAGCCATTTACGGGTAAGCATCTTTCGTTTGTTATGAAAACCAAGGGCGATAACAATGGGGCCCCGAACATAAGCACGCGCGTAACGATCGTGGGAAGCCGTCAGATGTTCGGACAATTTCGTAAAACCCGATAAGTGCTGAGTTTGTTTTCTTACCGGTTCTCGAGTCGGGCTCGTAGCGCATTAAAGGCGTCGAAGGATCTATGTTCACTCTACGGTTGAATTCCGCACCGGGACCACCATACAACGATCTCCTCGACTAAAAAGACAAGTATTCAGCTTTATGAATAAATCATGAAGACAATGACGTATCAGTCGAAACCCCAGAAAGGTGATCGCAAAAAGCCCCTCTGTCGTTATTTATTTACCAGTCCTTCAGGGTGTATACATGATAGAAAGTGGGACCCTATTTATACCGGCATTGTACCTTGCGGTCCTTCGAACTCTTGCTTTTCTAATCGTATATACACGACAATTAGGGCCCCAGACTTGAAAACAACATAAATTGACACAGTTATTTGATTTTAGGTACCAACACGTAATGGGGATTCCCCACACAGTTTTGCTGACGCTTGGGTGCCTGGCTAAATTTGAATGCTCGCCTGGATGTAAAGTATCCTTTGCACGATTTTGTATGGCTTAGAGAGTAAACTGCAGAACCCTTTGTACGATTTTGTATGGCTTAGAGAGAGTAAACTGCAGAACCCTTTGTACGATTTTGTACGGCTTAGAGAGTAAACTGCAGAACCCTTTGTACGATTTTGTATGGCTTAGAGAGAGTAAACTGCAGAACCCTTTGTACGATTTTGTACGGCTTAGAGAGTAAACTGCAGAACCCTTTGTACGATTTTGTATGGCTTAGAGAGAGTAAACTGCAGAACCCTTTGTACGATTTTGTACGGCTTAGAGAGTAAACTGCAGAACCCTTTGTACGATTTTGTATGGCTTAGAGAGAGTAAACTGCAGAACCCTTTGTACGATTTTGTACGGCTTAGAGAGTAAACTGCAGAACCCTTTGTACGACTTTTCATAGTTTAGAGATAAGGTTTAAGAACCCTTTGCACCATTTTGCATGGTTTAGAGAATAAGTTACACAACCCTTTGCATGGTTTTGCATGGATTAGAGAGTAAGCTATAGAAACTTTTGTACGATTTTTCATGGTTTAGAGAGTAAGTTACAGAACCATTTGCATGGTTTTTCATGGTTTAGAGAGTAAGTTACAGAACCATTTGCATGGGTTTGCATGGTTTAGAGAGTAAGTTACAGGACCATTTGCATGGTTTTGCATGGTTTAGAGAGTAAGTTACAGAACCATTTGCATGGGTTTGCATGGTTTAGAGAGTAAGTTACAGGGCCATTTGCACGATTTTGCGTAGATTAGAGAGTATCATTATGGCTGAATGTAGCAATACTTGACAAACATGTCAATGTATCTTAATTCATCCAGGCTTAGTAGTGCATGCCACCAAGCCTCAGTCCCGCATTAATTTTCCATAAGAATTGTAACTCCAAAACGTTGAAAGGCCGACGTTAACTGTCCAAATGTCTGGGAAAGCAACAATAATTATCTGGACATACGGTGACCATCAAAAATTATACATGGACCTTTCTACGGCAGATTTATATTTGTCCCGGAAACGGAAGTGATAGTACGATCATAATGCCTTTCGATCAAGGTAGCGTCCTTGATAAACACTTCTTCTTGTGCAGTTCACAACGTTAGGGGCATATGACAACAAAACCTTTTATCTAACCAAAAAAAAAAAAAAAAAAAACCAAAAAAAACAAACCCCAAAAAACAAACAAACAAAAAAACAAAACAAAAAACAGAAAAAAAACAAAACAAACCTGTCAGCTAATATACCCAATTTTACCGCTGTTGAAAACCGTTTAAATTCTGCGCTAACTGAATTTGTTCTACCCAAGATAGAATTTCGTTACTAGCCTCGTATATTTCTAACAATTATCTGGGTCAGGCTGAATATTTTTTATTCATCTGTAATTGCTACGGCTTTTTTTTTTTTTTTTTACGAATTTCACCAAGTTATTAATCTTATATATGTATGCATATGTCTAGTTACTTAGGAATCTACCCTAGTAACCTCGGGGTTATACGATAATTTTCCCCTACCCCCGTCATTTCCAATATGGGTGAAGCTGCACTAATGCCATTTTGCCACATGCGCCAAACTTCTCTTAATTTGGAACGTAAATTAAGTGTGTGTTCGTGATAAAAATTAACTTGCAAAATAAAATTAGAGTTGCCTTATTTTTTACGAGGTGGTACGAGTGATACCGGTGTGGCTATCAGTGGTAGTTTTGGAGCGATTAATTAGAATATCCCTTCAACGATATAAGTGCGGAATATATCCAGTTTCTTTTAATTGTGCTATGATTAAATTCCAACAAATCGTTCTCTACATGACTTGAACTAGCCTAATGCAGCTTAATTCATTTAATGAAAACTATATTAAAGATTTAAAAAAACTCAAAGATGTGGAAATATCATCTAACCTGGGATAGGATAGGACAGCTTCTGTCGCTACTGAACGCCATATAAATACCGTGGAAGGCGGCTAGTTAGCAATTATCTCCCCTGGTAGAATTGCCTGCCAGGTTGTACACTCCCAGTGGGAGCAGTTCTTTGGTCCAATTAGTTACAGATGTCGACGTTTGAGCAACCTTCACGCAATCTGCTAAACTATTAACTTATTTTCTGATCGATGTTCTCCGCAGTTCTCAGATTTAAGCGCGATGTTGGTCAAGGTTATCCGGCGAATTAAGACGGTAAAAAGTATAGAAAAATGATTTTTATGTCAAAATGAAAATAACTTCCAGGTGCAAGGAAAAAAAAAACGACATTATTTTTATCCAGATTTCTGAACAAGTTTAACTGAAGTAACCGACGGTGAAACTGCTTAGCAACCAGGAGGGAGAAACAGCTTTCATATCATTTCCACAAATGTATTGCCTAATAACAAAACCGGAAGGAGAGAAAATAAAACCTTGTATATTTACTGTCTCTGCACCATTTGTAAACACATATTCCACCTTGTGTCTCTGCACCATTTGTAAACACATATTCCACTTTGTGTCTCTGCACCATTTGTAAACACATTTCACCTTGTGTCTCTGCACCATTTGTAAACACATATTTCACCTTGTGTCTCTGCACCATTTGTAAACACATATTCCACCTCCTGTCTCTGGACCATTTGTAAACGCATATTCCACTGTTATTTACACAAATTATGCATATGTTACCATTGAGAAACAGTATAAGCTTCGCATAATGTGTCGTATGCCAAATAAAGCTTACAGAAAAAAAAACGAAGAGTTCCTTATTTCCTGTCGCTCCAAGCATGATGTCACTGATATATGTAAATGTATTGCTGAAGAGCAAAACCGGAAAGCAGAGAAAAGAAAACCTTGTGTCTCTTGCGCCATTTGTAAATACATACTTTACATATGTAAAGAATGGGAAAGGGGAACGAATCGCATAATGTTTCGTATGCCAAATAAAGCTTACAAAAAAATAACCAACAAAAAAAAAAACCGAAGGGTGCCTCATTTCCTGTGGCTCCAAGCATGACGTCACTGATATGTGAGCTTATCGTTTGCTTTTCACCGTGAACATAAGAGGATGGGGCAGATGGCAAGCACACAAATTAGTGACGTCACGTTTGTTGTCACAGGAAAGACGGTTCCCATGGAAACTGTATAGGTAATAAACCTTTGGGGACTAGAACTAGGTATTTATTTTCAATTAAGCCTGAGGGGCCTCCGTGGCTTAGTTGGTTAGCTGGTTAGTTGGTTAATGACCCAGAAACCTCCCACCAATGTGGTCGCTGTGAGTTCAAGTCCAGCTCATGCTGGCTTCCTATCCGGCCGTACCTGGGAAGGTCTGCCAGCAACCTGCAGATGATCGAGGGTTTGCGCCGGAATCTGCCCGGTTTTGTATTAAAGGGACAATACTCCGCTTTTCTCTATTCACAAGGTAAAAGAAAAATATGTCAGTGTTGAAGAACGCTTCTTGATTTTTTTTATTGATTCCTTAATCAGGATGCCGATTTGATTACTACTATAACATTTCAAATTATTGGACTGGTGTTTTGCCGAAGTCCAAACTGTTCACACAGTTGGAACAAAACTGGAGAAAGGTTTTTCTTAAGCTCCTGATAGACAGAAAGAAATAGCCTACAGACAAAGAAATGCCAACAACAACAACATACGCTTCTTTCATGACTGGGGAAAATGACTACATGTAGTCCTGTGTAGACCATTCGTGGCTATCGGAGGGCACTTCACCTGTGCTTTGGTGTTAGTTATCACTTTACCTATAGGCCCGTATTTGTGGGACTCTCAGCAAATTTGACCACGTACCTAATTTTCAGCACGGAAATATTTTAACTTCACTTTACAGCATGATAAGTAGTTCTGTATACTGATATATTCCGATTGGTTAGCTTAGCATGCTTTCAAGTTGAAAAACATCCTATGCACCAAGTACTTCCGTAAACAAGTGCGAAAACCAGGTTGTTTACTATTAAGCGTGTGTCGTGCTTGGTCGGAGTATTCGACCACTTACTTCGTGGAAACAACACAACAGCTACGTCATCAAAACAGTGCTTACGTCATCGGCTCTCGAGGCTGCGTACGAGAGGCCCTGCTCCCGAACACGTTGGCATATTTTCTTACGTTGCCTTTACGATGGAATCCAATTAGCGCAATAAATCGCTCGTCGGTTGATAGACCCGGACATGGTTTTACTTAATGAGTCGCGTGCCCTACTTCTATAAGGCCTGTGCAAAACTGGATCATCTCAAAAAGGGAATAGGGGAGATTGCTAAGATGGAGCCACTTCAGATATTGTCAGGTCTTATAGGTTTGGAAGTTGATCGTCTGTAGCGATATCGGAGCTAACATGTTTGCAGTTATTAGTCTCAGGTCCAGTCTTGAGAATTCAGAAGTAAAACGCTGTGACCGAGATACTGATTGCCTGGTTTTAAACGCAAGCCTGATTCACACAGCACCAGTATGACCGCCATAAGTATGTCATGCGTCATACAAGAAAGAAATAAGTAAATAAATAAATAAATAAATAAATAAATAAATAAATAAATAAAAACATATATACATAAATAAAACATACATAAATAAAAACAACCATACATAAATAAATAAAACATAAATGAATAAGTAAACAAAATAGCTAGTTATAATATTATTCCCTGCTGACCGTTTACAAAGAGTTTTGTATAAATTATGACTCTATCCGAAGAACTAGTTGCCAGCCATGTTAAGGAGACACGGGTTGGTTTGAGCAGCATTTATCCAGCATGGGTGGCGCACACGCATTATGCAAAGTCATTTTCTTGTTTTACGAACAGTAAAATCCCCATCGGTAACTGTCATTAAACGCTGGGGTGGGGGATGGCTATATAGTAAGGCAAGTTTCCAGAGGAGCCGATCAACTGTTCAAGGCCAGCAAGTGAGGACCAAAGGCCCTCCCAGGCTGTCCGAAGCTCTGGTGTTTAAGATATACCCGGAGAGATGTTTTAGACGATTTTAGCCACTAAAATTGGATGCGTTCGACATCATATAACTACCAATCAAAAATTTTGCATATCACATAGGAATGTCTGCAAAGTGTTTTTTTGTGCGAAACAATCATGTATATGTGTTTTAGGCCTGCAGGTGCTCCAAAGCTGATTGCATTCTGTACATCTGAGTTGTTTCTATATATCAATCAGGGATGGAGAACACCTGTTTTTTTGGCCACGCAATCAGGAACGCAGAGAACAGGTGTTGTTTATACACAAGCAATCAGGGTTGTGCAACGAATACAGGTGTTTCTGTTAAGCTATCGACACTGTAAACTATAATTGTTGATGTGCAAACAGTTATGTTCTACTGCACATATTGGCGTTTCAACACAGGGACAAATGTTGTAGAGCAAGCATATAAGTGGATATTTTTATAAAGCAATTAAGGTTGTACAACACAAATATTTCTACAAGTCAATCAGCTTTTAACAACAAACATATGCATTTTTACAAAGCCATCGTCACGGTATGGCTGGAATATTGCCAAAGAGGTGTCCGACTCATTCATCCAAAACTGTACAGCAAAATGGAAATCATCGGTTGTCTTGGTGATCTTAGTTCTTCTTCCTCACACGCTCTGGATAGACAACGGTCGGCCGGTGTGAGTGGTCTTTAATACTTACATCTTTGTCATGGCGTTGCAATGAATCAGCATCGTGGATATGTCAGTGTGCGATGTTAAACACCAAGAAAACAAACTCTGTTAGTGGCATTCACTCATACTGCATTTTGACCTTTCGAACAGGTGACTGTTTTTATACTGTGAACATTGGGGGACATTGATTTGCTTTAAAAACATGTCTGATTGTTATTTCGTGTCATAGTCAAGAAGAATTTACTTATGCGCTGCCTTTCAGTTTTTTTTTTGGGGGGGGGGTAGGGTGGAAGAAACTGGATTCAACGCGGAATAAAACCACCCCATTTGGCAATTTACTGACAAGCTTTGCCAAATGTGGTGAGAGATGTGATCTTCATCGAACGCTACATTGCACAAAAGGCCACAGCACGCGCGTCGTCGCCCGCCATACTGTCACCAAAGCCCCATAAGTGTCACTATTTCGGTTCTGAATCGACGATGTCACAGGGTAATGACACTGGTGCCTCTCAGAAGTGCGATGAGTAAATATCAGGTCGTACGTGCGTGGGAAGATCCGCCAGCAACCTGCGGATGGTCGTGGGTTTCTCCCGGGTTTCCTCCACCATAATGCTGGCCGCCGTCTTACAAGTGAAATATTCTTGAGTAGTGCATAAGACACCGATAGTTGTCACATGTGTAACGGGTGAAATCCGACCGCTTGTCGATTTCACCTCAGGTAGGATTTTATTCCAACTATAAATACAACAGCTTAAGCATTTTCCTGAACAGTTACATATTTATTTATTTATTTGATTGGTGTTTTACGCCCTACACAAGAATATTTCACTTGTACGACGGCGGCCAGTATTATGGTGGGAGGAAACCGGGCAGAGCCCAGGGGAAACCCACCACCATCCGCACGTTGCTTGCAGACTTTCCCACGTACGGCCGGAGAGGAAGCCATCATGAGCTGGTCTTGAACTCACAGCGACCGCATTGGGAGGCTTCGGGTCATTGCGCTGCGATAGCGTGCTAACCGACTGAGCCACGGAGGCCCTTGTTACATATTTCACATACACATACACATCCCTGTCCCGATGGTTGGAGCAGAATTACGTTAAAAAAAGCACTGTACGAGGCAGGCGCTATACCCACTACGATGCGGTACCCAACCCCGAATTTTCAGTTTAAGACAAGAAAAGACTACAACATGGAGAGTAAAACTGGAGCAGCGACGACAGTGTGATGGTTGGCAAACGGTCACAAGTAACCGGTGAAATACCACCGATTGCCAATTTACCTCAGTTAGCGTTTTATTGTAACTGTTTATGTGCCGGCGGTACACAACTAAGTCTGATCTATGTTACTGTAGTTACATGATGCGCTCGCAGTTTTCCCCGCGCCAGCAAAAAGGTGATCTGTTTATTCAACCACTGTTGCTTCTCTACTCATTAAAGTCCAATTTCCGATCTGATTTCGAGTCCTCAATTTAGACAAACACCGACTTTCCGGCAGGCGTGCCGGTGATAGTGAAGAAAATACCGAACCATGCAACGATAATTGGAGAAGAAAAGTCCGTTTTCATTCCCAACTCCTTCGGTTGTAATTTAGCATGTAATCTGGGCGAGTGGATTTCCGGTTTTTATTTTTTAAGTACAACCTATCAAAGACAGCAAAGCAGGTATCCAATGAGCGAGATACAACTGTACATGACTTCAACTGGCCGGATTTTCCTCTATCATTTCCGCAGAGTTAGTTAGAGACCGTTAGTTTCGTATTTTATTCTCTGAAATTACAATTCCATGAATGACTTTCTTTCTCACATATATTTGCAGCAACTAATCAGACCGATCACTTTTATTGGCCATGGTTTTCTTTTATATAACTTTTTTTTCAACGGAATAAAATTGATAATTTGTTTATATTTTCCTGTTTGCCTGGATTACTCCCAAGGAACCTTTAAAATGGCTTTAGAAGAACAAAAACAACCTGGAAGCATAAACAACCCACACTGGGCGTAAACAAAATTTTCGAACTGTTCCAAGGTGATTAATTTAGGAGCAGCCCTCTGTATCTACTCCTCAGGCTATTATGCTAGAAATCAGATACCGAGTATCCAGCACCATATGTATTCACAGACTCACTCGTGCACTACCCTCTCACTAGACTTAATTTTTTCATTGGTCATTTTCTTCGTTCTAGTTCGCAGATGCTCCTTGCGTTTGATCCCGAGTACACCAAATATACCAGTGAATGTCCAGCGTGTACTTTCATCCCGATGGAAAAATCATTGGCGTGCTAAAAGCACGTGTTCATTTTCCACCCCACATTCGCAATTTACCTAAAACCTCGGCGACCCGATTTCCGCTTTTTAAACTTATCTCCAAAATGTATTTAGATAACCAACATCTGTATGAAATATGCGTGACTGTGATTGGCTAAATTATGTTCTACTTTCCGCACATCATATCCGTGCACTTTTTCGTGGTACATATGGTGTAATTTTTCTTTTACTTTCTTTTTTCCATCTTGTCTAATCTATTTCTTGAAATTTTGACTGACAAACTCAGTTTCATCCGTAAAGGACATTATTTCTGCTTCTTTTCAGAACATGACGCTGTGATGCGACAATCAACTAACATGCAATGCTGTCGTCCAGCCTTTACTTTTAACATGATCGATGGTTGATATGACTTGAATGGAATGAGAACAACTCTTTATCGGCTCTGAATTTTTTCGAGCATGACGAACAATAATCTGAGTATTTGTCCACTGTTAACATTTCAAGTATTTGTCAACTGTTAACATTTCAAGTATTTGTCCACTGTTAACATTTCAAGTATACAGGAAATGTATTTACGGGCTGAGGAAATCGGAGAGCCCGCAGTAAACCGACCGTTGGCAAGTTTGTGGCGATCACTGATGTAGATAAACGTCACAACAAAAAATTTACAATAATCCCTATTTCTTTACACATGCGCGAAGAAATGTTGAATAAGGTAAGGCATTAAACATTATTAACATAAACAAATAAACAAACACAATGTTCCACAAAGTTGTGATTAAAAGGGTTTGTGTACCAGTGATATACCCTTAGATGTGAAAGTTGCATACAAGCTGGCCTACATTTGTAGCCATCACTAATTTGGGGGTAAGCCTAGCAGATCGATTGACCAGTGCATGGGACATGTTGAATGTGAACTTCAACAGAATCCAGAAATAAACAGCTTCCAGTTGAACATCTGAGTGCCGGAGTGGTTGGCATGCAAAATAACTCAGGAGCCTCTCACCCATGCGGCCACTCTGAGCTCGTCCACCTCTTTCTAGCTTCCTCTGCGACCGTACGTGGGAAGGTCTGTAAGCCACTTGCGGATGGTCGTGGCTTTTTTCCCCTGGGCTCTTTCCCGTTTCCTTCCACCAAAATGTTAGCCACCTTCTTGTAAGTGAAATTTTCTTAACTACATCGTAAAGCACGGATTATATAAATAAATTCATAAATTGAAACTCTAACGAAAACCCCCCAGACCATTTCTCATAACTTTTGACCTTCAAAAAGGCCTATAATAAGCTCACTCTGTGTTATTGTTGTTGTAAACTAACCGCGGACAACGTGCTAGAAGCGATACTTACAGACTCTACTATGTCCACTCCATAACGGAGCGGTGAATCTCGATAGGGTGTGGAAGGGACAGAACGGTCACTTGAGACAAATGCCCGTCGCTTCACGAGCATCTGTTAATAGTCAGTGACTAGAGGCGATCAGCAATTCACGTGAAATGTCATTCGCCATTTTGCTAATAGGTCAATAAGTCTGGTTACAGCACCGGTTCACCTGAAACAATGAAGTACGCACTGTACTGTCATGTGAAACATTGGCCCTTGCTTACACCCGAATAATACACCCAGCTAATGGGCCCTGTTACTTGGCCTGCACATCCATCCCATCCGACTCGCCGCCGTCCGTTAGGTGGCGTTAGTGTGCAATTTGCAATTTATATTGACCCAGTTTTGAGGCACCAGCTCCGCCGTATCTTAAGAGGGGCAAACAAGCTCATTGTCTCTAAACTTGTTACTCTCCAGACAGATAAAGTCTGGTAAAATGTGACACATCGATAGCGAGTGTGTGGCACGTTAGCCGTTTGGAAAACATGGAGTGTCATACATCAAGTTTGTAATGCCTTACACGTTTATTCGCACTGTCACTAATTTGTCTTTCTCGAATGTCCTGGCAGATGAATCGGTTTCATTACCTAGAATATAGCATATATGCAAATCCCTGTAGCGAGCTTGAATTTAGAATTGGATGTCTTTATACCTAGCTAGAATGTCGACCATCTTATGTCTCTGCACCAATGAAAACTGTTGGCTTCTTCTCTCTTACATTTTGCCAGCTCTGTTTCTGCTTATATATAAGTCCTTACTCATCCCTTTAGAGGCTGATCTTTCACGTAATGGGAGTTTTGGAGATTATACCATTATAGATTTAGAACACCCCTTTATGGGTTACGACTGATGTACAAATGTAGGACTTGAATGTTAAATGTGATGACAAAACAACGCCGAATAGTTCTAGACCAGTGACGTCTAATAAATTTCATTTCAGAGCGCTAATTTTTTTTTCACTTAACGCTGCGTAAGCCATCGGCGATGTAAGTTGTTACTTCTTAAAACACTTACATGAACAGAATAGAACCCTGAATGAGGTAAACTGACAAGAGGCCGGATTTCACCAGTAAAGTGTGACCAGTTACCAACCATAACACTGTCGTCGCTGTTCTGGTTTTTCTCTCTGTGCGTTTTTTTTTTTTATACTGACCCTTAGATTTGCTGCATCGCACGAATATAGCTGCACGGCTCCTATAGAGCGCTGTATCGGATAGACCTATCGCTCTATCGTCCCATCGTTTCAGCTTATCGCTTTGTCGCTCCATCTACGGCTCCATCCCGTTTTAAACAAGCCAGAGTTTTGCAGAGTTCTCAGCCGCCATAATGGTGTTGACAAAATATTAATAAAGAAAACGAACAAAATATAATAACTTTCGTGCGGATATACGGGAACACATCAAACGTAGCATAATAAAACTACAGTATTAAAAAGCTGAAATTTTTAGAATTTCTTTGTCTTTCCCATTCCTAATTTGTCAAATATAATTTAAATGTTTGGGCCGGAAAAAGGTTACTTATACATGTACTATAATTCGCGCCTTTCTAAATTAATATTTTCGCAAAAGCAGTTTTTAATACAAATTTGCCCACCACAGATATATGTATTTAAAAGAAAAACGCAAAATTAAATACACCGTGGGGTTTTATTTATCGCAATTTGATACCCACACCAGAATTTACAGGGAATCAAAAATAAGTTTCTGCACGGAACGGCGGGGGGAAAATCGTTTTTTCTAATTGACCACAATATCCTGTTCAGGTTAACACACAGATATTATCGAGGAAAATTGCTCTGTGCTCATTTCTTCCAATAACAAGCATTCACAGAATTGAACACGAACACCCACTAACAATATCAGGTCTATTCAAAACATTCTCTCTAACATTGGCAAAAAGGCATATGTTGTTTAGTGTTGCGTAGTTCATAATTGGGAGAAGGAGGGGGATGCTGGGCATTTATGATGGTGGTATGTTGGAAAATTATAGAGGGAACTATTAAGAGGGCGCGGACCTATTAGGAGGCAAGAGAAGTGCGTCGTCTGTTGGGAGATGAGGCAACCAATTCTTATGCCAGATTTGAAGCTGTATTTGGTTAGTTCACTGTCGTAACTGGGGGTAACTTCTTTAAATAGGCTCAGTGCGTCTTGTTTGGGTAGTACGAGGTGGTTACATTCAGGGTAGAGGGGAGGGGCGCATGATATCGCTATCTTAAAAAATGTCTGGGTAGAAGAAATCAATAGAATAAATCGACCCTAACAAAATTAGTTGGTAGGATAGGAAAATTACTGCTGAAAATAGCTGTAGGTATAAAAAATCAGTGGAAAGAGTGAACAGGGAAAACAAAAGAGGAAGAAAAAACAAACAACTAAAATAAGAAAGCAACTGACGAAATAGAAAAAAAAGCCCCCCCCCCCCAAAAAAAAAAACAAATTCAAGGTTAAAGCATAGTTTCTCTACAAATACAGGTAACGACTTCGTAGGATTGAAGCTGTTAGCTTTGAGTCACTTTGCGCCAGAAAAAGTGCAAAGTTTTAGGAGAATAAAGTCCCAAATATTGGTTCGATTTCCCATAGTCTTGTCTGATCTCTTTCTTGTAGGGAGGGGGTTGGGTAGCAGGCGTAAAATACCAGGTGACAGCTTTCTTTATTATCCCCACGTCTTGCTTTTGATGTGTTCTTCTTGCAGGATTCTCTTAAGAAACCAAGGTATTTTATCTGTATTATGCTCTGATTTCACGTGAGGCCTACTCAGAACTGAAGAGAAAAAAAAACGATAGAATTCCTCGAAGATGTCTATTCAAAATAAGTAGAAGTTAAAAATATAAATTTGACGAGAAACCTACAACAAAAAAAGAAAAAATACTTTTCTACTCCTCAAACAGTCTACCTGTCTGACAGAGGTTTGTGCAGTACTGTTTACTCAGTCTGCACAAAGTTTAAATAATGTCCGGACAGTTTACGTATTGTGCACACGATTTACAAGATGTGCTAACAGTTTGTGCACAGAGTTTACCTAGTTTCACACAGTTTAAGCAATTTGTATACAGTTTACGTTGTCTTCACATAATTTATTTAATGTGCATACAATTTACGTAATGTGCACACAGTTTGCGTAGTTTTCACACAGTTTACGTAATGTGCACATATTTTACGCAGTTGTCAGACAGTCTACTCATTTTGCACACAATTTACGTAGTGTTTACACAGTTTACAAAATTTGCACATAGTCTGCGTGGTTTTCAAGTTAACATGAACGCAGTTTACGCAGTTTTCTAACAGTTTACGTAATGTACGCACTGTTTACGTCACATAGGTCACATAGTTTGCTTTGTTTAAGCAATATACACACGATTTACGTAAATCTTAAACAGTTTACACAATTTGCACACAGTTAACTTACCTTTCACATAATTTACCTAATGTCCTCTCAGTTTCGGTAGTTTTCACAGAGTTTACATAGACTTCACATACTTTATATTTAGAATTTACAAAAGTTTACGACGTTTTACACAGTTTACGTATAGATATTACCGGTTGATCCTTGGAGATCAACTTTCAGATTGTCAGTCTCTTACTTGGACAGTAGGCAATGCGGGTTCGAGTCCAGCTATAGCTATTTCGGGTGTGGCTTTAGGGCCGGGGGTGTGTCAGGTACCTACCAGTCCGGGCATTTCGGTTAACTCCGCTCTTTAACCTTACAATTGTCTTCTAATGGAGAAAAATATATAAATGCATTAAAATACTTTGCACACGAAATTCGGCTGATAAATGTGTTTATCAGCATCTAGCTGAGCAGAATGCTAATACATCCTTTGCCGTAAAGTTTTGTGCAGTAACTACTGACGAATCAGGGGATCACGAAGAAATCATCATGAGAGAATCCACCCCCCCCCCCCTCCCGAAAAAAGAGAAGAGAAAAGAAGTAGCTAGACGAACAGTTACATTAAAAAGAGTACAAGTCTCGTGGGTTTCTCTCTGACGTCAATGGTTTTAGTGATGGTAATTCAAACATACCCCTTTATACAATATGTCTGTAAACGATGGCAGGACCTCAATCATAAGTTTCTTGCGGAACAAAATCAGTATAATGAAGCGGATATCTGATCTGGGTATTTTGGATTGTTTGCTGTGTGCCGCCGGTTCAAAATAGAACATCATCACGAAAGTTGAGGCTATGAGCTGAGGTGTATTGGTCGGTCATCTCCATTACAGGTCAGACAGACATTCCGCAGAGTTCGTCCCGGATGACGAGCCTGCAAACACACCCAGTCATTTCATCCCGTGAGTTTCAGACATCAGAGTTTCCCGTGGCTTATCAGAGACTATTTGCAGACGGCTCAGTGATTTCTCGCTCAAGGGCCAAAAAAGTTGCCAGATACAATAAACATTTCATCTCTCAAAGCGCCCCCCAACGTGCAATTTTCTGCAATTTTCCCCCCTGTCCGATATTGGTAGCGGGTCGAGAAATCAGACTGAAGATACGGGTGTTTTCTGATTACATTAGCAAAGTTTCGCTGGAAATCGTCGTCTGGTGATTTAACTTTCGTTTTCTCGATAGAAATTGCCAAGAAATTACATTACCCCTTAGTATTCAGCCAATTCATTAATCTTGTCCCCTCGACCTCTCTTTCCTAATCGTCCTCCTCTTAGACTACCTTGTCTCGTCGTCCGCGTGAGTCAGTTCAGTCTGGTGTACAAATCACAGCCATTTTTGTGAGGCATGTCGCAATACTCAGGCGCGTTTCGAAGAAATCATGCCTTATTTGTCTAAAAAAGCTAAACAGTCTAGGAATTAATCGAGTGATTACAAATTAATTTAAGTTACGTTCATAAACTAAAGAATTAGTTGCAGAGAAAGACATAAAGACAAACCTTTCTTGGACAGATATAGATGCAAACAGATATTTGCATTCTAAAATGTGCAAGTTCCTACTATCTAAGCACTTACGTGAACAGTTATAAACAGAATAAAACCCAACGTTACATAAACTGACAAGTCGCCGGAATCCAGCGGTTACGCATCGCCATTTACCAACTATGTTACCGTCGTTGCTATTCTGGGTTGTGGTCTTGTATATTATATTCTGGCTCTTCAGTACTCGATGAAATATTTTTAAGCTGATCTAACTGAAAGAGGATTAAACGTTCATACAGAGCTTTGTGAGGTTGAAAATTTAATGTCGCCATGTTCGATATGTGAACAGTTGCAGCTGAGATGAAAGCCGCAACTGAGATACATGGCTTGATTAACGCTAACTTGTAAACTAGTATGATACACGATTTGGATACTGATTTTTTTCATCCGCCATGAACACTCCGTGTTTGCATCACCACCGAAAACTTCTGACGGCTTCTCTTCCTAATGTCTTATTCTACATACTTTTAAGTTCTTCGGTGGTCGGTGTTAAACGTTGCTATTAGAAATGGCTCTTCTCTTTATCGACAAGGAACGCCCATTTTGGCTGACATCCGGTATTTGAACCATCTGTTCCCACACCTACATTTGAAGTCACCCAGCTGTTTGTCAACAGTTCTTTGAGGAACTGATTCTCATTACAACACCAACATGGTACACGATCTGGATGCTGGTTTTATTCATCCGCATAGAACATTCACTGGAAACTGTTGGCTTTTCTTCCTAATGCCTTTACTTATATACTATCTCAGTTCTTTGGCTTGTGTCAGTGGTCCTTTGGGACACTGGTCTTGCGATTATTGACCCGGAACGCGCATGTTGGTTGACGGCTGGTATACCAATGTCGGTTTCGACGCCTAGAGTCATGTCTTAATATTGTCGATCGAGGGAAGGAAATTCCAAATCCAGCGGGACTGTACTCTATTTAGTAGCTGGGCTCTTGTATTGTAGTGTTCGTCTTCATTTGGCTTCTACAGTAAAGTACCGGTTGTTTTATCCTTTCTGCTGTGTTTCATCGTGTTATCTTGTAAAGTAGGTGGGAAATCTGCCTTGTGAACATTCCACTTTACTTTCACAAACACTGTCTTACTCGCGCGAGACGCGATCGTGATAACAGCACTCTCTGACATATTAGATGAACGCTGATGAAGGATGACCTCATCGAGACTACGTTGCGAAAACAGACTAATACGAAAGACTACAGCGAAGAGAGTAAAGTCAGAGCAGCGACGATAGAGCGATGGTGACAAATGGCCACGCGTAACCAGTGAAACCCAGTCTCTATTCACTCTATTAGGGTTTTATTCTAACTCTTCAGGCAAATGGTCTAATAACATGAGTAGTTTCCCGAGGTGGTTAGTGTGCCATAGCAGCACAATGACATAGGAACCTATCACCAATCCAAATACCAGCAGAATTCTGGGTTCATGTAAGAATTCAATTTAAAATGACTATATAGCAAAGAGGGTAAAACCAGAGCTGCGACGCCTTTGTCAAAAATGGCTTCTTTTTCATCCGAGACAAGAATTCGAGGCTAATTCTTTCTATGGAGACTGCACGAAGACATCACGTCTCCAATCTGTTCAAAGACTTCCTGTAGCAGATTGGAATATCGGCTGAGTAACTAAAAATGACTGTGATATCAATGTGATCTTATTGACTATTATCTGAGCATGTCTCTGCTTGAATCAACATCGACAACACAAAAACGTCAACAGTCTTTTGACTGAGCTTTTGTATTCGCATTTGCCCTCATTATTTAAACACAGCGAAGTCAGGCTGGTCAGCTTTACACTACAATCACTTACGGCGGATCCCTTGTGCAGACAGCGCCATGACTGACGAGGTTTCAGATGACAGTCGCTGACGAGATTGTACTGCCAGTTTTTCTCTGTTATCCGATACTATGTATACGTTTCCGTAGCAGACACGATGCAGATTCCATGCCCGTGTCCCCCAGAGCACAGTAGAAAATTATCAAAACAAGAAAATAGGACGTTGAATGCAGGAAATCGTAAGGCCGAATTCTAAACTGACCATTAGTTAACAGCTACTTTGAAAGAAGAAAAAATCAATCACTATCTGTTCAGAGAAGTCGAGGGAAGCCGGGTTGGGGTTGGGGTGGGTGTAGAGGTGGTAGCCGAGCGGTTATGATGCTTCTTTTTCAATCTCTAGCACTCATGTGGGGACAGAGGGCCACTGAGATCTCCCGGTCTCCATTTAGTCCTCGATGGGAATTTCTTGTCAATAAGCGAGGGGCCTCGAAAATTTGTTCTGATTTTATTTTCATGTAAACTCAATCGTATGAAACAGTTGCATTCAAGGCGCAAATGAGTATATATTTTAATTAACTATAACTATTAAACTCGAGCATGGTGCACAACTTGGATACTGATTTCATTCAAAGAGATAAGGCAATCCTTGTGTTATGCTGCCATCAGTGAACACGGCTGACTGCTTCTCTTTGAATGAATCCGTGCTAATTTTATTTATATTATATATTTTTTTTCAGTTTTTGGTGGTTTGTGGTAAACGTTGTTTTGGAATTGGTCTTGCGATTGCTGACCCGAATGGTTCATTTTGAAAATCACATGTTGGTGAGTTCGTCGGCAAAGTTCGGTGGTTTACAAGAACTTCGGCTGCTGATACCTATAAAACTGATAACCATCGTATAAGTGAAGAATTCTTGATTATGGCGTTGAAAAACAAACCAACAAACAAATAAATAAATAAATAAATAAATAAATAAATAATCCCTTTCGTAAAACGGTTCCGCTACTAGACTGTCGTGATGCCATGGTACCGCGAACTAAGACGAGCTCTTCAAAGGCCATGTGCTTTGGTGTTCTCCGAGCACCACGGAAGTTTCCGCAGAGAAACGATCTTGGGTACGATTTCAAAGAGAAAAACTCAAACAAAAAAAAAATTAATAGTAAATTCCATTCTCGTGTTCACTTGGAGACATCAATCACTGTCTTGGTCGATTGAAATAAATCGATTTAAGCTGTCGCTATTGCTTGCTGTGGAACGTTGGCGCAAAATAACTAAAATTGCTGACGATTGTTTTACCCATTTTTCTATAAACTCATCGTTATTTATTACATTTCTCTAAAACACACATCCATGTATCTTATGCTTGGGGATTTGCGATTGGAATATGATTTACACGTCTGAAAGGTCCATGATTGTCTTTTGCTCTAGCCTGTTCTTTGCAGACTGATGTATGGCCCAGCCTGTTTTGGGGAGAGAGGAGGAGACG
The DNA here is from genome assembly GCA_016165875.1 of Acanthopleura granulata. NCBI lineage: Eukaryota > Metazoa > Mollusca > Polyplacophora > Chitonida > Chitonidae > Acanthopleura > Acanthopleura granulata. The sequence goes on from JABBOT010000051.1 coordinate 292,005, forward strand.
AGGGGTTGTGTGCATGTTGTCTGGAGTGTTTTGTGGGGTTTGGTGTTGGTTTTTTTTAATTTCGAAAATCGGTGTACATGGTGTAAAGGGTTTTTTGTTGATATTGTTTATTATTTTGGAGGATTGGTGTCCATGGTCTGAAGTGTTTTGTTGGCTTTATAAATGCAAGGCGTGAATTGTTTTCGTGACATCCATGGTCAGAATTATTTCAGGTATTGGTGCATGTTTAATATGCATGATTAATCCAGTGTGGGCTTGTGGGGCTGATGCTTTGTCCGAATTGTTTTTGGTGGGATTGATGCCAGGAGTTGATTGCTGTTTAGGGCTTGTTAATGAGGATTGTTTTTGGTGGGATTGATGCCAGGAGTTGATTGCTGTTTAGGGCTTGTTGATGAGGATTGTTTTTGGTGGGATTGATGCCAGGAGTTGATTGCTGTTTAGGGCTTGTTAATGAGGATTGTTTTTGGTGGGATTGATGCCAGGAGTTGATTGCTGTTTAGGGCTTGTTGATGAGGATTGTTTTTGATGGGATTGATGCCAGGAGTTGATTGCTGTTTATGATTGCTTGTTAATGAGGATTGTTTTTGGTGGGATTGATGCCAGGAGTTGATTGCTGTTTAGGGCTTGTTGATGAGGATTGTTTTTGGTGGGATTGATGCCAGGAGTTGATTGCTGTTTAGGGCTTGTTAATGAGGATTGTTTTTGGTGGGATTGATGCCAGGAGTTGATTGCTGTTTAGGGCTTGTTGATGAGGATTGTTTTTGGTGGGATTGATGCCAGGAGTTGATTGCTGTTTAGGGCTTGTTGATGAGGATTGTTTTTGGTGGGATTGATGCCAGGAGTTGATTGCTGTTTAGGGCTTGTTGATGAGGATTGTTTTTGGTGGGATTGATGCCAGGAGTTGATTGCTGTTTAGGGCTGTTTAGGGCTTGTTAATGAGGATTGTTTTTGGTGGGATTGATGCCAGGAGTTGATTGCTGTTTAGGGCTTGTTGATGAGGATTGTTTTTGGTGGGATTGATGCCAGGAGTTGATTGCTGTTTAGGGCTTGTTGATGAGGATTGTTTTTGATGGGATTGATGCCAGGAGTTGATTGCTGTTTATGATTGCTTGTTAATGAGGATTGTTTTTGGTGGGATTGATGCCAGGAGTTGATTGCTGTTTAGGGCTTGTTGATGAGGATTGTTTTTGATGGGATTGATGCCAGGAGTTGATTGCTGTTTATGATTGCTTGTTAATGAGGATTGTTTTTGGTGGGATTGATGCCAGGAGTTGATTGCTGTTTAGGGCTTGTTGATGAGGATTGTTTTTGGTGAGATTGATGCCAGGAGTTGATTGCTGTTTAGGGCTTGTTGATGAGGATTGTTTTTGGTGGGATTGATGCCAGGAGTTGATTGCTGTTTAGGGCTTGTTGATGAGGATTGTTTTTGGTGGGATTGATGCCAGGAGTTGATTGCTGTTTCGGGCTTGTTGATGAGCATTGTTTTTTTGGAGTTGGTACAAGGCCTGGGTTGTTTGTTAGCGGATGATACATATTCGAAATTGTTTTGCGGGGCTGAATCATGGTCAGGAATGTTTTTGTGGGCGCGAAAATGTAGTCCGAATTGTTTTCGTGTTTGGTTTGTACACGGTTTGGATTTTTTTTAGGGCACTGATGCATGGCTCGGATTAATATTAAGAGATTCTTGTATTGTCCAGATTTTTAAAGAGGTTGATATTGAAGCCTATTTCCTCTCTAAGAAGTTACATTAAAGCAGTCATGTAAGGAAAGGTGACCGATAAAGACAATTTAATCATTGTAACTATTGCTTATATAACGTGGAATACCAATGTTAAAAGAATATTTTTTCAACTTATCACTGGGCGACGAATATCCCGTAAAGAATGATCTGAAACTCCAAGTTGAGATAATTATAAATCAATGTTTGTATGTGACTGTATAATCAGACTTTGATATTAGACACGTATTTATCAAGAGTAAAGTATACAACGCTACAGCACGGAGGTAAAAACCAGAGCCGTAACGACAGTGTGATATTTGGCAAATGGTCACACCTTACCGGTGAAATCCGACCTCTTGTCTTTTTATCTGTCTATTTACCTCAGTTAGGGTTTTATTCTAACTGTTCGAGAAAGTGGTCAAGAAGTAACAACTTACCCCCCCCCCTCCCAGTGCCATGGGTTAGGCAGAAGCAATTGCAGTGATATTCAATGCAAAATACCAGATGTTACTGGTCTAGAATGACTCTAGACGCATAGGCAATTCAGTTGTATACTTTCCAAAAAATGTCTACCACACACGTCATTGGTCTCAGCGTCAATCAAAGGAAACGACAGCCAAGAAAAGTTTTTAATAGCTAACACAAGTTTGTTAAGAGAGTCTGTTGACACCAGAGCAGTTATATTCATTTGAATATAATTAAGATCTAATATATTCCAAAGCATCAATTGATTTTTTCCGCTTTATCCTTGGTGCTAGCGGTGGTATAAGCTGCTACTTTATAAGCGTTGTGACGTGAGAATCTTAACCAAAATGAGGTAAACTGACAACACGACGGATTTCATCGATGATGTGTGATCGTGTCCCAACACATCTGACAGACGATCACCTTTCCCAGGCTCTGCAGTTCAGACATTGTGAGCTCGGCAGAGCAGTTTTGAATTCTGGGCCATCTGGAAGCATCTGGTGAAAATCTGCAAACATTTACACATGTAATTAGAAAAACCATGAGCGATAGAGTTTCAGAGGGTCAGATTTTCTTATCCCTTTACACGCCTTCAACATGCAAGCTCCCCTTAAACGCGAAGGAGGGAAAGGTGGTATACATTTAGCTCCAACCTGGCTTCAAATCCACGTCTACTTCGTCTGTGATCCTCAGAGCACGGCTGCTGAAAGAGGTTTAGATTTGCTAACATAACGGAAGTCATGATAGGATTGCATACTGACAAAATCTACAGCTGGGTTAGATACCGATGTGTGAAGCTTAAGAGAAAATCGGACATCCGCCTGCTGGCGAAGGGCAGTTGACTGCGTGCCACGTGCAAACCTGCAAAATAATGTTCCTGCAGAGTACCGGGATTTGGCTGATGGACTAAGCATTCCTTATGCCTCGTCCGTTTGCACTGTTTTCATGTGACTGTAGAAGGTGTGATGATAACACAGCATTGTGAGATATTCTAGACCAGTGGCGCATAATAAAATCCGTTTAGCATCAACACATTCTTTTACATAATTCTGCTTAAGTCATGGCGCTACCGGGAGTGTAAGTTGTTACTTTAAACAGTTACATGAACCGTTGGCGTAAAGTTCTGTCTGAGGATAGAATGGTCAGTTGTCTTCCTTGCTGAGGTTTCACTCCCTTTGGGATATTCTTCAGTATTTGCCTACCTCGGTACCAGGTTGTAAGTGTTCTCCGGAAACCTATTTTTGGGCACAGGTTGATGGTGGAATCAGCTTTTACTATTATATGAAATAGGATATGTTTAAACGTCACTGAACAGTGATAAAACGAATGATGCAAAGTACAAAAGACCTAACATCAATTTAAATATAGAATAGAATGCAGATAGAAAAGATGTGAAATATAATTGACTGACAGGGCTGATAAGCATGGAATAAATTTACGAGCTTCCGGTGATGGACTGCCCGTGGAAAGCGGTGCACTTAGGGCCTGGGGTTTGCCGTCTTTTGATAGCTAGAAATAAAAGATGTTTGCCTAGGACAGCCTTTTTAAGGCAGTAAATATCTTCATTTTAGATCCACAATTTGTCTGCGTTGCAAACTGATGAACGGAGAATTTTCCAAAATAAGGCAGTGGTTATTTGAATGGATGCGTATTACAAATAAATTGCAACTTCTTCAGCGAAGCATAAAGAGAATGTCAGCGTGTAATCAGACGGACAATTTACACATTCGGAGCAAACGGAGTGCAGGATTGTAGGCAGCCACAGTGGTCGTCGGCAAAGAAAAAAAAAAAAGAAAAAAAAAGAAAGGAAGAAGAAGAAAAGGAAGCAAAAAGAGGTAAACGCTCACATCAGCATAATAACAAACAAGGAGTTGATAATTTTGGATGGCGATGGCGAATGCATTTTTTAATAAATAGGAGTACTTCGAAGTACTTGTATTACCATATCACGATCTCTGTACGGTATGTTATGTTGATGGTGGGATATCACATAAGTGAACATATGTGTATAGATATCAGTCCACCATTACAATATGCCTTGAAACGTGCTGTATTTAGTACAAAAATATCAAAACTGGGGGCAGGGGGAAGAGCTGTGGTCGTTGTGAGTTTAAGTCACTTTTCATGTGAAAATATTCACATATTTTGAGTTAACTTGTAATTTGAGTACAAATGCGAGTCTAATGAATCAAAGAAATAATAAACACAAAACCTGTTGTCTGATTCTATTTGCCTGCCCGGGAGCAAGAAGGACAGGAACTCTTGCCACAAAGCGCACGCGCGTTAGTTTCACGTAACTTCCATGCTGACCTGGACTCACTTGCACCAAAGCCCTCTTAACGTCACGACCACGTAGCTACCATATCTACAGAGCTAGTTGCCGTAGTATTTATTGCGTGCTCTTATTGCGGAGAGAACTCCCTGCAAGTGGGCCCTGTAATGTAGTAACTGCACCACCCTGGTAGTTACGTACGCGTAGCGTCCATGGTGACTAGGAGCCACTTGCACGAAGCCCTCTTAACGGTAAGAACGCGTAATTACCCTGAGAATGTGATACCTTCATTGCTGGTTGCCATTGTAGTTACTTGCTCGCAGCGTTAAGACGGCCTCGGGCAAATAAGTCCAGTACACGATAGTTACGTGCATACCTAGCGTGCATGCTGACCGGTATCTGGTACTTAGCGCTAAATGTGAGTTGTATAACGGACCTTACATGGAGTGATTTAGACTGTGATAGCAATGAAAACAACAACAACTTTCAATGGCCATCTTTTGAAAAATGGCGTCAGTGTTAGTGAGATTCGAAACCTCAGGACACCAGTATCGACTAGGACAGACTTAAATAATGCTCGTTGTTTTTCACATCTTTGTGAATTATTAATGAAAGAACAATTTACATGCGGCCCCAATTATTTTTATTTATTTGTGTGCATGGGGATCATCGTCCCATTCACGGCATTTCTTTGTTTGTCGTTGTTTGTCATTTGTTTTGTTGTCGTTAAAATTCGTGTTTAGTCGTGTCATTTTCCTGCGCTCTTCCAGTCGATGCCGGGAGATTTATTATTTAATATGTTGCAATGTACCCTTGTGTGATGTAACTGCACAAATAGCTTGACGTGACACTCTACCTGTATTGCCACGACATGGCTGAAACATCGCCGCTGTGGCGTTAAGCCATAAGCATTCATTCACCCTGCCTGTAACGCTAACATAAGGGCTGTCTAACTTTCTATACATTCTTACCCCTCGGTCATCATGGCGTGCGGGTTAAATACATTTATTTAGCTACTTATCTAACTGTTGCTTGACGCCACACTCCGATATGTTTCACTTATATCAAGGAGGCACAAATAACAGACAGACAAGCGCGCCTTTGTTTTTCTCGGAAGAAAGTGGGCAGCATGTCGTGTGTGAGAGAGTGTGATTGATAGAGAGAGAGAAATAATACTTCGATCAGAGCAACCATTTTGTAGGCGGACAAAACCGGAAATTGTCGAGCAAATCAAGCATCGGAAGTAATGTGAAATAGTGGTTGTTAAACCTCAAAAATGCAGTTGCGATGTGAAATAATTTTACACTTCACCATCCGTATAAACACTAGCTAGGTAAAAAATAAAAAAAAAGAGACGAGAGCCTTTTTGCTTTTTTTTTTTTATCCCAGACTTTGGAAGCCTTCTTTTGTTTCCAAAACAAAAGTCGTTTCCTGGAAATTGCGTATAGAAATGACATAACGGTTTCAGAAAAATGACCATGCAGTCAATGGTGCACAGTACCTCATCAAGATCCTTGTACTCCCGACACGGAAGCGGGAAAAAATAGCACGCCATAATTACATACTTCCTACTTCCGGCTTTCAAACTCTCAAAACTTAGCCAAACTTTGCTTTCCCCAAAGTTTCCCTCCCAATCGCATAAATCCGCTTGCAAAAATACCGCTGATGATTTATGTCCAATCACAGTTGGAGATTTTCGTGGTTATCCGTGCACACGTATAAAGCGAAGAGGAAGAGTCTAATTAACGTTGATCATATAGGACTGATGGTGAATTTGCGCAGTCCACTTCACGAGGTGTTATCGCTATTCTACTCCCGGCAGTGCCTCATCCTCCTTCAGCAGCCAAAGCCGGCCAAGTGCGTCACTTTTATAGTCTGGTCCCGATTATACATCGCACTAACAGGGCGGTCTCGCGGAGCCGGCGTTTAAGCGAACAGTCACCGCCCTCTACCACACAGGTCCTCTGCGAGTGTAACAGAAAATCGGAGCCCGAACCGTTTGGCGATTCACTACAAGCGGCTTGTTTCACGGTGTGTCTATTAAAACGCTCTTACTTTCCAATCGATCAGGCGATATCCAGCCAGTGGTACTAGTAAAGGCGTCCGAGGAGTCTCCAGGCGAACAACCACCGTTTCATCGTTCCGCCATTGATTTATTGAGCTAGTCATTCGATTGGCTGAAGAGACTGGTCGGCATGGAGGCACGTGGTGGGCGTCACAGTGCTATATGAGGGCCAGTGTCCTTTTTATTCGGATATCGACAACTGGACGACGGCAAGACTTCTCCAGACAAAGACAAGTTTGTGAACAGATCTGAATAATTTAATGTCCATTTGGAAAAGTTTCCCTCCAAAAAGAGTTTTCGGGACCCCCCAAGGACAGTTGGACGTTAACAGGTGTCCGGTTTAACGCTTTGAAACTGTTTTTGTCGCCCAGAAGGAGACGACAAGGCGAATAGTGAGCATTGGTATCGGACGCTATCGGGACGAAATTAGGTAACAGGATCCAAAAACTTCTGCGGGACACGCCAAAAACCGGACGGTAAAAGTAGGAGGGTCGGAAAGCGGATCGTCTCATATTAACGCCGCGTCTAGTCTTATTTCGTTACTTATCTGGATTCTGTCGAGCCTCACAAGAAACAGCGGCTAATTGTATCGCGCCCATTGTTCTATCAGCGCCCCGTACCTTTATATTTTGGAAGCTTTCCAAACCGTTTCGCATTTAACGGTCGCCTGACACTGCGGGCTTAGGAGAAAGTGCTGTACCCAGAGAACTGAGTGGACTACGTTGATCTACTGAGGGGGAAAAAACAAACCGACGTAACAGAAAGCTGGTCGGTCGCTCCTGGCAACTCTACAACTGTTCACTGAACGGGCACTGCTTTAAGACCCGGAAAAAAGAGTTTTCTTCATTTTTTTCCTCTTTCACTTTTTTGTAAATTAAAATTCCAGTTTTTGGAATTTCTCAAGAACTTGCACCAACATGAAGATTCTCGTATCCATAGTGCTTTGCAACGTCATATTCGCTGTGCATGGTAAGTATATACTGCTCTATTTGTTTGTCAATTCAGTTTAGATGATGCCACCTGTAAATGCTTTTTTATTGCAGATTGTTTTCAAAGTTTCCAAGTGAAATATTTACAGTTATCTTTCCCGCCCCACGTCACGTCTCCCGGTGGGAATTATTTCTAGCCGTAATTAGCTCGATACGATGAAGATGTGAATTTCATAATTTGTCAAAGAGATATTTCACACTATAGCATTTTAAAGAGTTCAGCATGGGACAGTTATTAAACCACCAGTTGTCCGATACGACGAATGTACGAATTTCATAATGTGTTAATGGGATATTGCATACTAGCATTTCAGAAAGGTCAAGAAAAGAGAGTTACTTGTTTACTGTACAACGGTCAGTTGTCGGATGCCTTAGTTTCAAGATCAGAACTTTACCTTGACATGCGACACCATATCACCTTCGCGTTTAATACATGCACTATAAGACCGTTAATGGGTAAATTTTACGTTCGGTCTGAACATTTCCATCGTCGTTGTTACAATGGTCAATAGTTCGATGGCCAGCTTTACTTTCACATGCGCCACCACCTTATCTTCCTGCTGTAAGCACGCATCTGGCTATTTTGTATAGAAAAACTTTTTCAACATTACGTTTAAGATCGAAAGTTTCCATCCTTCTGCCGGAGACTGTTTTTGAAACTGTTTCTCGCCTCGTACTAATCAAGTTAAGTTTCTTATTAGAATTAGCGTCCTTTTACTAATGGCATTGCCCCACAAAACACTGATGGGTCGGCGGTACAATATCTTTGCCCACTTTTGGAGGACGCTTTCAATGGATGAATGAATTCTTTTTATCTGTTCGAAGCATTATAGATTTCCTCTCGCTCGATAGTATTTATTCAACCTTATTCCGAGTAAAGAAAGCTCAACTAAATTACGGGTTGAAAAAACACAGAGCAACTGTCATGTTTGGTACACTTCAAATTTCGAGAAAAGTAATTTTCTTGGCCATAAATTTGACAACGCTGGACAAAGAATGCAGAAACATCGGAAACGTTTTAAAGTTCTGTTTTTTCGCTATGAAAGCCGAATCATTCCGGGCCATATAATGAGTGAAAGGCGTCTCGTAAATGAAGGGATACCGAAACTTCCAAGTGGTCGTATTTCAGCGGTTTTGTGTGACAAAGACAGAAGTGTGTTGTTGTTATCAGAGTTTGGCGGGAGCGTTCTCAACAATCTATTGTTGGGCATTGGGCAAGATTTAGAACTTCTTAACCAGGGCAGAACACTTTTCAAAGATGCGGACCTTACTGCACATGGAATATGTTGTTACGAATCTTTCTGTCATTGCGCCATAAAACCTCCTCACTAATCCGATACGTGATATCCAAAATAACTTTTCCCGAGAATATGATATATGGTTTTTGTCTTTAACTGCATTTTGCAGACATTATAAGCAGGCCGTTCCACTTAGTTTTTTCCCATTCTTTTAACGCTGTGGAAAATTTAAGTAGTGACTATTTTCTTTTTCGTGCTTTCATCGAGCACCAGACTTTTGACGATACTTTATCGTTCCTATCGTTATCTATCTTAAGGGAAAGACGCAAAATGCTTCGTGCGTTGTTTGAGTTTTACGAAATTACTACTCGTGATTATCTCAGTACTACATACGGCTGCTCTCTCTATATAATCGATCAACAAGAAACATGATATTTACTCCCTTTAACTCATATTACCATTTCTGCGAGAAACTCGGCACCGCAAAGGCAGGTGCTATATTTCATCTATAATCATATTTTGAATTTATGTTATTTACTCCTCTCCTTTGTTAGCCAGGCTGTCAACGGGCGTGACCATTGATACAGTAAATTGTTAAGTGTTGCCCTAAAAAGTTGGAACCAGGCCATGACCGGAAGAAAACTGTCAAACGGCTATGTTAATATGCCGATTATACGAGACCTGGAGTGATCATGTTCCCCTACATCGCTGCATTAATTTGTTGAGTTCGTCTTAAGTCATTTGTCTGGCAAACGTACAGGTACGCTTCATCTTCGGCTAGAAATCTGATAATTCTCTCTCACACAACTAAGTCCTAGATATGACAGGCTACACGTTATAACGTTAAGCCTGTGACTTTACTAGTGTTTCGATGTAAACACTCATGTGTATATGTATATGTATCTAGTTGTATACTGTAAGGCGAGTTAAAAAGTGCTCAGAAAAGCCTAGAAATGACCTGGTTTTCGAGCCAAAGTTCCTCAAGTGGGACGGATGTTGTCGAGTGAAATCCCGCAGCTCGCCTGTTCCACTTTTATCTATTACACCCTGACCCCGTATAACAGTTCAGGTTTTGGTGTAACCAAAGTTAACCGCCCTCTCGCGACCTACTCCGCGATTTGACCGACTGACTATCCCACGGTGTTGTTGCGGAGAGGGTGCCAAGCGTTCTGGTTAGAACAGGGTCAGATGTGTGGTTGGAACATAGCAAGAAGTGTGGTTACCAAATCCCTAAGAATGTTGGGCCCCACAAGCGGTCCCCCGCCCAGCGCTTCCCCAGCGATCCCCACCAGTTTAATGAGTCCTTGAGGTAGTAATCTCCGGCAGTTTTCTATTTTCACTCGAGCGTCACTGAAAGACACGTTATATAACAGCCCTAAAAACGAGGATAGTGTGGCCTCTTTATACATCGCGTTGAATAACATCGCCTTGAGTGGGCATGCGCGTGGACACGAGCGACTGAATCTGCTGGTCACTAATACTGTAAAACTGAAAAAACAACATAAACATCGGCACTATACATGGATATTAGCCAGCCTCAAAACAGGTGCATGATTATATCTCCGGTTTCACACTGTGAAACAAATAAATTAACAGATAAACTAATAAACTAAGAAGTATGTGACACTCTTTTCATCTCTTGTGACAAAATGTTTTGGGGTTTTTCTTGAAAAAACTGATTGGTAAAATGACCCAGTTCTGGATTTGAACTCCGTGCTTAGGTGTCAGTCGTCATACACGTATCTGTCAACTTATTGACAGATTTGGCCACAATGTGACATACCATCATTGGTGAAAGACAAGCAGTCTTCAACGAAAACGACCACGGGAGCTTCGTTGACCACTTTTGTCGCTAAGGTGCCCCACGAACAGTAAAAAGTGGGAGAATCCACAAATCCCCTGTTCCAAGCCTGGTCCGAACTCACAACTCGCCCGTGTGTTCTAATGACTGAATAACAAGCGCGTTAACCATTCTAACATGGCGGACTCCCAGCTGACACCTGCCACTTTTGAAATTTGGTGTGAAAATATTTGTTTATTTGTTTCCTTGAAAGGTGTGCTCAAGGATATTTCGCTAGTACGACAAGCGGCCAACATTATCTTAAGAAGCAACCGTCCACAGGTTGCTGGTATACCTAATCACGCACAATCGGGGAGGAAGGCAAGTAACATTAGCTGGACTTAAAATACTACGTACGGAAGGTTGATATGGCGAGAGCACTATCAAAATACAAGTGCATATGTTATGCAGGCGTGTCCTCCAAGCCTAAAGGCCTATTGTTTACCGCACGGTTAGGGCCACGCATCTCTGCGTGCATCTGGCGTGAGTTGACACATGATACGACCCGTTATTATATATTTTAGTACCGGATAATTATCCGATTTAACGCGACCTGGTCCCGTTATCCGCTAATTAGTCTGTCTATAGCATACACACACGCAATAAAGCTTCTAATTTTCCCCCCGCTTTTTGTCTTCTACCGTAAAGAATTTGCCGAAAAAAAAAGAATTAGTTCGCGTTCCAAAGTCATTCCGTGTCATTTTTCGATTTTGCTTTTTTTTTTTAGTTTCTTTCTTTTTAAAAGAAATTTGACACGCTTTGTCTTAATGCAGGTGAAAGGTAGCATAGAATTACTCATTTCATGCTAGAACTTGTGTGGCGTGTGCAGAGAGAAAAAAACTCCAAACTACAACAACTGGTTTCTGCTTCGCTTGGATGGTGGATTGATTACAAAGGTGTTGGAGAATACTTGAAATGGTCTGACAGGAATGGCTATTAATCCAAATGCAGCTAGACACCGACGAAATTGAATGTGAAGGACACCTTTTAGACATAGGTAACGTTACGCAAAACATGACGCCAGTATTTTCCGCTCCTCCATGAATCGCTAAGATTAATCCAATTTTGAAATCCCTTTCAAGCCGTTATTAACGTTTATCAAGGATTCGCAGGTTGAATGTTTCAGCGTCAGTTAACCTGAGCGTACCTGACATCACACGTTTATACTCGCACACCTAACGGTGTACTGGGTTTTAGTGCCGAAGAATCAAAGCTAATTGGTAAAAATAAATGGACGCCTGATCTCTGATCAATTTGTCAGTCAGTGAATCACTAAGTCAATGGACTGGTCATTTAGACAAGCTGCCAGTGTTTGAGGGTAAAGCTCATTGCGTCTCTCGAGACGTCTTCACTCAACTAGCCAGTCAGCGGGTCGGCTAGTTTGTCTGTCCATTAGCCGAATATTCAGTTATTAAATCTGTCTGTCTGTCTGTCAGTCAGCTAAACAGTTTGCTAATCAGGGAGGCTGTCAGTCATTCAGCCTGCCAATCAGTCGGTCAGTCAGTCGGCCATTAAGACAGTCGGTTACTGTGTTACTGTGCCTATCAGTGAATCTGTTAGCCAGTCAGTCTGTCATTTATGCCGTGGACAGCATGCTGCCCAGTGAGTCAGTCAGCCAGTCCGTTAGCGTTATTTATTTGATTGATATTTTACGCCGCACTCAAGAATATTTCACTTATACCACGGCGGCCAGCATTATGGTGGGAGGAAACAGGGCAGAGCCCGGGGGAAACCCACAGATTGCCTGTCAAATCCCAATTTAGCGCTCACACGGCGTTGGGACCGATAGTCAGAGAGTTTACGGTAAAACCCAGTTAACACCCATGATAACAGTGTGCCCAAGAGCTGACATGAGTTTTAACACCTTCGTAACCTAACACCGTCGCCGCCTGTCACATCTCGCAGAATCCCGCATTATCTCGCACATCTCGGTAGAATGTGTCAGCCACTGTCTCTATATCACACGTGCACTTGTCAACATATGGCGTGGTAATTTGAGAACAAGATTATTCGTACAGAGATCTAAATGTCACCGGACCTTGTTCATTCAATTACATAAACTAATTTAATGGCTTTTATCTTCTTGGGGGGACGAGGGGGAGGGGGGAACGTCTTCAGTTGTCTTCCAGTGTTTAAGGTATCTCCCAAGCTTTACTGGAAGAGCCATCTGGCGGGAAAGTGGTGCACACTTAATTATTGCATTGGTGTTTCATTTATGTATACATTTGATTTTTGTTTTTTGCCGTACTAAGGGATATTTCACCCTCATGGTGGGCATTATGTACGAAGAAAACCATGCAGAGCCTCGGGGAACCACGGTCATCCGCAAATTGCTGGTAGATCTTCCGGCCAGCGGGAATATTTATTTATTTATTTGATTGGTGTTTTACGCCGTACTCAAGAATATTTCACTTATACGACGGCGGCCAGCATTATGGTGGGTGGAAACCGGGCAGAGCCCGGGGGAAACCCACGACCATCTGCAAGTTCCTGGCAAACTTTTTCACGTACGGCCATTAGAGGAAGCCAACATAAGCTGGTTTTGAACTCGCAGCGACCGCATTGGTGGGAGGCTTCGGGTCATTGTGGTGCGATAGCGCGCTAACTGACTGCGAGGGGGAATAGAAGGAAGCCGGTCGGAGCTGGACTTGAACTCACAGCGACCGCTTTGGACATGAGTGTTTCAAACCTATTGAAAGCTTTTTCACTTTAGTCACAAAATTCATGGCCGCACGCCTAACTTTATCCGATCAGTATCATGTGTTGTGAAACAGTTTTATGTTCTCAAGTAAAATACCATCGCCATCTAACCGAGCTTTAAGTTACTATAAACTGCTTTCTACAGATTTGAGCGATGCTTTCCAGACGGATGCTTGAACCATCAAAGAACTATCCCTCTTTTAATCTTCGGCCAGAGCCACCAGTTGGATGTAATCATCTCGCTGCTATCCTAACCGTATATACACAACTGACAGCCTTCCTATGCAAACGTATATCAGCTCTGCCTACATTTGACTTGTACAGAACCTGGTCTGTATGTGTATCTAGTCAATGTTCGCCGGTCTGAGCCCAAGACATCATTTCGCATCCATGTCAAATCGCCCTGGAAAGCGACATACCAATTCATTATCATGAAAAAAAACCCCTTTCATTTATACTACTCAGTGACCAGCACATAGCTCATCGATCAACTTATTCCGCCCTATATATGTATATGATTGATTTGATTTGATTCGATCAATAGAATATAAAGCCGCTCTAACGCCCGTTTTTTGTTAAGGGCCGACTTAGCTGATTTCTGCTTCCGATGTGTGACTCATCGGTCGTCGACATGCAGCCGTAGTGAGCCAGTTCATCTTGTTGAAGTTAGCGAATGAAAGACTCAGTATGTAGGTAAATCATTAAAAAGAGTAATGAACTGCAATGTAACTGTAGTAAAATCAGTCAACCAAGGTATTTATTTAACTACACCGATAATCTGTCAGTCAATTGGCCTGTTACTGTGCCAAAGAATTCAGCGAAACCAAAATAACAGTACGTCCAACAGTTACCAAAGGTGTCAGTCTTGCAGTGAGTTTGCCAGCCAAGCCACCAGTAAGTCGGAGGCTTAAAACCATATTGATATCACTGGCTCTGTAAAGACGCAGGGAGTAAATGTGATACTGTTTGAAGTTATCTGTAAAACTGCGATTTGCATTGAGCAAAAGATCTACTGGTTTCAGTACTTTGTAGAAACTGGATTTACAGGGGGCAAAAATCATATTGGTTGCGATGAGATGTTAAGGCACGATTTTACAGAGATCAAGGGTAATATTGGTTTCATTGTACTGCAAAATTGCGGCATGCAGAGAGCAGGTAACTGGTTTCAACACACTGCAAAGAATCAGGGAACAAAAGTAATATTGGTATCAAGGTACCAAGAATTTGCAAACTACAGTCAGAAAGCCTATGCGCTGTTGGTCTGAATGCTCCGTATTCGTCCAACACACGCATCCAAGTGCTCTGAAACATTCGCCCTTGCGCTGTGTTCTCGACTCTGCAGGTTTCAACTTACAAGTTGATCAATTGAACAAAACTGCCGCCTGGTACAATAGGAACGATCGTTTTCCACCCAAACAAATATTATGGCTGGATGAATAATTTACAGCGACATTGTATTGTGAGGTGCGTTCGGGTTACAGTTAACGTATTGTCAACAACTCAAGTTACATGACATACACCCAGTTATCTTCATTAGGCATGCGCTTGGATCGACCAATGAAATAGTTTGTTGGTCAGCTGATTGGTGCGTGATTGAAGGAATCGAAAGTTCCTTTTGACATACTCGTTTTTGCATCGATGACGTCTACAACTGCGGTTGACCTTTTGAGCAAGGAATTGTTTCAGTAATTGAGTTGTGTAGGGTTTGTGCGACCAAGGGAATAGGAAAAAAATAAAAGAAACAGGTTCATCGAGTTGTTTGTCTTTTGTGTTAAGATGATTATTTGAAAGTATTATTTATCATTTATTATGTCATTAATATACAACAAAGCAAATTTGACAGAATAAGTAAAACGGAATGAAACAGAAGTTACAGGTGAGTTAGTTCACGTGGGAGTTTGGTCTTTGCAAATACCTCAAAAGGGAGCTTCTTGGCTTGACACCAAGGATTTCAGGCAACATGACTTTATCTGCCTCCATTTCAAAAGGGCTGGATCTCTTCCAAATCCATAAGTTGTAAGACATTCGATTATTTCAGGGTTATTAATGGTTTTGACAATGTATGTCTGGGGCAGTCATGCTTATCTACCATTCTGGTTGTTAAGGAAGGACTTTGTCGAATACATCACGGCGACAAATTCACTATTAACGGCTTTAGGTCTAGGAGATAATACTCAATAAGAGATAGTGATACGCTTCCGTCATAACCACCAACACAAGCACCGCTAATGCACACGCCATCTTCTATTCGCGCAGTCGCATACTGTACCAACGACACTGATAGATGGGGAAAATACGCCATTGTTTTTATGACGTCAACACGTTCGGTTGTAAACCCCGCCTGAGAAATCCTCCATACTTAACATCTGTTGAAGTCAGCATTAACTTTCAACACAGTCCCCCTCTTCTGATTTCCATTTACGTTTCCATGCTGAAAAAGGGGCTTAATCAGCACGATAAGTAACCATTGTCATAAACAAGGCAACTAAACCCCTTGGGTAGTGACCCTTAAGGAGATTTTAACTTTAAAACTGTTGCAAAGCCAACAATAGACACTCACACAATACAAGTGTACAGGACCACGCCATGATACTAAATAAGGGGCTTAGTCAACGTTACACATAAACACAAGGTTTTGTTTCAGGTGATCAGACTTGAGTTTTGTTTCCAACGGCCAGTTTACGCCATGTTTATCTTACATTTAATGGCAATATATTTTTCACCGGGTTAAGGTCCAAGCCTTAATGCTACAATAAATACAATGCTAAATATGTTTGTCTGCCGAACCGAATAGAAACCCCGTCTCTGCGTCGCTGGCTGTGTTCAGCGTGATGCTTCTCTGATACACCGGTATTACAAGAAGACGAAACCTGTCATAGATATGCTGGTTGTCCTCATATCTCTCGCTTATGATTGCTGTCGGATGTTGATATGCAGAAGTAGGCGTGGAAAAAGGTATACCCGTCGTCAACCAAAATGGTCGTTTCGTGTCAGTAATCGCAAGTCTACTTTCAGAATGCAACGCTTAACACAAATCATCAAAAGAACTAATTAGATATTTAAGGCAAAGGGAATACTTTTGAATACAAAGTTTATTCGTGCAAATGCTTTTATTCTTTGGTGCGTTTAGTTAGGTTTCAATCCGGATAATGCTCAATACTCGCGACGTAAGCAAATGAAGTTCACAGCATAGAGAGTAAAACCAGAGTAGCGTGGACACTGCGATAGTCGGTCACACGTACTCTGTGAAAAGACTGGGTACAAATTTACACATCCACAAAACACGTGTATCAGTGGTACACAAATTGTGCATTAGTCATACACACGTCATTATGAGTGTATTATGTAAACTACACAAAGCGTGTACTGCTAATACACAGAATTATGTGAATGTGGATTGTTTCTCCACAGTGATGAGTACAACTCGTACACTGCAGTTTTTAGAGAGTATCCAGTAAAATTATGGCCTCTTCACAACTGACTTAGACACACGTGCCAAATCCGGAGATCGAAACCAGTAGTGATGTTCTTCTGTCTGTAATTACTGTAAATGCTTCAGTGGCATCAACGTACATGCCCGCATAGCCCCATGGCTGAAGGAGAATGGAGTTAAACAAACACAGTGATGTTACTTTTAAGTTCATTAGACGTCATTACCCCAATTGCTCAGGATCTTCGCCTATGAAAGAGCAACTTTCATGGCAATTTGTGCACATTTTTTATTTTGATTTTGGAGACAATACTACATTTGTTAGATTAACCAGTTTCAGGGCTTCACAAAAAGTATAATTTTAGCAATCAACACAGAACAATGCCTTCAGAATATGCTTGAATAAACATCTTGCAAACATGCGAAAAGGTTGAAGAATAGCAGCAGCCTAGAATTACTTGGAATGCCGTGTTGTCATCACATAAACAATGCAAAGCCGCGAAGAATGTGACGTATACAGGTACGTAATTTGACAAAACATATCAAGAGTCAATACGCAAAGACGT
Organism: Acanthopleura granulata; assembly: GCA_016165875.1. NCBI lineage: Eukaryota > Metazoa > Mollusca > Polyplacophora > Chitonida > Chitonidae > Acanthopleura > Acanthopleura granulata. The sequence goes on from JABBOT010000051.1 coordinate 309,290, forward strand.
TTATGGAAGGTAGATATGAATGCGCATGTGCAACTTTGTACATACCAGCACTTGTATTTGGAAAGGTGTATCCCACTATTACACGCTTAACATCCTGTGACTTGTTAATCTAGAACTAATGCAATCTCTACTAACATCATCACCAGCACATGCCCTTGCATCTGGATTAAATGACGCTCGCGAGTCGACCCCAGCTCAACCCCCCAATCCTTCAACAGGACCCCACCCGTCAAGGTCAAGGAGTCTCTCTTAGTTTGACCTTTACTGGATTTGTCTCAATTTTACCCGGTAATCATATCGCCTTTAGGTCGCCCTAGGAGTGCGGCCAGGTTTAATACAAATATCGTACTCACTCACGGGAGCAGAATTAATATTGATTATGACGTATCATGAATAAGGTGTAATTTTCGCCCTGAATCTGTAGCGCCCCTCATTTGGCGATCCTCTGCCATTCGTGGCACCAGTCCTATAGCCAATAAACCGAGTCCGTTTTCGTTTGTGGGGGCGTGTGTACGTGTCAGTCCTCATATTTTGGGTGAAGCCACGGCTAAATGCATGACGTCACCATCTCGAGTGCTTTTCACAATTAACTTCTGAGAGGTATTCAATACCTCGGGTTTCCCGTATTTTCCAGTGTATAAGATGGCCGCGGAATTCCGATGACGTGACGTCACCGACATCGTTGAATACTCACGTGGTGCGGTTGTTTGAGAGAGTCGTTGTTGTGCGAAAAAGGCTCTTGTAATGTGGACTCTGCGTCTCATGCAATGCAGATTGCAGCCCTGTCGTTTCACATGCCTGAAGTTTTCTTGCTGTTTTCGCTCTCCGGATTTCCTTCACTTGCGAAAATTCCTCGACAACGCAACTGCCACACGGCAAGCATTATGGACAGCTTCGATCTGAGCTGTTTGAATCACAAAGTAGATTCCGCATAGTCTGCATTCTGGATAAATTTTCATCTTTACTGGTTTACGACTGAAGAAATGCTGAGTTTAAATTGGGTTTATAAAAATCAGCGCTAGTAATGCTAATGATAATGCTAAAAATCAGCGCTAGTAATGCTAATGATAATGCTAAAAATCAGCGCTAGTAATGCTAATGATAATGCTAAAAATCAGCGCTAGTAATGCTAATGATAATGCTAAAAATCAGCGCTAGTAATGCTAATGATAATGCTAAAAATCAGCGCTAGTAATGCTGATGATAATGCTAAAAATCAGCGCTAGTAATGCTAATGATAATGCTAAAAATCAGCGCTAGTAATGCTAATGATAATGCTAAAAATCAGCGCTAGTAATGCTAATGATAATGCTAAAAATCAGCGCTAGTAATGCTAATGATAATGCTAAAAATCAGCGCTAGTAATGCTAATGATAATGCTAAAAATCAGCGCTAGTAATGCTAATGATAATGCTAAAAATCAGCGCTTGTGAAAGAGTAAATAAAGCTGATTTTTAGCATTAATCTTACACGTTGAGTCATCTTTGAACTCTCAGTTTACAAAATGTTTAAAAACCACGTTTAAAAACCGATACTATAGAGTTGTCTTTAAGTATAGCTCAAGCGGGCTTACCCATAGATTATTATCTATAGAGGCTAAGGCCTAGCTCATTCCTACTACCTGCAGCCAACATACCCTGCTGTCCCTCTCAGTTTGATGTTGCCATCAGTAAAACATTTATTTCCGTAAACTCACATGTCTAAGCTGTTCGTTGTCCTGTGTTGTCCTGTCGCACATCCTCTAGTACATGCACACGGGCACAAAACTCCTCGACGGTAGATCCATTTCGAAAGTCATTCCCGCCGGACTCTCCATGTTGATAACTACGTCATCGTTCCGGGGGCCCGCTTTCGTGTTGTTGTTTACTTCCGAATCTCGGTTGGTAAAATCCGGTCAGAGCCGCGTACTCGACGAACGGGCCTACGATTCTCGGTCGTTAAAGTCCTTCGACTAGCGGACCCCCAAAACGATGACGTAGTTATCAACATGACCAGTCCGGCGCGAATGACTTTCGAAATGGATCTACCGTCGAGCAGTTTTGTACCCGTGCGCATTCACTAGAGGCTGTGCGACCGGACAACACGGGATAACGAACAACTTAGACATGTGGGTCTACGGAAATAAATGTTTTATTGATACTGAGAGGGACAGCACGGTGTTGTTAAAATACGGCTGCAGGCAGCAGGAAGGATCTAGGGCTTAGTTTCTATATATAATAATCCATGAGTAAACCCGCTAGAGCTACCTTAAGTACTGACTTTGCGCAGTGAGCCTGAGTATTTTATACAGGCGGAGTATGCAAACCGTGCTTGTTGCTCGAAATATACCTGTTAAGTAAACCATACTGATAATGCAGGGGATACTTATTATCCAAACCAAAACTGTTATGCAATTCATACTTTTCTTGCAAACCATACACGTTATGCACAAAAGTATATTTTTTATTTGACAAAGCACACCGGGTGTGCAGACACATACTTCTTACATAATCCATACTTAATTGTTATGCAATCTCTAATTGTTATTCAGACGATACTTGTTACGCAATCCATATTTGTGAGACAAATCCTACTTGTAACCCATGTCGTAGGTGTCAGACAAATCACACTGGTGACCTGTTGTGGTGGGATGTGAGTCGAGTACACACTGTGCACACGAGACGAGGTTGTTGATAACAATGTACCTCGGGGAAGGTCAGATTTAGAGTGTATCCATGTTCACATACCTAAGTCTAATAAGTCACCCCCGAGTGAATTCCTGGGGAATGGGGGAAGGGGGACGGGGGTATGTAAACGGACAGGTGTCTAAGTTATTCAGATTTATCCCACTGACTAGTCATGCAAAAATCATACCCGAGTTTTAATAACACCGCGGTTGCTATCATTAAGTGCACGCAACGCAGTATATCTTGCTGGGTGATGCGTTCATTAATTCATTAATGCGCGGAATTATATAAACAAGCGTTAGAACATCCGCCTGCAGAAAGTGGGTGACCAGGGCATTTCCCTTATATGGAAACGTGGAAAGGTACGAGTCCGCCCGCACCTATCGATGAAGGCGTCCAGGTTAAGGACGTCGGGGGCTACTGGAATGTAGAGCATACCGTAATGTGAATCTCAGCGTCAAATCCGCCATTCGTACACCACAAGAGCACCATGAAGGGAGTGTTCCCAGTCAATAATCGTGAGATCCATTTCCAAAACAATACATAACACCAGTCCCCAAAGGAATGTATGAGAAATAACACGTAGTAAATAAAGTTGGTAACATGTAAGAGAGAATTGGTTAGCAGTTAATGATGCGCTGAAGACAGTCGATTTTGTACACATGAAATCCAATTCAAAATTCAAACTCGTAGCCAGTGAATAAATTCCAGGTCTTCTGGGTGTTTGTATTGATGACAAATTGTCAATATGTAAGTATGAAAAGTGCCTTCCAAGTAAATTCTTTATTGCCTTGTGAATCGAGAAGTTTACCAAACTAGAGAAGAACTGCATATTAAACGCTAATATAACTGTTCAAGGTACAACCTTCTTTATTCAACTTCAATGGATGGCTTTGAATGAGAAGTTAATTTTGAATTCGTTCGTCTCTTATTTAGTGCCGGAAACTCTCAAGCTACACCAGATGCGATTCCACAGAGCAAGTTCTGACTTGAGTAAAAACTCAAATGTGATTTAGAGTTTCTTTTTTTTTTTTAAATCTGACTACTGCATAAACGTTTTGTCGACACAAGTGAGTCAGAATGTCAACTTACAGTACGAAAAAGCTTAGCATAGTGAGGATGTTTTCAATTTTGATTAGACTAACTTCAGAAATGTTTTTGTGGAATCGCTCCCAGTCAGTCAATGAATCGATGAATCAATGAATCGATCACGAATACTTTGATCAGTACAATTCAATCATTTCAGCCGATCATTGTTTGTATCTGCCCGTCGGCAATGCAACCAATCAATAACTTTATCAACGAATAGCTATAGCTGATCACTCATTCAACAATTCACCTCGGCAATTCTCCATAGTTTTCAACAATTTGAATACGTTCTGTACCAGTGAACCGTCCGCTGCCTGGCTGATCTCACATCACAAGCTTTCGATGGGAATTACACGGCGCCTAAGCTGCAATGGCGACAAAAACCTAAGTTCAAACATCAAATCGCTTTTGACTGCCGAAGTCTTTTACATCGGGTACGTCTAATAGCCGGACCTATTCAATGCGCGGAAAGTCTGATTCAGTGACAAGCGGGATTAGGCCGCGGGCTATCGCTGACATCGCTGTAAAGCTCTGAGGAGCTGACAAAAGCCGACGAGTGCCAATTGAGACTAAATGTTTGGAGAGGTCTTCGCCAACAGATGGAGTCGCATCCCTGGGGAAGGCAAGGAGGCGTTCTTAGCCACCATAGTGCGTGCCCGCAAGGCATTATGCTCCCATATTTACTAGAAATGTTTGTTCGCCGCCTTGTGGCTTATTCCGATCATCCACTGAGTCTGTCTTAATTTAGACACGTGCGCAGAGGTGCCGATGATCGGTCAAGACGCTTAGCAACACAAGCCAATAAACCGGAAACACTGCTGCAAGACCACAGCTACTAATTTACTCTCGCCTAATTGGTTAAAATTTCTCCTCTGACAAAGAAAACGGCATGTTTGCTTTATGGGTTATTTTTGGACGTTGCCTAGTTCGTGATTAATTTCAAACACAGTTTTTAACCCTGGATTTGGAAATATATGTTTTTGTCCTTCGCAACTACCCTCCGAACAAGCTTGGGCATTAGTTCCATTTATGAAATTTCAATGACAAGAAACAGGACAACCACATCTCCAACAGAGCGTCTGTCCCCAAAACAGGAGAGAGCCAATTTAACAGGACGGAAAACGCAAAAATGAAGTTATGGTGTGCAAAAAGGGCATTAAAACTGTATCTGAAAATATATTCACTAATTTTTAATTTTTTCCCAGCAACAAATTAAAGACAGTCAGATGTTTTTATAGACCATATTGATAATGTGTGTCATCAATGATGTCTTTTGTCTGACACTAAAGCATAACTTTAATGTCGTATCAGCACTTTCATACGCAGGTGCACATTACAGGAGTGCGATTCATTTGCGAGAATTGCATTAGGAGCGGGACATAAAGGTGTAAAAAAAAAGTTTGTGACGTCACTGGTGACACAATTTTTCAATATGGAGCACAATAAACACCATATAATGGAAACATCTCACTGCATTGAATTCAGTGAAACAATCGACAAATATAAGTAAATTTAGAGACAGTTTTAAGTGGCCTTTTTTCAGGAAATCACCATATTCTTATGGTGCCATTTCCTCTCAAGTGCTCCAAGTATCTCTGGATCTTAAATGAATTGATCAGAGTCAGTTTGATGTACACCTTTGAACTGATCCTACACATGCTAATATGGTGAGTGCTCGTCAGTTTGATATACACCTTTGAACTGATCCTACACATGCTAATATGGTGAGTGCTCGTCAGTTTGATATACACCTTTGAACTGATCCTACACATGCTAATATGGTGAGTGCTCGTCATTTGCAAAATGGATTTAATGACAGAGTTATCATTGTTTGACAGGACTCGTTTTATTCTTTATTAGTAGACTTTGCTCACAAAGGTTAAAACAATAATTTGTCAGTTGAGGAGAAACGAGGCATCGGCAATTATGAGGGTGTTTTGCGGATTGCATGAGTACTTGCATTATTTTAAGTTTGCGGTTGTCTATTGGGCTTGATTGCTTAGCTGAGGCCGAAGGGCGAGTTGCAATAGGTTCTGATGTGGTACTGTACGTATAGAATATACCATACAAAGCACTACGGACAAAGATAATGTGTATAGTTTGCGACGAAAGTGGTTTACCCGAGGGGCTTTCCTCAAAACTCTGCTGCGCGGAGATTTTAGCCATAGAAAGCTTTTGCCCAAGAATTGGATAAATGGTTGACCCCCCACAGCCCCTACTGCCATATTAAAACAGGAGATGCAAACTTCATATGAAAGGGTATGAGAATTTATTTATGTCCTTCATTTTTTTCCCATTCTTCTTCAAGGGGAAAAGCGCATTTGACAGTAATTTTGTATGTGGTAGGAATTTGGGGCTATTTATTTTTCTGTAACGGCCCTATTCAGGCTCTAATGAATGATACATGCATATTGGTTTGAATTGTCTTCGAGCCTTCTTCAACCTTTCATATGAAGTTTGAATCACTTCAACCTTTTCTTTTCTTCACGCCAGGTATTGTAGAGCTCGTTGGAAGGATTTCGGTTTCAAACGTATTGTACGTTTATGGTAGACCAGTATTTGGCCTAAGCTTTGTAACTTTATCTTTCACCCTCAAGAAACATTGATTGCTTTTATTGCGGACAATTAATTGTTGGGGGTCATTGTTAAGGACACCACCCATAAGTGACAGAAAAACGTTGGCGTGTTGCCAAGTGCGTGGTATCTTTAACAATGAACCGACATTGCTCTACGGCATCGTAATACGGTCAATTTTAGCAGCCCTTGTTTCTAGAAACAGTCCAAAATTGGATGTTGCTTAGCGGACAGTTTGTTTTTTTACCTTGTATTCAAGTCGTATTCATAAGGCTTTTTGTAGATGCTGAAATCCAATTCCGAGCTTTTTTCGTGCGGTGACCGATTCATTGAGCCAGAGCAAGATTCGAACCCCGCCTCAGTAACAAATAACCGGAGCGATGATATTCACTGGGCCGATGGTGTGTGTTAAAAACTACCAAATATTCTAAAGAATGTTCATGAGTTTTTTGTACGACGTACATTTATCCAAAAATGGCTGCCCTTGTTTCAGAAATTGGAAAAGATATGCGTTCTATGCCAAACGAATCTTGTAGACCTGTGACGTTTAAGAATTTTGAATCATGACTGCATTTTCTTGCCAAATTCTGCGTGGGCCCTGGTGCCACGGGGTGTATAAATTGTTACTTTTTAAGAACTTACATCAATAGTTAGAATAAAACCCAAAGGTGAAGTAAACTGACAGGAGACCCAGTGACCATTTGTCTGTCGTCATTGCCGCTGTTGTTTTGCTCTTTATGCAGTGTCACATTCTACAGAAACAAGATAATCAGACGCAGTATAGTTGGTCCAAGTGATCAGAGTATGAATTCAGAATACATATCAAGCATCAGCGTTGACTGGAACAGTTCCCAGTCTCTGTGGACATTCCCAGAAATATAGCTGAGGTGAGGAGTATGTCTGGTTCGGTCATTTATCACATATGTCCTCGGTACCACTCAGACTGGCGCCATTTTCAGGCGTGTCCGGGCAGGAAGTACATTATACTAGTGGTTTTATCTTGAAACATTTTACGTGCGTCGTAGATACAAACGCCTCAGGCATTAACCCTAGCCCTGACCCTGTACAGACAGCAAATTACCTTCATTGTGTCTCATTAATTACATGCGCAGGCAACGGGAAGGCGGCGCATTTTTTAATCCCGCGAGGTGACGCCAATGTGAAGCAGGATCTTGAACCATGTTTACGTCAAAAATGGATTGTGGCTCTGCGTCTACATTTTTACAATGTATCAGATTGTACTGTAACGTCGCTGTGTCTTTAATGTGACGTCACTATGGTAAGTCGGAAAAGGAACGTTTGACGTAGATAAAATGATGCCAAGGTGACTCTAATACGTTTCGAGCGATAGACCACATAACAACCAAGACTTATGACGTGGTTCGATTTTGCATGGCATTGACGTCACTTCATTGTTGCGTCGCGCTATGATGCGGGGATCAGTTGTAACGTCACAGGGGACAGAACCGTTATTTTGATACAAAGCTGCCTCGACAATGGTAAAAAACGGAATTCTGGCTATTGTTGCGATTTTTTGTCATACAACCTAATGCACTGCGCATGCCTCAGAGCTTATACCGAAAGAGTCTATTGGCTAATACTGGATATCAAGCTCAGATATGCGCATCCATAACGGGTGAAACAGAAGAGTTAACATGAACTGGACTTGAATTCATCGACCGCACTGGTGAGACTCTCCTGGGTCATTGCGCGGCGCTGGGGAGCTTCCCTTGGCCATGGGGGCTCACTTGGAATGTCCGCCGATGAATCTTACATTACTTTTAAACAGCAGTCAAATATATTGAATCATCTGCAGTGGGAACTGTTGTTACAGGTTGTTTTCAAAATGGGTCTTCTGCCTATCGAATTGGAGCCTCTATGATTTACTAGTGATATAACAACGACTTGAAGTTTGGATTTAATTCAAGTATAGTGACGACGAATGACACGATGTCTGTTGACGAAGAGATGCCAGTTCAGTCTTATGGCAAATGTAGCATGTATTTCATTGTACCCATCTCTGACGTTTTTCACTGTGGTCATATTCTCAGAGAGAGAAAAGAAGACGGATGATACATAGAGGCAGAAACTTTGTTCATTTGGAAAAAGAAAAGTCACCGGAAAAGAAAGTCTAGGTGTGGTTTTTCTGGCTTCGCATGAAAGTATTCCAACCAAACCCGGAAGAACAATGACACTGTACGCATGTATGCGTGACAATGTGGTAATTAGCGACTGCAATAAAAAATAAAAAAAAAAAACAAAAAAACGATTGCCAAGAAAAAAAACAACAACTTATGCCTAACACGACTTGAGGTAGGCAATGGCCACTGTCTGAGAAGTTCAGTTGTCAGAACGTTGTAGCTGGAGTCTGTCCATTGTCTTATTAAAGCAAGATCACCTCCTCCTCTAAGAACTGTAATTTTAACGCCAAAAATTGTGACGATGAAAGAAAAAAAATTAAAAAAATATTGAATGCAATAAAAAAAACTCCTCGAAGTTTAGTCATCCCCACGTAACTATCAGGGTTTCTTTATTATTGCCCCTCGGCCAATGCTCTTCGTAAGTGCTCATGCTACAGACCTAGCATTAAGACATGTTTGGAAGTATGGAATTCCTTTTACTTGGAGATACCTTATAATTCACTGAAGGAAACCGTAAAAGGAGTCTAAAAACTAGAAACGGTAAAAAAAACAAAAGCACAGCAGCCTAACTGTTGTAATGGAGTCAGCCCTGACGATCGCTTGTTGATGTTTGCGCATGTCTTTAGGCAAGTTTAAATCATCGCCTTATTGAACTCTTATTTTAAGTGTCTTCTTCTTGCTTCTGCCTCAGTAATACCTGTGAGTAGTATGGCGTCCAACTGTATGACGTTTTTGATTCTTAGGAGATTTTTGGAGACGTAAACAAAATGGACTCCAGTAAAAATTCCTCACAGTTGCTTTCAATTATAGTTGCCCTCTTTCGATCTGTTCTTTTTTTTGTTTTAAATTTGCTTCTAATATCTGTCTTCTATTGCTCAGTCATATTTACTTCGGGGTTATTTTATTGAAGCGTAATATTTGTCATTTAAAAATTGCGCTTTCTCCATACCGGAAGTCCGTTCCTGCTGCTCAATTTATGACCTCACTTCAAATTCTGAAGCCTTCTTAATGCTTTTACACTGGCACCTGCTTAAAGCAATATCTCTTTGATACTTGCATTTAAAGCTCGAATTTAAAGTCAAAACGGCAACACCAAAATGATCCAAAATAACCCAAAAATAATATCCTGAGCTATCGACCGCTGTGCACCCCGTGTTCTTCTGCCCATTCACTAGGGAGTTTTATTCACTCCAGAGTAGCATTTTTTTGATATAATTATTGCTGTTCGAAGAGATTATAGTCCGGTTCGCCCGCTAATCCCTCGCTACGCCTAATCGCCCCACTCATTCTAAACTCCATCCTTAAACCTCAGTGACATTCGATTATATTTTTAACCATAAACTTTAACTGAAGCAAACCAGAGGCAACGCGGACGTCTGCTGTGAAACTTTTGCGTGGTCCTTTTTAAAGTTAGGCCCAACCTGATGAATTTGTGGTCCGATTTGGGGTGTTTATTGGGCATATTTAGTGGATCGCTCGCCCGCAGCTTTAACACCAGCTAGCTGTACGATATACATTCTGTGTAGATCACCATGAACGTATTTGAAATGCACCAAGAGAAATGTAGCTCTGACCCACTTAACTTAAACCTGTGTAGTTTAATAACTCGTGCAGACTTTACCATGATAGTAGGCAGGAAGTAGGCATTCGCGCTCTTATAATAATAACAATAATAATAAGAAGAAGAAGAAGAGGAAGAAGAAGAAGAACAACAACAAGAACAGCAAGAAAAATAATAATAATAATAAATATAGGAGAAGAGACTGTAAAAAGTCATTTTTCGTTGATGTTCTCAAATCTTGAATTCATTGCTTATTAGCTGTATGTGATAAGAATTAGGTGGTCTTGTCGCGAGTCGATGTTTGTTGGTTAGTTTTGTTATGTGTGTATTCATGACACAATCAGATGTAAAAACTTTGGTTAAATTAAGGACAAAGTTGGGGGGAATGTGAAAAGTCAAATGAGCTTGATCTTGCTCCCTCTGAAATGATTGTATATTGATAAACAGTATTACAATAATGGTGTGAAACTTAATATAAATTTACCAGCAGGGAAATTATAAGTCAAGAAATTTTGAAGGGAATCCCTTGAAACAAAATCCTGTTTGTGCCTTGCTACAAAACCATGTAGATCAGTCTGCAGTCTGGAATTTCTGTAAAAAATCCGCCACATGGTACAGCCCACCCTGACTGGAATGACCTCAGAGCTTGTCTAGAGCACTGGTCTGAGGGTGGAGAAACTGTGCATGGTTTTTACCCCAATTGTTCAAGTGCCCTCCGGGGGAAATTAGGCGAATACGATTGGCTTCATTCCGCGCGGGACCGCGTGCGCTACTGCCGCCGCTAGAGGGCAGCTGGGAATTAGCGCCACCTTACGGACACAGGCCAAAATACTCTGTCCTCCCTCAAGAGAGAGCTGTGCAGCGAGGCATATATTAGCGCCGGAGTTTATTGGATTGTCACAATTGACCAAATGGTATATATTAATGTAATGAAGGCTATGGGGGGGGGGGGGTTCTTGTAAGGCAGTTAGGGGATAGATGAGATAGCGATAGTATATGGACAAACTAGACCAGATCCAAATTGTACTGCATGCCTGCGTGTTTATCTCCCAGGAGACTTCCGGATGTCAGCCATGATACTTTTGGCTTGCCTGTTTCCTTATTCCTCTCTCTGATTTGTCAGTTTTTATTATCAAATCTTCAAGCGAACCATTAATTCCTGTAGGGACTTCCTATACTATCTGCCTCTGAACATCCGAGCAGAATGAATGATTATTGCTTACCGCACAGAACCATAGCCTGTTACTGACACTACAAGCGGGTAAATGTCCAAACTGAATCAGATACATAGAAACATACATTTCAAAACTGGCTTCTATTGTGTTTCGTCGCAGGAGGATATAAAATGCAACTGTAGTACCACGACTAATACATGTAGTAATGATAGTAAGCTGTTTCAATAGGGTTCCTGGCGGGCTTCCCAGAGTATCTCCTGTGGAAGGCCATAGAAAGTATCCATACACCATTATGCCGATGCCACAAGTAAAATCGCAGCTATAATTCAAATATTTGGAAGCACCTGTTCAAAACTAACTTGTATTTTACTTCGGTATATACGATATGTGGTTATTTGTTCCCTTCATTGGTATGTCACACCATAATTGCTTATTGTTTATTAAACCTGCGAATGGTCGTGGTTTTCCCCCCGGGCTCTGCCCGGTTTCCTTCCACCATAACGCTGGCCACCGTCGTAGAAGAGAAATACTCTTGAGCACGACGTAAAACACCAATGGGATAAATAAATAAATAAATATTCTTTACTAATGCTTCGATCTGGCTTGTAATGGTGCTAGTACCCGCACCAAACAAGGAACAAACAAGAAGATCTTGTCCATGGACTATAGCGTTATCATGTCACTCCATGCAAATGTAGGTACTACACCCTATGTACTCAAGAATATTTCACTTTTAGGACGAAACCCATGGTTATTGTGAGAGGAAAATCGGACAGACCCCTTGGGAAGAGGCAGTCTGCTGATATAGACTTTCCCACTTACAGCCTTGTGTACGATAGAACCCCAGGTGTCAGTTTTTCTTACATGTGGTAGCAGTGCTTTGTTTCACCGGAGTGTCTGATGCATCAGGCTACACGGAGACAATACAAAGCAAAGCAGTTCTTCTGTAATCTCACGAGATACCGTACACAACGTTATATATTCCTCTTGGATACTTAACAGCTCAGTCATGAATATTCATCATTATCTGTTATGATGATGTAGTAACAACATATACGTATACAGTTTGTCCACTTTTTCGTCGCTGAGTCATATGTGGACTTATAGACCCAAAAAAGTAGTTCGGATTACTAAAAGCTCGTGTTATCATGTACTCTTCTTATGTTTCATTCAAAAGCCTTGTAAAACTACTTTAGTCCTTGTACGCATGCGTGCCCCCCAATGCACAGTTCTCTCATATTCAGTAAACGAGGTGCCCTATACCTTATAGCTTAGAGCTGAATCGGCTATGGCCTAAACACTTGAGAAATGTGACCCACTGGCTAATTGCGAACTTCGCCGGAAGTATGAGATTCTTGACCTTACGTGCGCGTGCTGACCTTTCGCTGCCAGTTCCGGTTGATGTAGTGCTCTTCTGTGGAAGCTGAAGGAGACTTTACTTTTATCAGGTATGAAATCGGAGCTTCCGTGTTAAATATATCGGGTGTCAACCCGGTGCAGGGTTTTACCATAACGGCTTTGTATTGTAGCTTGAACATTAGACAGCTAAGCCGATGAAGCCAGATCATAATACATAGTAGCCTTTTATATTGTCCCATTCAATGTTAAATCGCTTTAGTACATTCATCACCACCACCACCCAGATGCAAGAGCTTTTTCCTGTCACAAATTCCAGTCTGCATTAAATCCGTTTCCGGTCTTTCTCGAGGTTCAGATTTTAGTACAAAATCCAGTCACAGTTCAGGTGACGTAACCCCTATCATTGTTTACGTCATGTTTGCCGTATCTTCATCGTGTTGAGTATGATCTCCGCGTTGGGTATATGAACTGCTGCAATCAAGGCGCAACCGAGGTACCGATCTAATTTACGACACCATATTGACTAGAATGGAACAAACTTTGAACACTGATTTTATTCACCCTCTTGGAACATTCAATGCGTCTTTTCGTCATCACTGAAAACTGTTGTCTGCTTCTCATTGCGTGAATGAGTCCTCATTTTTTATTCCATATACTTTCATGGGTCTTCCGTGGTTTGTGTTGTTTGCTGTTTTGGAAATTGGTCTTGCAATAATTGACCCGGAACGCCCATTTTGGTTGACGGCTGGGTATACGAATGTTGGTTTCGATGCCTGGCTTCACCACGTTTGGATCGAGTCAGTGAATGTGTCTCGGGCATCATAGTTTAGCCTCCATCACCTGGAGCATGAAGGGATGACCCGTGTTCCCACGGACGCCATGTGCATTGGAAAACTGAAACTGCCCTATTTTCGGAAAGTAATTTTAGGCTTTTTTTCAAGAACGTTCCGAAAGTAATTCGTGTAAGCATATCAAAACACAATAATGACAGTAAAATTTATAACACGTTCTATGTATTATATGTGTATATCATATACTCACGATATGCATAGGGATACATTATTTGCATAAGCTGTATAGATCTGCGAAAACCATTTTTCACCTAAACGGAAAAGGCTAACTATTGCCAGTGTAACTGTCCACAGTTCACTTCGTAATATACATTCACAACGAATCGAATTTTATGTTCCTGTAGTGTCTAGAAGATCAAGAAAAACATCGAATTTAGAAAGTATCTAGAAAGACTGTTGATTATTAAGTACACTGTACAAAATTATGATCACCCAGGCAAATACTCAAGTTTCTCTGCTATTTTCTTTGATCTTCTGCTAGCGGGTTTATTAGCAGTGGTGAACATCGTTCCGAATTTGTTTTCGTTCATGTCATTAATTTGTTCACTGCCACAGACAACAATGGCCATTGAATTCATTAGCGATTATTACTTGTCGCTCGAGGGAGCAAATTACTCGCCTAGGCCACGAGGTTCAGCTCTGGATTTTGTGTTCAGTCTCTGCGTGTTGAGTATCTTTGAAGAACTTCTCGTGGGATAGATCTAAATTTGGTCCATCGTGAATATTCATTATTGCCGAGATGCTGTTCGAAGGTTTTATTGGTCAGTTTATTACGCAAGTGACTCGTCAGCAAAAGGTAACAGGAATTCTCGCACGCGGGGTAATGCTGTTCGATTACCAAGTCAAAACGAACGACAATGAAATGAAGAGAGCCAATATCAACTTCACCATCTTTATTAGTTACGATGTGGGTCGTTTTGTTGAGGAGTGGGGTGGCGTGAAGGGGTAACAGTTTGGCAATGACTGTTCCTGGCAATGACTTGTCTCTAGCACGGTAGGCCTACTTACTGATTGCCTCAGACCTCGCCCGTACTCCCATGCCTAAACCCGTCTGTGCGTGAGTACAGTGGTCTGTGGGACATTTTGTGCAACACGTCAGTGCCCTTTGCAGTATCGCTTAGCTCGCCAGTTAGGGACGTAGTCCTCATGTTTTGCGACGTCATGCAGTAAGACATCACAAACTGCAGATCCTACCCAATTAGTTACTTGCTGAAAAAAATTTGCTCAGTTATTAAAAGCAAGGAAATTTAGGATTCGTAATAGGCATTCGTATACCTCTCAACCATAATCAGTCCAGTGTGTATTTCGGGAGTGTCACGAGTTCAGGCAGGCTAAGGCGAGACATGGGGCGGAGGGGGAGGGGGAGGGGATACTCTCGCAAACTAACGTGGCAGGGACTTAACGGTAGTTGCATAGTCGACCTTTACTCGGGGGTTTCTTTGACCTCAAACTCTGACTGCCGAAGAGTTCCGAGCAAGCCGGCCTTATCTATTAACGTGAAAAATCACGTCTGAGAGAGTAACCACCTATCTCGCCTCAATCAGCGTGAACTCGCAAGGCTCTTCAGTTCAATAATCACAAAACAGTTGCCTAAACAGCGTTCTGTACAGACCAATAAAAAAACACAAGAAACTATATGAGATAAGAAATTGGAAGTCCAACTTTTTCCACGCATGCCGGAGATAACCAAGGAATGTTCAACTTACGTAAAATTAATCAATATCGAAATCGTGTACCTGACTAATTTACGGTTGAAGTTGTGGTTATAATCAAAATATGCAGCTGAACTACGCTTTGATTTCAACTGTTCATACATCCAGTGAGGTGATTTTACTCAACATGGCTCATGTCCAGTTCCAGGCTCGTGTCAATAGCTCACAACAACAACAACAACAACAACAACAACAACAACAACAACAACGACAACAACAACAACGACTACGGCTCTCTGAAATATATTGGAAAAAGTGCACCAGTCAGAAATAGAAATCGTATGTCGAAACGGTGCATTCCTGCAGCATATGTGTGTTTTCGGAAGCTTCATCGTGTTTCACAAGCGTCTGCCGGAAATGCCCGACATTCTTACAGTCGAGTCTCCCAAAATGTGTAATCAAGTGTCGGTTTTTCCGTTAAGACTTCCTCCTCTCGAGACGAAAATAGAACAAATCAATTAAATGTTTTGACGCACAGAAAATACAAGAAGAAAGATGTGGAATATGAAACATGCATATTTTACGATGGTATGGACGAGTTCATTCCGTGTTCTGATTATATGAATTATTTCTTCTGACGTTGAACTTGTAATTATTTCTCCAGTAAGAGAGTAGCAATGAGGAGCCATATAAGCGAAAAATATGTGAAGACATGCAACGCCGAGCCACTATTAACTACAGGCATGCACGAAAACTGAAATAAATTTAACCATATAATGAACCAAATGACTTCAGCAACTCACATTTGCTTAATCCCTGTCCCTGCATTTACACGTATTTCTATGCATGTATGGAAATATACAGTGTCCAATGTATTTATCTGGCAAAAGTAAAAAAAAGGAACCTTATGTAACATCTTCCAAATTTAGGTGCTGCGTCATCAACTGAAGATGGCGTCTTCACAGAGGCATCAATCTGAAAATATCCCGCAGTGTACTGAGTCATTGTTATTGCACTCGAAAATGTGATTAGATACAAAACCAAACTGTTGACGAATGCCATATCACACCTCTTCGGAAACGGGATGATTCACTTGTCTTTCTTATCTACACATGATAGTGCTGTCAGTGCGCTGAATGAAACGTTTTAGTCAGGAAATCCTTCTTTCTCTTATCTGACAAAAGTCCTAGGCCCAATATCGCTGATCATCCCTGTGATTTATTTATAGTAACTTATCCGTAAATCATGTTGCCTTATGTCGTTGTAACCTAGACAAGGTCATTTAGGATAAAAGTTTCGGGGAATGTGGCTGACGAAACTTTGTAAAATTGGTCTCAGGCGTAAAACATGTTTAACCAGGAGCTTCAGACGTTTGAGACAACAGGAACCTTGCCGCCTAAAGCCCTACACAAGCCATTTTTGAAATAAATTCAAATTTTGAACACAAATAGAACTCTAGAAAGAAGAGAAGTCGATTATTTTTTTCTAAATAATTTCCACATGTGGCAGTTTTTTTTTGACCAGTTTTGGCATAATCATGAGCTTTTTTCCCAACGTGTGAATTTTTTTTGGAAAAAAGAGGAACTTGTTTCAAAAATTGCAAATTTTTCATTTTTTTTATTGTAAATGGGCAAGCCCGTAACAAGTGTAAAGTGAAGACAAAGCTCTCACAATTTCAGAATACTGAACCATAGTTTATACGTATTACATTAACTTTAAGTCTCTGATCTAATTAAAAAAATCCCATTGTGGAATTTGCCTCCGCCGGCGTTATGATTTGCTCCTATCCACTTTTAACTTTCTTATCGTCTGAAATTTTGCACGTATAGATAATAGAGGGCTGCTAGCTTCCACACTGATCAATAACAGTGTTTGGCGGTCTGTGTCAAAGTGAAGGGTCGAAAGCCAAAGGCAAATCAATGCCTTAAATTCCTCAATGTCTCTTACATAGGTTGCATTGCAGTATCCCTGGTAGATTAGAATGACATTTTCGCACTCTGCATTTTTGTCATGGGACATAAAGTCAAAATTTTTCCGCAGATCAAGGGTGAGTTTTGCTGCGCGATTTTCCATCTAGATTTTACTTTTCAAATTTTATTTTCCAAACATGGAATGACTTTTCTTTGCTTTGGAGTTATGAAGGAAAAGCATTGGAACAGAATGGAATACGCTCTCTCAATGGCTATCGACAGTCAAGCATTCGAAGAGATTAAATCCTGAAGAGAATGAAACTTAAACAATGAACGTAAACATCCAGTAACTCATTTTCGAATTTGAGGCGTATAGTCTTAAAGAAATGTTGGACAAAGGCCAAACTCCGTCCAAACTAAATATCGTCTCGCTGGTTCCGGAAGCGTCAGTGTAACTGGAGTTAAAACCATAACCAGAACAGCATGGTTTTGGGGACAATCGTAAAGTAAGCTGTGAAGGGACACGCCTCCGAACAATTTAGCAAATGTCTGAGGAAACTAATCCAATGTACAGTGTGTTCCTATGAAGACAGCGTCCTCCACTGATATAAACTATTAGGTGGCCATCCATTAAAGGTGTGTTTCTCGCGACACTGGACTATCATTAGAATATTATGTACGAATTTGAGATATCAGCTTTTCAGTTGAACAAATAAAACAAACCAGGGTTTATGCGCCAGTTTGAAAAAATGAATATGGATTTCGCAACTCGTGCTTTAACTCTGTCTTGTTCACTCGAGACCGGAGGAGTTGGACATTAAACATTTCTCACTGAAATTTATTTATTTATTTATTTATTACTTTTACTGCTGTTTTACGCCGTACTCAAACGTATTTCACTTATACGAAGGAGGCCAGTGTTATGATGGAAGGAGACCGGATAGAGCCCGGGAGAAACTCACGTCCATCCACAGGTTGCTAACGGACCTTCCCACATGCTGTTGAAGGTGAAGCCATGAACAGTGAGGTGGACCCGAACTTCTAGCAACCACATTTTTGAGAAGCTCGTTTGATCATTGCTCTGCGCTAGCGCTCTCGGTCACGCGGAGACCCTATCCTCAGTAGAAACCTGACAGGTTTGAAAGGAAAGTGTCTGTATTGTTGCCATGGCTTCAGAATGTTACTGTTTGTATTGGGTTCTTTTGTTCATATCCAAAGCCGTCTGAATGTGGATTTCACGACTCGTAGATCTACTGTGTCTTGATCACGTGACACTGGACATTTCCCTTGAACATTGAATGTCGAACTTTTCTCACATTATTTTTATTTATTTATTCACAGCGACCGCATGGGTGAGAGGCCTCTGGGTCATTACACTGCCACTGAGGCCCCTCCTCACTTTAACGTGACTGGTTTATAAGGAAGGTATCTATATATGCCATATGCCATCGCTTCAGAATGCTACCAGTATGGAGCAACAAACCACCGAAGTGTTCGATTTATCCCTTTTGCTGTTCGTACTGGATTGCAATCTTTTTCTTCATATTCGAAAGCCCTGCTGTATATACGCGAGGGTATGCATTTAAATATAGAACGTTGTGAAATCTAGGTGCGTTTGCTATTTCCTGTCTCGTTTACAAACTCAGCAAAGTATATGTGTCACACCAAAAAACCCACAGCCTTATCGGCCATAACTGGGTTCGAATTTCGATCGCAATGATCGTAAGTATAACATGTCTTTATAGACTTCCAGTTCTTTTGACTTTCACCCGGAAACTGTCGTACTTTTGTACGAAAGAATGTTTTAAAGCCTTGTGCATAGCAGCTACATTCGTGAATACTGGCACAACATTGATTAAATTCGTTATATAACACAAATCGAGCCGGAACAAACACATGTACACCGTGAAATGCATCCGACAGCATTAAAGGGGAAGCCACATCCATCAATGCCGCTGTTTGGCGTGATTCCGAAAACTCCGCGAGAATGCAATATTCCGACAGATCACCTCTCCACTCGTGTCACACTAGGACGTATACACGCTAAGGTACGAGTCATCTGTCATAATTTCCATGCTCGAGTCATGTGTTTCGCTGACCCCTATGCACTTGGGCGTTACCTCCCTTTATTGCACGGCTGAATTCCGAACGGTGTATAATGATGATTACACCACGTCGTGTATCGATTTTGTGCATATGAAACGTCATTAAATATTCATATGGGATCACACCCGTCTGTTGTCCGGGGGCAGATTGGGCGTGCGTGCTAAGGGGCGTTAAAGCGTGCCATCATCACACGTTATCACGGAGTACATCAGCTGCGAGGGCTGGGGCGTTAAACGCAGGTGTCAATAATGCTGTGATTGTGTCATCATTTTATTAAGTGAAGAAAAAGTTGTTACCTTTCATCAGACATTCGTATATCAACATTCAAATCTAAGCCTGTAGTTTGGCATTCATATGCCACTGGGAAACCACGAAGAGGCGTTCCAAGTGGATGATGATCATCTAAGCGTCAAATCCGACAGTCTTATACCACTGGGAAGCCGTAAAGAGATGTTCCAAGTCGATGATGATCATCTAAGCGTCCGGTCCGACAGTCTTATACCACTGGGAAGCCATAAAGAGATGTTCCAAGTCGATGATGATCATCTAAGCGTCCGGTCCGACAGTCTTATACCACTGGGAAGCCATAAAGAGATGTTCCAAGTCGATGATGATCATCTAAGCGTCCGGTCCGACAGTCTTATACCACTGGGAAGCCGTAAAGAGATGTTCCAAGTCGATGATCATCATCTAAGCGTCAAATCCGACAGTCTTATACCACTGGGAAGCCGTAAAGAGATGTTCCAAGTCGATGATGATCATCTAAGCGTCCGGTCCGACAGTCTTATACCACTGGGAAGCCGTAAAGAGATGTTCCAAGTCGATGATGATCATCTAAGCGTCCGGTCCGACAGTCTTATACCACTGGGAAGCCGTAAAGAGATGTTCCAAGTCGATGATCATCATCTAAGCGTCCGGTCCGACAGTCTTATACCACTGGGAAGCCATAAAGAGATGTTCCAAGTGGATGATCATCATCTAAGCGTCCGGTCCGACAGTCTTATACCACTGGGAAGCCATAAAGAGATGTTCCAAGTCGATGATCATCATCTAAGCGTCCAGTCAGACAGTCTTATACCGCTGGGAAGCCATAAAGAGATGTTCCAAGTCGATGATGATCATCTAAGCGTCCAGTCAGACAGTCTTATACCGCTGGGAAGCCATAAAGAGATGTTCCAAGTCGATGATGATCATCTAAGCGTCCAGTCAGACAGTCTTATACCGCTCGGAAACCAAGAATAGCTGTTCCAAGTCGAAAACCACAAGAACCATTTTCCAAAAGGACGCCTCTAAATGCCAGTTAATGACATATCATTTCATTATAATTAGCATCGGCATAGCCTGCTACACCTAATGTTTCACGGACATATTTGAATTGATATCAAGCTGCAAAATATTGGTTCTTCTTCGTTGTTTTATGCTATGTTTGATATCAATTATGTGTAAATAATGATCTGAAACCTACAGACATCGCTGTTTAGTTTTCCAATCTCATCTTTCTCCCTTTTGCTTAACTTTTTGATTCGATAAGCTCTAGCTAAGCGGAGTATGTATGAAATTATCCTTGGCATTTATAGGCCGAGCTTAGTACGACAGAGATTCGACAGAGAAGCAGTAGTATATTGACAGAAGTAAGTGCGCGTCGCGTGCTTCAGGCTGGGATATAAAAAAATATTACGGAAAATCACATCATGGTATTTGCAACGTTTGATAACCAAATTATGGTGCTTTGAATAATGTTAATTAAAATATCAATAAAACTCATTGGATTTGAAATAGCGTACACGCAATATTTTTTTTATTACTTGTACATTGTTATCAGTTTGGGAGCGCCTGGGGAAAAAGCACTGCCACTAGAGATCTGCCTCATAAGTATTTGCATGCATGTTTTTGGCACTGACCAGTTTCTAACTTTTACTAATTGAAAAAGACAACAACAACAACAGATGTGTCATTTTTATTGCTGCTTAGATTAATTAATATAGCACTAGAGTCATGTAGTAAGCAAAGCAAACTAAAAAGCGATGCTTACTGTAAAAATTTGTTTCATTGTCGCGAAATGAATGGTGTAATACTTATATCTCAATGCACGTAGCGTCCAATTCCAGGGCGAGATAGAAGTACAGACTCACGCTGTTTTAGAGGCCATCTTGTTTTATCAAATGCTTTGAACAGAACTTTACTTTGAAGTGGTTGTCACTCGAGGCAAGCTCTGTTGTAATTCAGAGATGACAAATTCATGAGATCTGTGTTTTAATAAGCTGTGGAAGACGAAAACTACGCAATGAAAGTTCCATCCATTCCCTTCAGTATGATGGTCATAACAAATTAGTACGGCCAGAATCTCAAAGAAGTCCATCTGATGGCTTAGGGCATGTGTATATTTGTAGAACTGAGGTCATACCTAGCAACCAGTGCTCTCTGTGCTAATGTGCATTTCATAGACTGTTCTGACTCGTATAAAAAACACGGAGGTTTTTCTTGTTCGAAGAAAACATGGCCCAGAATCACTGTATTCAACACAATCAGTGGGATATGACGCTGTGAGACGCTGTGCATTAAATAGACAATTCTCCGCTCGTCTTACACTTAATTCTCCGCTCAGATCCTTTCCATCAAACACCTTTGAAAGGAGAGCAGCACAAACAGTCCCCTTCTCTCGGTCTAAAAGAGGGACCACTTTTGCTGGAGGAAGCGGATTATTTCCCGATCGCCCGATTGTGTGTCAGAACTGGATTCTGAAAGCCCTGGCGCTCTCAGTGGTGATTCTGAAACTCGTACCTTGTCAAAAAAAGTTGATATTTCGAGGAAGGTCTAAGTAGCCTTCTTTGTACGCAGCATTGTTGTAGGACCTTAAGCGAAGCAGTTCTCGATTTATCAAGCGATGTTTTGCCCGAAATTGTGCTCTTGGCTGCAATACTCTGTCATGCCTAACCGACAGATGTAACAGATCCTTTTATGTGCACAGAAAATCTTAAGTATGTTTTGGGTGCGCACAAAAATGTAGGTCATCCGGTGCAGAGGTTTTGTAATGAAGCAGGTTGAGAATGAGACCTGCTTAATGCAAAAAGGGTTATCAGTCTTGAGCTTATGGGCGATTTGCGATATTTCAATCGAGCAATATGGCCAGCTATACTTGCATCAGTGTGCAATACGTTATGATGTACGTGCTTGACGCTATGCTGAGCAGCCGCCAATAAAGGTAAAAGTTGTAATCTGTAGCCGGCACCAGTGCCAATCGAAGATATCTTTCAGTAAGTCCGTGATCAGACAGGTAACCGTAAGTAGTAATCTGCTCGTTAAATCCTCCTCGGTCAATGAACAATCCGAGTCTTATTTGTCCGGATTTTTTTACGGTTCAGTTCTTTGATGCTTCTGTTGTGGTCTTGACAAACACCATTCGATTGTTTGCTAATAAAAAAAAGCCTCTTGATTAGTTATGATTTATATCCACTACACCGGGTTACCTGCCTGGTTAATATTTCTGACACTCCCGCGGGACAGTAGATGGCTGCGTTTTGATCATCCACAGAAGTAATTTCATTTGACAGAATGGTCCCTGAAGACTTGATGATCGCAGTCAATGACCACAGGCGGGTTCTAGCAGGCGCCATGGTAATACATGGATTAAAAAAAGTAAACAAAAACATTTTCTTGATAGTTTTTTTACGCGCTTTTCAAACAAAAATTTAACTTGATTGACAAATCAGCGTCCCCGTGCTTGGAACAACCGATAAACGTACTTAAGAAGGGCCCCTCGAGTATTCATCTCCGCTTGCAGTCTAACATTTGTTGGAAAATGCACAAACGTCGTTGAACCGATATTACATCAAAACCCTACAGTCTAGAAATTCCCTTTCCAAGAACCCGCACATAGTGTGTCGTGGCCATTGAAAGATATGCACCTTTAAACACGATGCCACGGTCCTCTCCCTACACGTCCTCGGTTAATCGTGCCCAGTTGTAAGTCTACCCCAGATTTCAGGTCAGTCTGCCGTCGCCATGTACTGAAGTGATCGCCACGTTGGATGTATGCACTCAAAGCCTAACTATGATACATATTTGCTTATCGATACCATATATACTAAAATGGTACACGATCTGGAAACTTGTTCTATTCGTCCGCCAAGAACATGCAATACGCCTTTTCGTCATCATAGAAAACCGCTTACTACTTCTCTTTACATGAATCCGTCCTAATTTTTATATTTTAAATATTTTATTAGTTCTTTGGTGGTTTGTATTATTTGTCGTTTTTGGAAACTGGTCTTACAATTATTGACCTGGGACGCCAATTTTGCTTAAAGGCTGGTGTACGAATGTCTGTTTGAACTCCTAGCTTCAAGCGTCCTAGCAATGACACAAAAACAATGAAAACAAGGAATCCTAGCAAAAACTGTTACTGTTTGCGGATTTCCGTTACATGTACTGAGAGCTCATCTCCTCATGACTTTTTGCGTGTCAAATAACACACATGAATATTTACTGCCCACCATGTTTTTCTACGTCGCCTGGGATATGTGAGTGTTGTGTAGCGAGGCGTGACGGTGTCGAGACAAAACGCTACAAGACCCGCCAATTATCAACATCAAGATCAAAAGAGCCCGTTTATCACATTTAACAAGCACTTCTTTACCTTTTTTATGTCTTCATACACACTCAATAATTGTCCCATCTTTCGCACATGTGTTATTGGTGAATGTTTATGACAAACCCTCCTTCGCGCCACATATGTTACTTCCGGTTGGTTAACGCCGACCGTTTGAAATACGACTCTTTAACCTGAGCAGAAACCCGCACTTGATACTGATCCGAAATGTTTTTGTGCACAAATACAAAGAGGACAGTTCTGACCTACAATTTGAGATAATGTGTGATCACGTTTGATTACATCCTGTCGTGTGGCGCATGCGTGACTAGACAACACTTAGCACCTGGTGTTTGTTGAATTCATCTTGTTTTCTTTTCTCTTCGTTCGACGCGATTTCTCAATGCAAATGTCTGGACGTCACGAATTGTACATTATGTCTTCTCTCCCCTTTCTGTTTCATTCGCCATGGCGTGTACAGACCTCTCACTTTAACTACTCTACTCCACGAACCTCTATAGCAGGTTGTCTTGACTCGAGGCTTGACGCCCGACGGCCTGCACACGTGACTGCGATACCTGCTTTGATTGGCGATAACTTATAAACTAGCACGGTACACGAGTTGAATACCGATTTAATTTATCTGTCTAGAAAGTTCCTTAATCTCTCATTACTGAAAACTGTTGGCTGCTTCTCTTTGCATGAATCAGTCCTAATTCCTTACTCTGCATACCTTCATACACTTTAGTTACTTTACATTTTTACTTTACGACGATGGTCAGCATCATGGTGGAAGGAAACCGGCCAGGGGCTGGAGGAAACCTACGACCATCGGCAGGTTTCTGGCAGATTTTCTCGCTTACGGGCAGAGAGGAAGCCAGGCAGAGTTGGTAGAGACATTTGTAGGTGATCTTATTAGACGTTTGTCAGATATCACCTTAGCCAGTAATAATGACATACATATCTCTCTGAAGCTGGAAATCTGTGCGTGAAATGTCAGCAAGTGTGTCAGTTACTGGCCAAAGGGCCGCGGTTTTATACTCAGATGACAAGGGCTTGGTCCACCTATAACCTGGACAGCCGTCATGCGAGACACCGCACAATCAATCAATTTACACGGTTTTGACACGTCTGATAGCAAAGAGGTTTTAGTTTGATTGTCTAAGACCACAGCGATGGTCATCCGCTTCTGAGGAGGACAGTCCGAATTTCAGGCCGCTGTAAAGAAGTTGTTTCAAAACAGACGTCTTCAGTCTGAGGGCACATATATTATGTGATGCTGTGCTATCAAAACTGGTTAAGAGGCCTTCGTGGCTCAGTCGGTTAGCGCACTAGGGCAGCGCAATGACTCGAAAGCGGTGACTGTGATTTCAAGACCAGTTCTGGCTTCCTCTCCGGCCGTACGTGGGAAGGTCTGCTAGCAACTTGCAGATGGTCTGCATTTTCCCGGGCTCTGCTCTGTTTCCTCCCACCACGAAGCTGGCCGCAGTCTCATAAGTGAAATATTCATCCGGTGCCGAGACGCCATGCGTAAGTCTTACTGTTACATAGTTAATACATGAGTACGGTTGGATTCTAGCACCGCCAGCTTTCATACCTTCGCTGGAAATTTATTATTAGCCATCCGTGTCGGCTGCGAAATTTTCATAGGCTTTGGAATCAATTTGTCCTAACACACAAAGCTGCATCGACCGCCATTGCAGTGTGGGTGCGTACAAATTAAAGACTTGCTTCAGCTACGGAGACATTATGTTGTTTGTTAGGCGATGTGTCGATATTCTGTTTCTTTTGTTCGTCCCTATAAGTTTTTTTTTTCATTTTGATGAAGGCGACAATATAGACAAGTTTGATCATATCGTTTGGGCCGTGTCAAAGAAAAGAAAACAACTATTTTGTTGAACAGTTTCCTTTGAGGCCAATCAACTGACCAGTATTGAACGTGGACCTGAAGGGGAAACGACGTTGTCTGCCGATCAGTTTTTTTATGCCCTTCACGGGTAAACGGGCAATATCTCTCCGTTGTCATTATACCTGCCAATTCAAGTCCTTTAAGAATCTCTTTTAAAGAAAAAATTCCATTACAGTGTTCTCTGTCGTTTTAACATAAGGGTTGTTTTCGGAAAAGGTAAGCTGACGTTAAAATAAGAAAGAAAAAGGCACGCCATCCCTCCAAATCGAAAGTATCCTTGAGTAGGGATCTAAATCTAAATCTAAACATCAGATGAATATTACCTAACTTTATTGAGATGCACACAGCATCAAGCAATCCACTCATCTCCGACACCTGGACCCTGACATTGTTCTCATGTAAATCGTCAATTAAATGTGACAACACAGAATTTTCAGCAGTTCTAGACCAGTGATGTCTAACAATAGCAATTAACATCACTGTATTTATCTATTTTGGTGCTTAAGTCATTGTGTAAGTTTGTACTTTTAAACGCTTTCATGAAAAGTTATAATAAAATCCCATCTCACGTACATGTAAATTGACAACAGGGCCGGATTTTACCCGGCTACTGTGACCAGTTGAAAACTACCACATTGTCATTGTTGCTATGGTTTCACTCTCTACACTGCAGTCTTTCATATTATAGACTTTTATATCGATTATTCATTGCTTATCTTTCTATGAATATTTTAGTTTTACACATACTTTTTTAGTTCCTTGGTTGTTTGTGTGAAACATTATGAATGGACACTGGTCATGCGATTCTACATCCGAAATGGCAGTTTTGGTGGACAACTGGTATACGCGGGTGCCTGTATCGACACTTATGTTGTAAAGATTGTTCTCCTTGTCAAGCCCTCGGTGTTTGACCTCTGCCTCATGTGTTAACTATTGCAGATTTGCCTTGCCGACAAATGCAGGCAGAGATATTTCAATAGTATAGTCTAATTGCACTTTCTGATATACATGGTCATATACTTAACCACTGAGGGAGAAATCAAATGATATATGATACGGGGGCAATTAAGTATAATTAGCTGAAGAGTCACCCCAAAGCAGTTAATGTGAAGAGATCTTTGAAGACATTGTCTTCGGTAAGTGATCGTTATAGAGACTGAATGACCCACGTCATGAATAGGCGATTTAGAGCACTGAAAAACACCCTTTACAAACTGGCTAATTGATTTCTGGCGTATATATTCGCGTACAATTAGTCAACTCTTGGGAACGAGCATCTGAACACGATTTGAATAGGTGGGTGGGTTGGCCAGGATGTGTTGTGGGAGAGGGCGGGGGACGGGGGAGGGAGGGGGTTTGACGATGCTCGAGGGACAAGCAGAATACCTGTCTCCACTACTCACCCGTTCAAAACGACTAACTGACCTCTGCACTCCACCTATTTCGCAGACACCCTTCAGAGTTCGTCTATACACAGGCACTAGGTATAGCGTTGTGTCAAAGCAGGTGGTCGATGCAGCCGTTTCCTGCACATATAAAAGCCGCGTTACCATAAAGAGATATTCAAAACTATTTGGATAGTGGTTAGCAGTTCACACTAAACGTATATATTGTCTGCAGTTTAGCATACCGTGGCAATGTTGTATGATTTTGTTACGATATCTCCTACCATACTGCTGCCCGCTGTCGTGTAAGCAAAAAAATAATCTTGAGTGAGTCGTAAAACAACGAATTAAATAAAATTAATGAACAAATTTCGCTATCATGACCAGAGGTGTGCTGCTCTGCAAGTAGCACAAGTAAGTTAATTCTCTGTATTACTAATTGTCTTCTGAAAATGAAAATTGCGTTTGGTATGCTGCCAAGCTGATTTTGTGAATACCTTAGCAAGGCCTATGTCACATGGACGAGATTCTGCTTATTTTCACTATGTACAAATTCTCTGCTCAAGGTCGGGATTGAAATCCTTGCCCTTGCCTTTGCGATTGAAGGACTTACCCCTTTAATCACTCGGCCACGGCTCCATATACTGTATAAATGCATCATTCCTGAGTATAATGGGAAATGAAACTAAAATAAATCAAATTAAGGGTCCATTTCTGATATAAAGTGGGTCCATGTTAGCTAATGAGAATTTGCAATTCTTTAATCAATTGAATTCCACACATACACGTGATGTTATCGATTTGACTAATGATAAACAAATGGTATTTTCATAGAAACAAAAAGGATCGCAAACTGTCTAACCACTGCACTGATGATGTACACCGTATTGAAGGATTTAGATGTAGATGAATGAGTATTATAAACTCTGAGATTAATACCCGCGAAGCCTGTGCTAAACGTGTGCCCCAACTTGAACACACACAGCGAGATAAAACTAGATCGTAGGAGGAGATATCAAAGACGGACTTGCTCTTCACACTGAGAGATGTTTAAGTTCAGATTTCTGCAGGACGCCAAACACCACTTAATATCTCAGCAGCGAAAGCCACCATTCATTTTGACTTACTGCTCTGACCAATCAAATAATTACCTCCGCGGCAGGAGATGGCGCGAAAAGGAAATAACAAGATGTCTTCCCGGAGCAGAAAATTACCCTGTGAAAGACTCGGCGGCATTGATAACAATCAATTACTATTACTTATACACGATTACTTGAGAGTGTCGTAATTGTCTCTCTCTGAAATCGAAGACAGTAAGCGAGTAAACATAGATAAGGCTAAAAGCCCTCCAGCTCTTCCGCTCTTCAAGACAGCCATTTTTAATGCAGCTTTCAGGAGAAAATGGAAAAAAAAACAGACAATTTGAAGCTTGTAGTATGCTCCTATCCGCTTACCGCGTCGCTGTCACGATTTGTAAGCATTATTTCTTTTATTTTTTTCTTTGATTTCCCGGAAATTAATATACCAACCTAGATTTTAACACGAATGGCGCAGCAGGGTTGGTCAAAACTAAATGCTTTGGCCCGACAGCTGAAGATTAACATTCTTAAATTGTAGCTCTTTATATTAGCACTATGGGAATGTGTTTAGTACATGATCGTTCGTCAAACACTGTGTCAAATGTTGTTATAAATAACTTTAAATACAAATTATGCCACTGTAATGAACGCAGAACAGCATTATCTGTAGCTGCTTTTATAAACACTCTGTAAAGGTTCTACAAGTACTGTGCTATTGCTGTTGTCAATAACTTTAAATAAACATTATACCAATGTAATGAACACGCAATGGTATTATCAATAGCTGTTATATAAGTACATAGCCAGTGTAAGCGTTTTTCAAGCACTGTACCAATGCTGTGATCAATAACTAAGGGTATAAGCACTATAGCAATGTAATAAAACGCTGTGAGTTCGTAATGTACTGTGTAATAAACACTTGGAACACTTAGTCACATTTCATTCTCCAAGTGCAATGACTTCAGCGAAATTTAATATGATTTATAAGGAAATTATCGATATTTCCGTAAAAGGCACCGCGGATGTTTGCAATATGCATGCATAGGGTAATAACTGGTACATGAAGGCAGGGAATTCACCATGGGCTTGCTTATGCAATCATAGTTAAAAGATAAAGAAATGTGACAATGTCAGGAAAAATACTGGACTATTTTTGCGATATATAGCTGCAACTGAACCTACAGTCTTTAGTATACCTTATCAAATTTACGGAAAGGCTGTGGCTTTGAAATTGCAAATATGGCTATTTTATTTATTTCTGTGTTTTTGTTTGAAAGTCTGTCAGTTGTGTAGCTGTGCTGGTAAAGCAGTCAACTAGCGCACAGATATTTGGGGAGCGTACCCAACCCCCCCAACAATAACGATCTGTTATTTCCACGTCATTAAATGCAAGATATTCAGGTTTCTCTCAGTTCGGATCAACTGTTGTATTTGAGTGAGTAATACGCAAAACACCGAGTAAATAAATAAATATATAATTGAATATCAAAAGTTTCGTATTCCTGCAAGTCGTGGTGAACTGAAGTTAATCTCACTGAGCCGGAAGGAGGGGAAATTATTACGATGGTTTTTTCGTCATAATACTCTATCCATTTTACCATAATTGCTTTCTCACGGGAATAGGGGTGGTGGCCGCGGAAACACTAAATGTACAGCTGTAATCCAAGACCCAGCCGATATCGCAAAGAACACAAAACTTGGCATAGCTGTCATTTAAATTACAAATAGGGGCCGTGTTATAAAACCCAAACCCTCTTTTTTGACAGGCTTTATCTGTAAACTGGATTGTATAAAACTCCTCCAAATGTGACCCCAAGTCGTCATCATATACTACCATAAACTCGTAACACAATTAACATCGATCCCTGCTCGGCGCGTAATTACATAAAGCGGCAACAAATGCCCTGCGATGAAGATCCCACAAGGTTTTATTGACTCGTATCTGACTCTCCACTCAGTGGCATTAGGTTTCTCTGCGATCCCGTAGAAATATCAGTGTGTCTGATGAATGAAAGGCCATATTAGGACTGAGAACTTGCGACTTTCGGGTCACGCGATTGGTCAATATTGCCGTATCTTATCGGATCAGTGTCCGCAGATATTTGCAGGCGATTTTCGTGATTGGTGGATATTCTCTTTTACTGCAGCCTAACAATGTGACCTGCGTAGGATGAACATGTCTTTGGGAAACTAACGAGGCTTGAAAAATTTCCATTGATGTAATAAAGTTTTCCGTGACTCATTTTTATTTAGGCTGTAAAAACTGCTGCGCAGTCGTCCGAAGGTCAAACTTATCCTACACATCGATTTGCCGAGTGTGTCTCTCCAGATAACGCAGTTAGAAAGTTAAGACATTTGCTTCTTCCGATCGCTGCAAACTTGACATATCACGCTGACACTGACAAGGGATTGACCAAACTTTTATTGGTTGATGCCTGCAAGGTTATATAGGCCTAGAGTTAGTTCTTCGCTGACCAAAAAGGGATCACGTGACTCATCCCGACCATAAGGATTTAGCTGTGCATGCATATCAGTGTATTTGTGTTAGACTGGCCCTGTTTACACAAACATCTAAACAAGCAGTTTACTCGTCTCCTTCAAACATACAAAGTCTGTCTTGCCTATATGGATCCTTCAACTAATTCATATTTTGTAAACGATAAGGTAATGAATGTACACAAATTTACTGGTGTGGCGGGAGTCTTCTATCTTGTCGTTTCTTGTTTACACTTTTACACGTTACACACGAGCCAATCCAAAGTAAGTTAAATGTACACAAATTTAGTGGTTCAGGGAAGTGTTTTGCATCGTCTTTTTGTGTCAAATCCCCTTCCACACGTTAGAGACTTAGCAATCCTGTCTGTGCTAGAGTTTCTTATTAGATACGGTAAGTACATGTGTTGAACTTCTCTATGCAGTCAGAGTGGGGCATTTTTATCAGCTGAGATAGGCTTCAATGTCTGATACATTTAACGCCCCGTTTAGAATGCAGATTTCGATCAGCGAACGAAACATATCCCAAGTTGCCTTTGAAACCGGAGCCAAAACCAAGGTCATAATGTTTAATTAAACGGATGTTGATTGGTGGGATTAGATTACAAGGTCAAACCAATGCAATGTGATTAACCATTGGCCCCACTGATGGCTTATTGGGTACTGGGCTGGGAAAATAGAACACAGTCATAGTTTATTGAAACTTCGGTGACCTCCGGCCATAGTCGGTCATTTCCGGTCATCGTGAAACGGAAACTGCATACGATGGAGATTAAGCTGGAGGTCTGTATGGGCCGATAACACGTAGAACAGTATGGTAACAAGCTGTGTATATACGGGTTAGCTGAACAGTTCACAAGCTGTATTCACTAATACAGAAATAAATAAATAAATAAATAAATAGAGAAATAAATTAAAAAGAATTAGAAATTCTTAGATAAACTTTTTTGGGAATAAATAAATGAAAGAAAATACGGGGCCAATAAGCAGTGATCAATCAGTGATTGGAACAAATAAAAGTTATTTTTTTCTTATTTAGAAAGAGCCAAATGTCTGAAGCCGTATCTTATAAAGTTGATAGTAAACGAAACTTTGAGTGAAGCATTCAACGAATTAGTCAATCGGCCAATCATGCAAGTCATTTGGTGTCGTGAGATTACCTATTTGCCATTCTCGTTGTAACGCAGAGAATATATGCGCCTCTTTAGCCTCGCCAAGAGAGGCAACTGCGATGTAACGGCACAATCATCAACCGGATATTGAACATGTCACGTGACTTTTAATTCAGACGTCATGGGGTCACGGCACGGAGGCAGGAATAAGCTTCACCTAGTCCGCCTCGCATTCTGGTGGCCTCGACGCGTCACTTGGAGAAAATACGCCATTCAGAGGAAATTTCATTACGAGATTTTTATTCGTGTCCAAAATCCCCTGGCGCTTTTGTTCGCAAAACGTTTTCTGCCTCGCCCGTCTGGATGCGCCAGGCGACGAGAGATGGAAACATACGAAGCTGTGGCCGAGTGGATTTTGATAGCTTTGCTACTCTGAAGCTCTCCAGACAATTTTAGCTCAATTACGTCTGAAGCCGCGAAACATAAAAAAGTCTTCCGCTGAAAACAAGATTATAGGATTTCTTTAACGTTCGAGTCTAACCAGCGGAATTTGTTAGTCTCCGGGGTGCGAAAGTAGGTCCGCAGCAAATAAAAATGTTACCTGTGATTGGCGCCTCAATCTTACGTGAGAACCGTGAATGATGAACGAAAGCTTCCTTTATCAGCCCGTCAGCTGTACACTGTAGCAAGTTACAGACCGGGTAATATAGTTTGTCACAGCCTAAAGTCAACATGGGTGATGGAGTTTGGATGAATATCGAACATCTTGTAATAAAGTGTTCTTATTTTGAAAGAATGAAGCAACGAGAATATAGCAACCTGTATCAGGGAGAATAAAACTCAAGCAGTGAAGACAGTGTCATACATGACAAATGATCACATGGAACCAGATAAATCTGGCCTCTTTGACAGATTATCTCACTGATTCATAAGACACTCCCTGTACATTAGAGATGCTCGTCCATCGCGTGACAAACGCTGTAGATCCTGCCCCTGTTATGCATGGCTGTGTTATCTTTAGATGTACAGATGAAGGAAACTGGTCTTAGTCTTAGGGAAACTATTTATTTGTTTATTGTGGGAGCTGCTGGATCTGAAATCACATCGACCGCCTTCTTTAGAGTCTCATGGTTCCTATAAGGTTTTGAATGTCTACAGAGAGACTTCTTGGCCATTTGGGCTAGAGATCAAGATCTTTAGATCTTCAGTGATTCAGGGATCTTTTGCTGGAAATCAAAATGTCAACGGAATTCTCGTAAAACCCGCCTGCGTTTTACGTCCATGCGCAATAATTTGACCGGTCAATAACTTCGATGCCAGTCCAAGACATCATCACTAGCAATCGATTATACCAAATGTCACTATAATACCACGAACTGACCACTATGGTGGAACTAACGCGGCCTAGTTCTGGGTGTTTATGACGTGGTCAAACTACGTTTAGTAGTGTAATCTCGCCTAGGCACTAACCAAAATCAGTGTTTATGTTTCCATTATGGTGACAGTTGCGGCAGACCACGGCGTCAACCAGGGGGCTAGTGGGTGCGGCACTGTAAGGATAAAACGAATAAATCTGATCGCACAAGCGCACAATTAACGTCTAAGAACAACTGATTAGGTTTTAACGTTGCATTTGCAGTGTTTCAGCCAGGATATGGCGACGTTCATCGTCTAGAACAGGTGCATTGAATGGTAGTGTTGGAATCCGTGGTACACTTCTTTGGGGGGTTATATATCGGTCAGGTGAACCTGAATTGTACAATATTCTGCTTGATATATAGCTAGCGCCATCAAAATGCACGGGTAGAGAGTGTTTAACGCCATTAAAAGGAATACTTCATACATGTATATCTCGAAACCAGAACCCGGTGTCATTAGGTTGGTGAAATAACCACTTTTATATTCTGTAGTTTTCATACTAAAAACTGAACATAGCATGAACTCGAACTTGCTTATTACACGATTATCATTACAGCCACCACCCAGTCTAAGTGTAAAATTGTTGATAAAACCTGAATTAAACTAATAACCAAATACACAACAAACCAGATTAAGCAGTCCAAGAGGTTCGTCATTCAGTTACTGGAATCAGTATATCGCCTTTTGATATAAGACATTGTTGTTACGTAACATACGTGAATCTTAGTGGTTTAAACGATGCTGTCTCGTGCCATCTTAGGTGATGTACGACTCAATTCAAACATTAAGGCTATCATGCGAAACCACTCCTATGGCTGTCAAGTTATTTAGCTGACCGAACTCAGTGTGTTCAGTATGACTGCACAGTTTCCTCTTTTGCTCAAGTCGACTATTTAGTCCCAAAGGGATCCATCTTAGGGCCCATCTTATTTCTTTGCCATACCAACGACAGAACTAATGCATCTACTGTACTGAAATATGTATTATTCGCCGACGACACAAGTGCGTGTACCTCATCCAGAAATATAAAACGAAGCAGTCACTACCAGCTGAACTCGAAAAGGTTCGAGACTGGATGATTTCAAACAGGCTCTCGTTAAACGTTAATAAAACCAAATGTGTTTGGTGTCCTCTCCTAAGGGAATTCCTTGGCTTTTCATGCAAGGGTCAGTTATAGATTATTATTTCCGAATTTAAATTTTGGGTATAATGTTTAACAGTAAACTCTCCTAGACATCCCATGTCAGTTACATATGCAAAAAAGTATCTCGCAACATTGGCATAATTAACCATATTAAAAACTTCATAAACAAACCAACTCTATCAATACTTTACAACTCCTTCATTTCCCCTTTTCTGAACTATGCTTGTGTTTTATGGTGAAACATTTATCCCTCTCATCTCAGACACTTTGATCTGTTACAAAAACGCGCAGTGCGTTCAGTAATCCAATCTGAACGACTCGAGCATGCAGACCCTCTCTTCAGATCTCTGAATATTTCACCACTAAAGTTCTGTATTCTTCAGTCTTCTTTACTTATTGCTCATAAATATATGTATCACCCCTATAAAATACCCCTGAACTGCCGTAACATGTTTAGAAAACAATCACATATACACAATTATCCAACCAGAACCCATCTAGACCCCTCCACTCTTCCAACCAATCTCTCTACTCAATTCGAAATATTATCCGCCGGGAATGGAACAGGCGACCGATTTCTCTCAAATATATTGGCTCACTTTCTCTGTTTAAATCCAAAATAAAACATCACATGATGAAACAATTCTGACTCCTTTTCAAACATATAAATTCCTCCTAGCCATGCACCACAGCATTTCTTTTTGGCACGTGACACTGCTTTGTGTTTTTCTTATATATGTAAAACGTTTACTCTGTTATTATAATTCACCTACCACCAGCGCCATTTTATATACTTGTACTCCCCCGGGATAGATCAAACCCTTTATGTAAACACGTTTTCTAATTATACCTATGGTGAATAAAAAATACAGTACAAAACAATACAAGTTTACTGGAGACCCCTTGTGTTCCATCATTATGACGTATGTCAGATCACGCCGGTATAATACATGAGGGACGATTACATATCTATGGGTGAATGCTCTAGCTGGCCTGGTCCGAATATACGTAAATCACAGAACTAAGCCTACATGCACCATTGGTGTAAGAAGGCCAGCTGTGAACGTCTGTGGTATGCCAGAAAGGGGCATAAAGTATGCTGCTGGCGAGCTAGTGGCGCGCTTGTAGGACGAAGCCTGTAGGACGAGGCCTGTCGCAAGCACGTTGCTGGCGTGGTAGTGGCGCGCTTGTGGCACAGTCGTAAGTCACTGAGACAACGTTCTGGTTGAGTGGACGTCATAAGTGTACGAAGGCTAACAGTGGACACCTGTGGTATGCTATATGAATGTGGCAAGCATGCTTCTAGGGAGCTAGTGGCCTGGCCACGTAAAGTCTTAGAACTAAGGCCAAATGTGAGCCATACAGACATGTGGAGGTGAGTTATGGTGGTCAAAAAGAAAGCCCCTGTTACCCTGTAAGACAAGCTCACTCCACGCAGTCTTGTGCAGTAAGTGCGGCGCGCTACAATGCTTTTAACAACGCACTGCATGAGGGCTAATTTGCAGACGGCTAAGGCCTATCATCTCAAAGTGAGCCACATGCATGTTAAGAGCGATGAGAATCACCTCCTCCGCTAATCGAAGGCGCTGCAGACTGTGTTGGAGCCGGAAGATACGAAATAAATACGCCGGTACACTGAAATTTTCACGAAGCCCCATATTAAATTACATCAATAGTGAAAGCCTACTGCGTCAGCCATAGAGTCCGGTTTCATTATTTCTTCCCAGGAAACTATTTCTGAACACGCTCCCCAATTTCACTCTACCAGAGGATATTAATTTCAGCGATATTTAACCACGCGACTAATCGAACGTCGATCCTAAATCACCAAGATAAATGGTCATGTATTGAACTCACGGGTCAGCGCGCCATTAATATTGCATGCACAAAAATCTTAACTTGTCACCCGACCGGAAAGGGAGCTCCGGTCTCGAACGACTGAATTATGCACATGTCGGTTCTTTAAGTACAGACAAACTATTACTGGATATTATAGCATTTGGAAAAGCCCTTAAAGTTACCCTGGAACATTATTTACACCTACAACTTTACCTTTCCTCAACATACAG
The DNA here is from genome assembly GCA_016165875.1 of Acanthopleura granulata. NCBI lineage: Eukaryota > Metazoa > Mollusca > Polyplacophora > Chitonida > Chitonidae > Acanthopleura > Acanthopleura granulata. The sequence goes on from JABBOT010000051.1 coordinate 345,572, forward strand.
GTTTCCTGCGTATGACTAGCTTACTGTATGGTATGATCTTATTCCAAGCCATGCCCCCCTCCCCCACCCCAACTCAAAATACGCCAAAATTAAGAACAACTCAAAGCTGATGCGCCTTTGCCTTCCTATTTGAAAATTGAAAACCCAAATCATTTTCGATTTCGGTCACAAGTGTAGAATTTTAGTGAGGTATGTCTTTCGTGCTACTCATTTAACGTAAGTGACGTTAACACAATTTTTTTGTCCCAAACCCTCTGCTTAATAGCTAGTGTCCATGTAGTTTTATCACTGGTTGTACTAATTGTCAGAGGAACCAACGTCTGAAAAAAGAAAAATGTCGATGTGACATCCCCGACATATAATATTGTAAACATGGTAAAAACAAAACCCCACCCTGTACAGCCCAGTCTTCTGACTTTGCCTCAGTGTGTAAGAAAATTTTTAAAAATATATAAATCGGCTTACAAATGTAGTTTAAGATATAGTTCTTAAAGCCTCCTTTTCTCATTATTTTGCTACCTTTTTCTTCTCTTTAAAAAAAGGTTAATTTTGTTACTTTGGTAGTTTTTAGAGGGTGAACGCTGACATATTTATAGCAGTGTAAACGATCCTTTGGCATGTAGGTCTATGCTGCTCTCTGAAGCCGAAATCTGAAATGGACTGAGAGGTTGAGAGTATAATATAAATGTATAGGAAATTACTCTCAGAATGGCGTATTGATTTCTCTTCACAAAGTAGTTCCCCGCGCAATGTCTTCCTGTCGCGTGTGCTCCTAAGCCGCATCACAACAGGCAGCCCAATCATATTATTGTCAATCATTCAATGGAAAAGACGCCTATTGCCCGCGCTGAAGAGCAGCCAAATTGAGCGCTCAAGTAGTAGTGACAGAAAAAAAAGAACGCCATCAGAAAAACAACCGGTCGAGGACTCGGTATAATAATAATTCACAGACGATGCCATGATAACAGAAAGCAGGGAGATCTTGGGGTTACACTGAAGAACAGAACGACGTTCAGCTGGGTTATAGGACTCATCAGAGAGTAGGGTGAAGGCATCCGATAACGAGACAGAAAAGAACATAACGAACTAGGACTATAATCTGTGTATTTAGGCGTATAGAATATCGTGTCTGGGCGACTGGAATGTGGCCCATGATTTCACTGATCCTACGAATATGTCAAAGGACAACTGTCACTCTTGAATGAGCTACATATCTAACGGTTTCTCTTTCCTTTGCCTTTTCCATGATGATTAATTAAAGCGTCGCGTCGTAGACCTGATACAAATCCTTCCGTATATCAGTAATACCATCCTGTGCCCGAATGGTTAGGGTGCTATTACAGAACAGTTACCCAAGAACTTCGTGTGAGTTCAAGTCCAGCCCAGGCTGTCTTCATCTCCGCCCGTTTGGCGGGAGATCCGTCATAGATCTCCCCCGGACTCTGCCCGTTTTCCTCCCATCATAAACCCGGCTGTCTTATTATGAGTGAAATGTTCTTGAGAACGGCGTAAAACAGCAATCAAATAAATAACTGAATAAATAAATGAACGAGTAGTGTCTTCCTTCACATCTCGGCATCACCACCTATATGAACTTAATTCAAGAAGAAGAAAAAAATTGAAAGGAAATAGCTTTCAGTGTTTTTCCTTTATAATGTTTTTGTGTTTGTGTAACTCGACTGACTTGTTCCTCATGTATAGCTGTATATTTAATGTCGTTAAATTTTTTCTACTGCTTTCAGCGTTACCCACACAAATGTCACGCGCTGACATAGAGCAGAGTTTGAAGACCAAGTTGTTAGCAGCCATTTGCTCTCTCAAAGGAAAAGCCGCCGAATCCTGTATCCACGGTAAGTCCACTTCTGCTTATTGCTGAAGTCCCATGAATTGTGGTCAGCCGATGCCAATAGCACACAACCGAATTATCCCCCCTTGAGTAACTCCCTTATTTAAATGGCACCTTTTCAAGAGAAAGCTGTGGTTAGATGGGGCCGCTGATAATCGCTGATGGCGAAGTTGAAGTGGCAAACGCCATAGCTGAAGGCCTATTTGCAATGTGATGTGTACGTGATTGGAAGAGAAAATATCGACCTGGCTTCCGTGAATTTCAAAATTAACATTTCTGCATAACCTTCGATTAAACTTTCGATTCGTTAAACAGTTCACAAGTCCTAACTGAATTACAAGACACTTAGAAATCACCGTTGTCCATTAGCATCCATGCAAGCTGATTTTTGCTTTATTAAAGAAGAAAACACTACAGTTTGAATCAAAGCAGGGGAAAATAACCGAAGCGTCACAAATCCTTATTAATTGTTGAATTTAAAGATTGTGACAAATGTTGTACGCCAAGTGTTCGCCATTTTACTGGGAGCACAAGCTTTGGCATGGCACTCTTGCCACTAGAACATATTTGTCGAAGATAAACAGACAGAGAGTTTTGTTCTTGTTATTACTTTTAATATAAAAGTCCTATACAGTCAATATCTACATGTACATGGCTGCTCGATCGCGTGCAAAGTAATAAATTTTGTTTGTCGTTACCAGGAAATGTAATCTTAGCTCACTTCCATACTCTAATCAATACAATGTCGGAACATTTTTAGTTTATCTTTTGAATTTATGGTAAACCGTCCATAAAAGTAAAAGTGCGTGTGCTGGACATTTACCCGACGGTCATTTTTATCGTGAGAGAATGAAGAGGGGTTAATATTACCCGTTCTTGGCTGAGGACGATTGAGCGATAGATAATGTACCAGTCACTTAACTCTGTGTGCTCGCAATTATATTCGGAAACCATCCAGCGTTCTTTGGACCGATCAGACGAGGGTGGCTCCCGATTTGAGCAATTTATATCTGCTATTATACACTGCTCAAAGTCTCTTTGTTAAGGTTGAAAACGTCCGTGAGGCCAAACGAATGTAAATTACTAGTCACGACTTTCATTTCTCAGACAGATTTCTATCGACAGAATTGCCATTATGAGGAGCATTCATTGGGCAGACGACAAAAATGGCTGGCAGCCATTTTATGAGTAATGGATTTAGAGCAAAGATTGTTCAATTACCTCGTATTATCTCGCGAAGTCTCGTAAATCGTGAAGGAGTCTTCAAATTACCGACAATTATTTCCACGTGCCTTGTGCAGAGAAATAATGAAACCTTTCCCTATTAAAAGCTTGGCTCAAGATTGAAAAAAATATATAGTGCAAATAGGAATAAAAAAAGTTTAATGTAAGCAGACATCACATTACACTTACGAGTGAAAAAAAAATTCCTATTCTATCAGTTTTCACATCAGCTCAGTTGCTTTTGAGCATCCAATTAGCTGCCTTAACGATCGGCAAGTATAAAATATCGAAAGAAAAATTCATAAGAAATTATGACTGCTCTGCGGTCTGTAGATTTTTACCTACTATGCCTAACTTGTGGAGTTCCTTTCGCATTACTTTTAAATAGTCTGGATTCGTGTATATTTACTTCAAAGCTTATTTGGCAAACCAGGACAATGTCTGGTTTTCTAGCTAATGATTTGATTTGTTTACTCTGTAAGATAATTCTAACTTTTTAATACGGATGGTGAAGGCTTATGGTTTTTAAACAGATCTCTCATGGAAAAACATTCGATCCAGCATAATGCGAAGTAATGTAGGCAAAGAAACCCCATAGGGCCAGCAAATGTACATGTCCGCACTCAAATTTCTCTATCGGTACCCAGTTACGGCTGCTGAACAAGGCACTGGTGCACCCCAATTCCTTGTCCCGTCCCGCCACTCTCTCCACCCACTGGGCCTTGGTCACAACAAACTGTGGATGATGCTCGTGCGACCCTTCGGTTTGGGAAGTAATGTGCCCTGGGGGCTCTTTCTCAAAGCGGTCGTGATGTTAGACCATTCGCAAGTACGAAGGCGGCATATGCCGACAGTATGGGTGGTCAAGGTGATAAGGCCGGCGTAACGTTACGAGCCTTTTCAGAGACAGCTTCATGGGTATCACTTGTCTACCACATGTGGGTAAATTAGTGAGTAACTCCCCGAAGATCAGCGGTTTGACCCGGGCACTCCATTTTGCGTCACCCACAAAATTCAGACCAGACGTGATTTCAGTGAACAATTCTTGAGTACGGTGTAATCATCATCCTGTATAGAAACATACCACGACTTCCTTACAGGCGATGATGAGTAGAAGTATTGGTAATTGCAGTATAGTAGCTCTTCGCAATTGCGCTTTCCGTGTCCCAGTCAAAAAGTTTCCGACGGAGCATGTAATAAAATAGCAATATTCGTGTTATAAATAAGGTGTCTTCATTGAAAACTTTTACCACCCTCATTAAGAATGAAATTAAATCCCTATAATCCATTAGAAATACATTCACGGAAAGATACATGAAAATAAACACTTTGTCGCTGTCTTTAACGTAAGCTGACGGTAAACGCTGGTGACGTTCGTATGAACCAGTTGTTCTCTCTTGAAGTACTTTTCGTTTGTTGAATCGGTTTGTTACGGGAATGACTGCGAACTCTAACCCCAGTCTTTTCATTTCATGTGAGTTGTGTTTATCTTGGCCCAAGACTAGTTTTCAGCCAAATGTGATTTGTGCCTGAACACACGTAAGCTTTATTATGTGAGTTTTCGTGTTTTTGAAGAGACTAATTTGGTGATAAATTTAGAAGAATCCATTTCCCTGCACGCGTGATAGTTTTGTAGTTACCATGGTGACAAAGATGGCAGCTGAGGTCTCCAAGGGATTTTTGGTACGTTGGTTACAGTTTATTTCTGGAAATCCAACAATTTCTCCTCGGGTTCATTTAAACATGATTTGCCTAGTCGTAGATTAATTTCGTCTCGACTCTGAGTAAAGTGCATTTGCGGATTTAGGGGAAAAACTGGCTGAAAAAATCGCTTAAGTCCACACCGGGGTTTCCCGTGGAAGTCACGTTCGTAGAAAAACTTTCGGTTGCCTGTAGGGAATAGCAGGCCGTGTGCAAACCCCTCGAGGTTCGTGAAAACACGAGACTTGACCATAAATGTCACACTCAATTCGCTATCACTGACTTGCGCAAATCCTTAGTGCTGTGACGCGATTGCCTTTACTGACGTTTTATTTAATAACATCAAGCGTTTCTCGTGGAAAGAACTTTTGGTACAGGCGAAGTAAGTTATTGCCCTTTCCGTGGCTAAATTCTGATAGCCTAAGTCCACTTCGCTGATCGTCTTAATCTGCTTTCATCGGCCTCAACTCCTTCATGTATATGAAAATGAATGATCAAAAGAATATGACTGTCCTTTTGATCAATTTTGGGTAATATTTATATGTGGTTAATGCGAGGAAATACATTTTAAGTATCATTTTCTTTCTGTAAAGGGTGGTTTGAATATCAGAATTCCATTTTTCGAATATCAAAGAAAAACTAGCAATTCTCTTACTTTTGTACAGAATTTGTGGCATTTGTCACATAAGACGTATAGAGAAATGTTTCTATTTATACAAGATTGGCCCTTCTGGCTGTCGCGCGGGTTTTCGTGATTGACTGAGACTCTTCAGAAGCAGGTGGGAGCTGAAGCAGTTATAAGCCAGAGCTTATAACTCACAGCTACTGGGAATCTGGAACCACAAACAAAACTAAACCATCGGGCGATATTACCTCACATTCGACTAACATGATAAATTTGCTGTATTCATATCTCTGCATTTCTTCAGGCTGCATACAGCATAGCTACTCAGCTATCTCTTCTTAAAAAGCACCGTTTGATTTAATGAAGAGACAGCAGGCATGTACTTTGTTTCCCATTTGTCAAACGTTTTTTCTTTGCACGTATGTCTTAAATGAAGCCAAACAATTGAAAATAAACCCTTAATATTTAACTTTGACAAGACATCTGACATGGGTAATTTAGTAAATTCCTATCGCTCTGCAATTCTAATGTTGCATGGAGCATAGCTACAATTAAGCTATCTTTTCTTAAATGCCAGCATTTGTTCTAATAGAGAGACAGATGGTGTGTACTTAGTTTTACATTTCCGTTGAAAAGCTCGACACACACTCGAGCTTATAATGTCGAACTCTGCTCAACTCGACCGTTGTGTCCTGTCATAAAGGTCTAAAAACCACTAAAAAAAATAGCCTTACTATTTATGTGGTAATTTCACAAAGAACACCCACCTGAAACTGTATTCGCTAATTTTGGCCGACTCAGATGACAAGTGCTGTCAAATAAAACTAGATGCCTGACCTACATCGTGTCCAAATATCATCAGGGGTTGACCATCATTTTCTCAAAAAAAAATCAGCTGGAATGCAGGTACTAGTTTCCTATCGCCATAGGGACAGGGTGTAGGGTGCACTTGCTCATTGGATAATATTTTCTCTGTCTAATTGTAGCCACAAGTAATTGGCTTTTTTTCAGTCATTATTTGTCATAGTTTATACCTGCAAAATTACCTGACAATACTTCAACACACCTCAAAGATACAGCCAATCCCTACCCGTCCCCACCGTTTTCTGTGCGGGTGAATTTTGGATACAAAGTCCAATTACTGTTTTTATACCTAAACTCTGGTGTATGAACAACAACGACAGTCGTTATGTGTATGCAGGGCAAAGTTATGTCGCATGTCAATCGGAGACTGGAACCAACTCCGTAGTCTGAGTCGCGTGCCAAGCTCTAGTGTGTACCGAGCTTTAATTGAAATTAACTTCCCCCCTTTGAGAAAATGTCCATGGCCTGATCTCCTACAGTTTTCCGCTACTGGTTGAAATACTGGCATAACTGTAATATGACCATGTTCGCGTCGCGAGGCGTGTAGAGGCCTCTTGTGGGTTTTACCACAGAAGGTGAAATTTTCAAGGACACTTAATTATCGCTTTTGTACGTCTGACCTGGGCCAGGCAAACATGTGTTATTACTCAGAGTCAGGCATAACTAATCGATAAAACACCTGGGCAACATGGCCCGTCATCTGGCAGGCTCTAGGTTAAGACAAGGGACTGCCGTATGATTATGCTGCGAATGCGATCGTGAAAAATTAATAACCCCTCTCGCTGAACCTGTGGCAATACAATGCTCAGAAAGCGTCCAGAGAACGATTGTATTCCTCCGCGATACGTCGCCCAGGCAAATTGATACAAGCCTATTAACTGCCTTTTTCTGATACCCTTACACGCAATAAAATAAATCTTTTCGGCGAAAAGCTGGTGATCAGGCGGTTTTATTGCTGTTGTAAATAACTAGGAATTAGGCCGATGTCCTTCTGAAGTCAAGCATCAATTTCCATTTTGTTAGTATGAATGAGGATGATCTGGTGATTCTGGTATCGAGTTCATGTGCCCGGTCTCACAGCTGTTCCGTCTAAAATGGATATAAAATCTGGGGCCCGTGGAGTAAAGATCAGTTACACCTACTTTGGGATTTTCTGACCGTCTTTTCAAGCATGTGTTGAGACTCCGATGCTCACTGACACCACTTCGTGTTTTAGTTGAAAAAACCCTTATCCTTAAGACATAGGGATAACAATGACGAAGGAATGTGGCTTAAGCCCGCATTCTCGAAGTTTGAGATAAAAAGGTGTACAAACCCGCCCCCCCCCCCCCCCCAAGAAAACAATTAACGAATAAGAAAGTCAAAATAAAGCAGATATTAGCTGGAAAATTCTATCAACTTTTTCGACAGGAAAACTCATATTGTTTAGTTTGGAAGAAAAATTTCTCCTGCCGAATAGTGAATTTTTGCTTTCATTGTAGGATTGATTTTTGTCAAATTCTGCATCACCCGAATAAAATATATTAAATGGTTCGTGATGGCTCCTTTTGATATCTTTGATTCTTTACAGAAAATCCATAGCATATAGGGAGAACTTTCAAGGCACAACTAACGGATTGACATGTTTATTGCGGAACACAGGAGGAAATGGACCAATTCGAAACCTCCCACTTGGAACATCCGCGAGCTCCCCTCCTCTCCACACAAACTCCTACTACCCCACACCCCTCAACCTCACCCCTGATCCCCCCTCCCAGCTATTCTAGTGGCTGTCATGACGGTTACTTGTGACCTGTATTTGACCGTTTATATTAAACACTAATAAGTCAGCTAGTGAGCTTCCTATGCGAAGATTTTTTCATCCGCAAAGCAATTTCAGATTGAGCGCGATATTGGTGGAGTCGAATTGCTCTCCACGAAACTTCGTGTACGATTACATGTCGGCGAACATTGCCAGGTTTGTCAAACCGACAGACGCGCTGACGAATGAACCAGAAAAATTTGCCTGTGGAAAAACTGAAAGAAAATGCACAAATGGAAAATATTCCATCTGTTATAGGATCAGCCATGGAAAGTGAAAAAAGGAACAAAGTAAATATAAGTAAATAATGCAGAATGTGTGTGAACGTATGTGAACGTATGCCAAACATTCAGTTCGTCTTGTAAGGTGGAGAATTCAGATATTTTCCGCGTTTCTGACGGTAATGGAGACCTTTGTATCGAAGGTTGCGATCCGTGAGCTGGCAAATGATGGACTGTTATTTTGACTTGTATAATCCCGTGGAGTGGCAGATAAGCATGGAAAGTTCACGCACTCCGTGTTCCGTAATTCTGTAATCTAATTCCACATTTTGGCAGAGACTCAAGTGGTAATCTTGCAAATCGAGCGGTTTCCTGAGAGTTCGCTTCAATTGACTCTCGCTGAGTAAAACATAATTGACTAATGTTGCGCACCATTAAGATCGCTGGATAAATAAAAAAGTATAACTTAGAGCAGAAAAGGAGACAGATCTGCAATGACTATCAGCTATGAGAACGCCTCCACGACCATTATGAACAAAGTCAAGAAAAAAATAATCTCTGCAATTTCGGTTCGAAGTTTGATGTCAGAATAAATAGCTGCGAACAATTTCGCCACAAAATGAAACATCCGGTCTTTTTCGCGCCCCGTGATGCAAAATAATTTACGTTTATTTCAAACGAATAGTCCTATTCTTAGGGGGACAAACGGTAAAATCCATCACAACAAAGGCGCAGATGATGCCTGACGGCCTCTTAACCTCGATGAAGGGTCAAGCGATTCGAAAACCATATAGGCCACCAGTCAACAGCGCCTGTAAGCAGTCCATGCGAGAAATTAGCCGTCGTCAAATGATGCTGGCCCGATGCCAGCAAGTCACGTGCTAGCGCTTGGTCAATTTCTTGTGCGTGACAAGGAATGCGGCTCATGGTATTGGGCGTGAAATGAGTCGTCGCTTCTACCAAATGTTGCGTTTACATATGAGCAGAACGAGAGCAGAAAATGTGCCAAATCAAAATCTTCCGGAGAAGCTCAATCGTGTAACTGCGCCCAAATCGCAGAAGTAGTCCCAATTCATGGTGGTAAACGATATAAATGTACTGCCCCTCTTGATCTGGCCCCAAGGTTCACAGTTAATTCAAGCCATCATCAATACATGATCAATACATGTCCTCAAACTTCTAAGGAAAATACATCAGTGAAAAAAAAACACACACACACACGGACATTACACAAGAATGAGCGAAATGGCTCGGAAATTTATTGACCAGTTTGTAAAGGTTGTATTCGATTTCGGAATCCATCGCGTTTTATGATATCGCTCAGTGCACAACGCCGAAAATTGGCAAGAAAGTCTTTAATAGATGTCAAATTGTTATGATGTTAGAAAGTTTTCAAGCTGTTTTTAATGTTTATGACAAATGACGATTCCTTACCCGCTCGTCGTTACCTTGGTCTTTCCCTAAAGACCTCCTAGAGCGCCCAAACTCTTTAATAAATGTCAAACTCACTGTTTTTGCACAGAATCGTTCAGGCTTTTGTGTGAGTTTATGTTAGATTTCAGAATGTGTACACCACAAAAAGAGGTATCTTAAATGGGAGTTAAATAATAAATGATGTGTCACGATGACGTCACAGGCAGGTGCGAGTGATTGTTTGCATGTCATCATTCAGTGCACACAACAAAAAAGCTCCGTACCTCAGATGAGAAATTAAAGACTATGGCATTATAGAAAAAAAGAATAAGAGAAATAATAAACTAGTCAGAGGCTTAATTGGTTTTGATGAATAAAGTTTGGAACTACTCCTGTTAGCTATTCCATCCACCACAATTGGTTTTGGAGAAAGAAACTTATAGAATTAATGCGTGTTTTTGTAATAAAAGTCTGTTATAAGTGGATTATTAATTATATCGATCACGCTTAACTTGGAGTATAAACTTCGGGGAAACGGAGAAAAACGCCAGATTAATGAGTCAGGCGAGGCCAAATGCTGGAACTTGAGTATACTGAAACGATGTACAGGACCCATTGCTGGAAAGACGCATAGTTCACGGCCGTGACGCTGCAGTTGTTGTCTAGCCTATACCGTGACTTATCGATTCCTGAGCACTATGTCACAGAAAATGTTGTATGGTAGCCTATAATCTGCTGCATGTTACAGAAAGCCCTAGGCATTTTGAACCGATATACAGATGAGGCCAATTTCCTTAGTGCAAGATCTTGTCACTTTGATGTTACCATTTGATCCTTTGTACCTTATTTGGGGTACAAGGAGCAGAGTGCGCATTAGCTATGTACCCGGTGGGTAACCATCCATGGAACCAAACATGCGTCCCCATTACCTGTTAAACCACGACATTGTTGCCCCAGGCTACACGTTCCGCTTTTACACGTTTCCGGTGGTTACACGACCACGTTATAACGTCGGAACTAACAAGTCAACCTTTGATCATGCCCATAGTACATTTGTTTGATATTAATTAATCATATCCTTTACTCTGCGGACGTTACTGTCTCAGGTGCACTTCGATAAGGTACTTGTATAGGATGTTTTTCTTTCACGTCGTGATTGATGTACAAGCAGGGTTTGCGATGCCCGTTCATTTAGGCAGGGTATAACCGTGGCTGATTTAATTCCAGTCCTTTAGGCCGTGTCGCCCTGGAGGCATCACATGCAATGCCGTTCCACTTAAACAATGTCACAAACAAGCCGATCAAATCTACGACCTGACGGACTCCAGTTATGCTTGACCGCTCTGTTGCCTATTTGCCAGGTTGTTTGGGCTGCTTTGCTTTTGTCACGTGTTATTCGAGACCAGATACCAATTTCCACGTTAAATATATCACGATGTCACTTAAACATTGTCAATTCGGACTTAAACCATGCATAATCATTCATTCGAAGACTCTGCCTAACCCGTGATACTAATCACCACACTCTCCACAACTGTTTTGTTTGAAGTGTATGAGAATGAAGTAAAAAAACATATGTACAATGGTACGCTACATTCAGCTAAGCTGAATTTTGCTGTCTTTATTCATTCACTGGGCAATATACAGAGTGCAAGGAACTACCATCTGAGTCGGTGGGATCTACGCGTCAAATCCGGCATCCGTATACCTCTCGTAAACCATGAAGGGGCTTTCCTGGTCGATAATTGCAAGACAAATTTCCCAAACAGGCTCAGTTGTCTCAGTCGACGGCAAATCATTTGTACCCAGATGCATAAGCGGCGATTGTAGCTCCTTTCGTGTGTTTCTTTTGTTGGTAAATACGGACTCTGGGACTCTGCTTCATAACTGTGTGTTATTCCGCCTAACCCCGGGCTAGGGGCCGTAGGTTCATCGTCCTGAGAATGATTACCACGTTGAATATATGAAAAGTAGCCATCACGGCGCAATTAAGGCACCCGTTTGATTAAGGACACCATATATATTAAAATGATACACGATTTGGATATTCATCCGCATAGCTCATTAATTGCGTCCTTGGTACATCATTGAAAACTGCTGACTGCTTCCCTATATATGAATACGTCGTAATTTTGGATTATTTTCTCATTTCTTTGGTGGTTTGTGTTATTTGTCGTTTTGGAAACTTGTCTTAAGGTTATTCACCTGGCACGCGCAATTTCGTTGACGGCTTGTATACGAATGTCGGTTTGGGCGATTGGATCCAACGTTTAAATTCTACTTTCACATAAATGACAGAGGCTCGTAAACCTTGTTATAGCTTCCCTGACGCCAACCGCCATGTTCCATTAGCGTTATAATTATGGCAGTAGTAAATGGGTTTGATGAGAAAAAAAGTGACACTCAGAGTAACCTTTTTTCATTTCAAATTTTCAGCCAGACAAATAAATTCACCGAGGTCATGAACTTTTTCTTTGATACTTAATCTTGTTAGCTGCTTTAGTGCGAATTAGTCAAAATGTAAGGAATACAAGATTGCTTTTTTGCCTTTTCACTACTAAGGGTCTCTCAATTATTCAACAATGGCTGTCGGACGAGTCATCAAAAACACACTCGTACACACTCCATTACTGACCCTTCACAATGTTAACCTACAATAGACAACAGGCCGCTCGGGGATATTATCAATCGAAGAATAGGTCAAGCTTTTCTTTATTACTCTCTCGTTGCTATGGTTATTTGCAATACTGTTTATATCCGCGTCCTTTGTACTCTGTACTGTTAGCATACATATGCTATTTTCAAATTAAAAGCTCGATTAGATTAGATTAAAGTCTGAGAAGAAAGCGTTGCAGGCAAAACCAATGTAGCCCAGTCACTGTTTATCCCTATCAGTGTAAATTCGCTTCCCTGTGGAGATTGCCTCTTGGTGAAAAGCAGTATTTCGTAAAAGTATTTTGTTGCTGACCTTTCATAAAATTTCTCTCAAGCACTCGAGCTTATGCGCATGTGCCGTATGCCTGAAGCATAGTGAATTATTTTGATGTTTTATGTGTACTGTGCACCAACTGGATGTCTTCAAAAATTTCGTTTTTCTATGATTTTATGAGCATATATATAAAACACCTATAAATGACAGAGAAAAAAATGTGAAAAACAACAGGCAAACAAATGTCTTCGTTTTAAGTCAATTTTCCCTTAAAGCCAAAAAATTTTTGATAAATTGTACTTTGTAAACTTGCTCAACTAGAAATTCAGGTGAAGTTTATGTAAAGTTGATCAACGATCCAAACTGGACAAAGAAAAATAACAAACAGTCGTCCTTTACTGATTTATATAGTTTTTGAATAATTAATTTGTTTTCATTTGTTCGGGTTTACGCCGTATACTCAGGCATATTTTACAACGGCGGCCCACCTTATGGTGGGAGGAAACCGCGCAGAACCGGGGGAAACCCACGACCATCCGCAGGTTGCTGGCAGACCTTCTCACGTACGGCGAGAGAGGAAACCAGCATGAGATGGACTTGACCTCACGGCGACCGCATTGGTGAGAGGTTTCTGGGACACTGTTCTGTGCTAGCGCGCTTGACACTCGGCCGCCGTATTTATGGGTACTCTTTCAAAGAAATATGAATGATGCAATGTAATGCAGATTTCAGTTATGAACCTTTAATTCACAAATAATAAAATCAAGATGAAAATCGAAACGTATTTTTGACCCACATTTCCTTATCCATAATGCTGACCCTCAAGTCATTAACGATAGTGACATGGGAAAACGGCATGCCGTAAAGTGGATTAACAAAGATCGAAAATAAATGCGACATGTCGTGAGTGGGGTTGTTGAAAATTAAGTATTTGACGAGAGGTGAAAAAAATGACAAATGAATCGACATCGTCAAGTGTCGGAATGATGTATGATACCGTATATTAACTCTGCTCCCGGGAACTTTCACACAACGCATAGACCCAGTGACTTAATTCTACCGGACAGTTTTACTTCCGACTTTGTCCAGTGCCATATCCGACGTTTAAATGCAGCTCTGGCTGGGTCGATTGTGACTTAGTCTTGGTTCTATCTCCACTGTGGCAGACGTCACAGGGAAATGATTTTGGGGAACCGTGTGGGCTCCCACGTAATCAAAGCAATGAGAGAGTTGATTTGTGTCATCAAAAAAATTTGCTGTGCATTCAAACTCACACGTGTCCATATCCACTCGGTACGGTGTTGCGATGTCCAAGAGTGGGGGTCGCTCCACTAACAATAAACAGGGGGCAATGTTAACGCTAATGTCAGCAAGTTGTCGTGCACAGAAAACGGATCCAATAATCTTCTCTTACCATAATTCTGTTCTTTTGTAATATCGCGTTATCTACGTTAACATTATCATAAATTCGGGCCGTTTTAAAATCGCATGTCTACAGAGACAGGGACCAACCCATTACGACCAATTGAGTTGCATCTTCAGCTCCCGTGCATGCTGAACTCAACACATAAACATGTTTACAGATAAGAAAGACTTACATTTGAAGTTTGCTGGAATGCTTATTGAGATCTTGCCGAGGTTATGATTTAAACCTTTATGAAAACTTACACTAAGAAAGTTCAATCGGAACTCCCAGCTCACGCTTGCTTCCTCTTCGATCGTATGGTTGAAAAGTACGTCAGCAATTTGTGGATGGTTGTGGGTTTTCCCCCGGGTTCTGCCCCGATTCCTCCTACCATAATGCTGGCCGCCGTCGTATAAGTGAAATATTTTTGAGTGCGGCGTAGAACGCTAACCAAATAAATAAGTTCAATCGGAACTGATTGTTTCATCCAGGTGACTACAGTTACACACAAAACAACAATTTAATAAATGAAATAAAATAACAGTTTAACGCCTAACTAAGTTTATAAATAATGCGACAGCTGCCAAGTGCTACTATCCATTATCTGTCATGTGCTCTCTTAAACTTTTGGCAGCCACACTTTCCTGTTCCGGTTAAAAGAGATCTCCATGTTACGGGGATGTCTTCGGAAAAGGGCTTTCCGTAACCTTTCAGACTTCAAGGTCAAACGACAGGAGGACAGGCGCCATATTGAAAGGAGGTGAAGTGGCCGATGCGCTATCGTGAAATCTCGTACCGTGAGTGCGAGATAGCGAGGTCAAGAATTTGGCAGGTTCGTCCTGTGCCTCGTATGTAGCCCTCTCCGATCGGAAGCTTGCAAACACTGAGAAACTCGTGCAAATCTTGTCCCAGATTTCTTATCTGCGTTCCGAAGGAAATTAGATGAACATCGATTGTGTTTAAATTAGTACAAATCAAAGAAGTCAATGTAAGGTATAGCTCGTCTGGTACAGGGTGACTAGCATGCCAGTTTGAGGTATCGTACATTTACAGGGTCGTTTCATTATTTCGAGTCGAAAAGTCAAAGGAATGACAATCTTATATGGGCCTCCAACTTTTAGTCATTCCTCCGTATAAGTTAAAATACTTTAGACAATTACCAGCATCCATAACAGTACTTCAAACTTGACCGATTTGCTTTACAAATCATAACGGCAGTAAATAAACAGAGCTAATTGATCAGGTGTCCATTGGCTGGACCCGATCCTTGTCTGATGTCATGTTTAGTGTCCTGTGAGGTGTCTTGTGCTAGATTGTCGTTCAGAGCATGATTAAATATACATGACCTTATTTGGTCCACGCGGTGCACAAAACAGTGTACATGTTGTCAGGCTGCTATTTGTTAATACAGTTAGGAAATTTGAGCCGGCCATGCAGGGAGCTGGACCTTTGGGTCGAGCCCTAAGCGTTCATGCGTGCACAGTTCAGGACGCAACTCAGCTGCAGTTGAACTCCAGTCGTTAACTGTATGCTGGTCAGTTTTAAAGACATATGACCATCAACGACTGAGACTACACACGACCAGTTGACTTGAGTTGAGTTGAGTCTTAAGCTCTTGTGTTAAGCCGAGCGTTAAGCTCTCGTATATACCGAGTTTTAAGCTCTCGTGTATGCCCAACTTAACAGTGAAATGTTCAGAACTAGTTGAATGAAAGATTATGGTTTAACCTCACGTGGGCAATATTTCAGCCCTATCGTGACGATCAGAACCGTTGGAATATATCTAGACAGACTAAAACGGTTCCTGAATAAACCCCCCCCCCCTCTTGAAATAGTGGACGTTCAGTAAAAGAAAATAGCTGCTGCCAGCTGACGGGTGGTGAAAATATGTATGACTGCGGTCATGTGACTTTGCACGTGTGGTGAAAATGCAGGATGAATTTTGAAGGATTAATTGATTTTTTAAAGCAAATTACAGTTGTCTAATGCATGATGTGGAACACACACGTGTTTAAAAGAAATCTCGGGGGTTCTTTAAAAGCCAAGGAAGAACTGAAAACCCCACGCCGACTATTTTAATGATGTCCGTGGAATACGGGCCTATTTGAATACGTACCAATAACCATTCTTAAAACCAGATGACAAATCAAAAATCGACTGATTTTAATGATTTTAATAGAGCAACGAGGTGTTATGATTACAGAAAACTTTACCAGCCTGTTCCTTTAAGATGCATATGTGTAATAAGAATAGGTTTAGAAAGAAAAAATGTTAAGACATGTAGACCTTCGTCTGGACCCATTAGTCTTCGTTCCTTCTGCACGCCTACGTTCCTAAATAATGACCACTGAAAGAGCCTTAATTATGCCGATAAAAAAAAAAAAAAAAAAAATGAAGAAACACATTGCCGGGACTACATCACATGCACGAGATGTGATCCTCCCTCTCTCAAAAAACAGTATTATGTATCAAACGATTGGCATGGCAACTTTGGCACGAGCACACCATTGGTTTGTGTTAATATCACGATCTGTGTCAGGCCCCAAAGATTTTATCATAAAACCGAAAGGAAGCGAACTGGGAGTCGAAATTGCTTCAGCAAATTACACGAAGCCACTTATGCTGTGTAATCCACTTCCACTTGCGGATCACTTACGTTAATTGGTGGCAATAAAACCACCAATTACCAATCTGTTTAAAAAAAAAAACCGGACTTGGCACATGTATTTGAGTGAAGATTAAAACATATATCAGAAGAATTTCCGGAGGGGATTTCGCGCCGGATCCTGAAAGTTGTGAATTTTGAAGTAAAAGCTGATATCAACAACATAAAGTAAAACAACAATTTTCTAACGTAGCGAGCATGTGTACTGGTGAGCAGATAGCATGTGTACTGGTGAGCAGATAGCATCGTGGTATCTAAATAATTTCATAATGCACTATCTTGCGCCTCTGGAGTATTTTATTGCTTTATTGCAGGATACATATAACATTAAAAAGTAAAAAATGAATTTCGTCTCCAATCCATACTGAATTATACTGATGGGAAGACTGTACTAAATTCATGCACTAGGCTATCGTGATACTAATATTATGGATGAACATAAATGTATGTCTTTATTGCATAAAAATATCCGAAATGCTCCATGAAATGTCCGAAAACAGCGATGGTGTAACATAATTTGAGAGAAATTTCTTAATTCATTTTTATATCAGATAGCATACTTAGAAAGTTGTATAACCACACGAAAATTTACTCAGAAATGTAAGAATCTATTCTATAATTCAGGAGACACTTTCCGTGTTGTTATGAAAAAAAAGTGTATTAGAAACACCATCTTCATTTATTTATTTAATTACTTTAATTTATTTAAAGCCATTGTCAAGAATGTTCCCATTATGTGGCAAATTAGTGACCAACTTTACCATGTATCACATATATTTGTGCGCATTATTCATTTATTCGATTATTATTTGACGCCATACGCAAGAATTTTCTTGTTTTAACGTTTGTTCTTCGAGTGGAAGAAACCGGAGGCTGCAAGCAAAGCTGGTAGTATAGACAAGAGTAAATTTTTCAACGAACGTAAGGTTGTGGAAAAGGTCACGCGAGCAAAATTCACCTGTTGATGTCATCAAGGCCCCGTGCGGAACAGTGCGAACGAGATGAGCGTATATTTATTTCTTCCTTTCTTTGACTGCTATTATACGCCAGACGCAAGAAGAATTTCACTTATGCGGCGGTGATTACTGGCTGATACAGACAGGAGAGGAAGCCAGCATGAGCTGGGCTTGGGCACAGTGACTGCATTGGTGAGAGGCTCCTGGGTCATTGCGCTACGCTAGCGCGCTATCCCCTCGGCCACGGATACCCGCGAATGAATGCATTGGAATTTGTGAACGTCTCAAATTGCGTATTATGAAGATTTGAACCTGCACTCTTTACATCATAACGAGGGAAAGCCTGTAGTCTTTACATTTAGAAGGGTACATAAAATACAAAAAAATAAGTAAATTACCGAACGGATTCATTTTTGCACATGGATGTTGCCGACTGTCGTTTAGGTAACTTTTATCAAACGCATGAAACTGTGACTCCGTCAGAATAGATGTTGGCGTTTGCGGAGTTTGCAGCGTTGAAGGTAGTTAAACTATTCCAGGCCGCAGTTTCTACTTTAAGCCGAGAAGATCAGATCAATTTCGACAATAGATACTAAGAATATTTATGATAGCCGGTCAAAAAGTTAACACAAACCTTGTTCCCATGTTTTCATACAGGCATTTATTATGGTTTTATCACCCTAAATGATATAGGTAGTAATTGAGGTTACTGTTATTCCAAGTTGAAGTAATTGGGTTTTTTTTACGGGAGCGGACAGATGCAGACATGAAGTCCGACTTCGTTGATAAGCCTAGTTCATTGTTTTTGACACAACCGAATTGGACAGTGACATTTTCTCGTGAACGTAGCTATGTATTTGCTCAGCCTATATCTCGCAAAATAACATGTTAATCTTGCCTCCTAGCGGCAATAAAGCTGCTTAAGTTGTCTGGTGGGCGCGCGAGATCTGAGGTTAACCGTTATTACCGCGTAGTTAAATTACTACGGCTGACTGGAAGCGCCACATTTCCTTGGCGCCGTAAATTAAAATGGCGGCACTTTCACACGCGGTTGGATCAGAGCTAAGCGATCGCGTTTCTCAAACCGATACGACCTTTGCCGATCCTGCCAAACAATAGGACATTATTGTCTTCGATTGTCCACCCCTCGGCTCTTCCTACATTGTGTCAATTCCTCTTCATTACATCGATTTTTTCCCCCACCTTACTTCGTGGACGCGTTCAATTCGCCTTTATCGCGTACGTTTACCTCCTGCATCGAACAAATTCCCGCAAACTACTGCATTATGTCTTCCGTCTGCTATCATTGTGGCCAGCCACTCATGTCTTTACTAACATTTCTCCCAGTCATCTGAAATTATAGACTTTCGTCTTATTTAGTACTCGTGGGGCAACGAGATGAACCCGCGAGTACAGATGTCAGGGTATTATCAGCGGACAAATGACAGCCTCACAATACATTCTGTGAGGACGGGATCAGTGTGCGATCGATCTCCAGATCGATACCGTTTATTGTCTCTGGAAGAGTGTAAAATTAATACTATAGCATTCCTTTCAATTATTTGCCTGATGCCTGAACACGCGTGTTGCCCACATGATTGTCGGTCTGAATAGGCCTATCAAATGGAGAACAAAAACTGAAAAA